>CM076577.1:146951059-147084568 GCA_034641835.2 Pinus albicaulis | reverse complement strand
AACACAAGGAAGAACTACATCAAAATGCATTGAAATGAATGAGTAAGAGTGTGTGACATGGAGTTTCAATGAATTCTAGGTGTGTTAAGGAGGGAGTGACAAGGTTATATGCTAGGTAGTAGGTAGGCTAAACTACCAAGGCGTGTCAGGAAGTGCTAGTGTGTGTTAAGGAGTGTCAAACCATTCCAAGGAATGTAGGGGATACTAACACATGCCGCATAGTGCCAAGGCATTTAAGACATTCCAGGTGTTATGGCATGTCTAGATGTAAACTTTGTTTCTTAGTTGTTTTACAACCACATTTGGATGTGATGAGCATTTTCTTGGTAAATTTTTAAGTGGGATGATTTAATATTGGACATGAGTAGCCTAAGATGAATTACAGGTAGTTCTTAGTTGAACAATGCATATGTTGAATGTCCATGACACATGAGATTGTGTGTTTTGTCTTAGAATATTTGATGCAAACACACTTGAGTGCCACAACACATCTACTTTGCACAATGAAATATACACACATCAAGGAATCGACTAGTTCACATGACAATTTTTAACTTTTCTCAAACTGTTATTTGTTAAATTACAAACTACAATAGAATAGGTTAGAGCTCTCATACAAGGGATCATAGCCCTTTACAATCACACTAATACAAGGAATATATCGAGGGCTTGTTGTTAGTATTTTTACAACAAATATACCTTGAACAAGACAACACTTGACCTACTTTTTGATGGTGGCCACACATAGCCCTTTTAGTCCACATGTCCTGAACACATCTAGCGGGTCCTCCTTCCTCTCATTATGAAACTCATCAATCTACCTCTATCAATGAACTCAATTCCTTTAGTTTACTGAACTCGGTCCAAAAAACTCTTCCATATATCCACCTCTTTTTTTACTTAAGGTTTTCAACACTTATGGTTTTCGATTATTTGTTCATAAATCCATTTGTGAACAACCCTTTGGTCTACCCACTTTTTCCATACTACTGCTCCAAGATGACAAGTTTCCACTTTGGCTATGGAGGTTTCCCTTCTTCTCACTGAATCAATCCTCTACAATTCTGTGAAATAGGGCTAGTTGGTTAGCCCACTTGACTGCTAATTTAGTCCTTCAAAGTTTGAACATCCTTAGGCCAAATAAACCTGCCCTTCTTTTGTCCAGGTAAATCCCCTCTGAGGACAGAGGCGATCCCTCTAGCCCTAGGGTGGGTCTAGCAACTACGATAAAAATACTAACATCTACCTTCCTAGATTGCAAATGAAATTCAGAGCAATGAAGATGTCCTACCTCGTTCTGATGCTATGTTGTCATCTTCCATTGAATCTTCTTGATGCGTTTCTCTTCTCCAGCTCGATACACACTGCTACCAACGTTTGATTACCTGTGCAGACAATCAAGACACCACGACAAGCATAAAACCACAACAAACATAAAATAATTACAACCTATCTAACTGATCAAGGAATTCTAGAAATATCATTATAAATGTAAACAAAAATGGAAGATAAACATCAGATGCATTCTATTATGATAAAGACAAGGGGAGTTTACAACCAAGCCTTGATGTTGAGGCTCTCCTTCGGCAAGTATGTATCCAAGCATGTTTTCCACACCCTCATGAAAAAGGGTCCAGGATCTCACTATGTTCTCAACACACAAAAACAATCACACTCTACACTATTCTCCCGAAGCTATGATTTCTTCTTCTCTATGCTAACTTTTTTAGCTATCTGTTCCACTAGAACATGTTCAACTAGCACATCAATGGAAGATGGCTATATTTATAGAGGAGAGGAGGAGGTTGGGATCCATACAATAGTGGAAGCGAGACCTTATCCCTTGGGAGGTTTCCCCATATCCCTTGGGAGGTTTCCCCATAAGGTGGAAACAAGAGGCCAAAGGAGGAAGGTCGTGGTTATTCAGTCGAACCACTCCCTATGAATCATCCACAAAGTTGTTGTGATCGAAACTTCGCCTCTTTTTTTTTAAAAACTTTCCATAAACAAATTGGTGCGGGTGCTTAACTGGGACAGAGCACCAACTGGCACGAACTTCCTGTTAATTTTCCTCATTGGTGCGATTGCATAACGGGCTACCAACGCGAAGGCAAAAACATGTTTTTTTAGTGGTCTGCTCAGGAAATGGTCAATAGAAGGATTGTTGTCCTCATGGCAAGTGATGAAATGATGGTATTTGCAAGGCATGACACTTGTAATTAGTCACAGAAATGACCCTCCAATGTGTGAAATGGGGATTGCAAGGATAGTGACAAATTAATTTGTAACAGATGCCCCCTAAAGTATGAAGTTTGAACATGAGTGAGGGGTGAAATTCTTTACAAGTACGTGCAAGGAACCAGACGCTGCTGTCGGGAGACCTGCAAATCAAGCATAGATACATATACATAACTAAAATCTCTGATTAAAATACATGAATCCATGGTATTGGCACAACTATCCATCAAGAAAAGGATCATGTGCATGGATCCTTGGCATGAACACAACCATCCGAATGAAGGGATCATATGAAATAGATCCACAGTATGGGCACAAACATCTGTATAGAGAGGATCAAAACAAGAGAACCCACGGTATGGTCACAGCCATCCATTTAAAGAATCATGTATATAATCACGAATGAATCATCACTCCTCACAACCTGGACTTTTTTTATCGAAGCCCAGGGTCTTGCACTCCAACACCACCCGATCAAAGTACAAATTCCAACATGTGAATAGACGTGTTGAAGTCGAACATGCTATAAAATCACTTGATTACCGGTCAATGATGTGAATTGTTAACAAGTCTGAGAGAAACCACCCATAATGTCAATGGCTCTCAAGGTACTATTAGTACAATCCACGGAATGTGAATAGTGAGCTAAAGTCAAACACTCGTGAAATCACCCGATTGAAGGCTAATGATGTGAACCTATCGTCGAATGCAAAGAACTTGCCATTAGGGCATGCAAGCTCTAAGGTACCAGAAAGGAGTCTCTAGATCAACTTCTTGGATAATGAGCTGAAGTCGACAGGAAGTGATCCATCGAAGGAGGGTCATAATGAATCCCACATCATCGACATGAAACAAAGAAGGTAATATGAGTGTGAATCAAGACTGAAATAGAGGATCAGGGAATTTACAAACTACAGAAGGATTTTATCTTGAACATATCGGTGACATGACTCTAGAATTTGGCATCATTTGACTCAAATAGGATCAGAGGTCATGTTGACAAAATTGGTAATCGAATGAGAGGCAAGCGGATTTCCCAAACCCATGGATTTATAGTGACAGAGTGAAGATATCCCAACCCAACACAAACTGCAGATAAGTGTCATGTTCAAGAGTGACATACTGCTGACACAACTGACGAATAACTTCCATTTTCCCCCACCATCTCTGCTAAGTACCTCTTTATTTTTACACAAGCTTGAAGAGGATACCATATGCTTGTCATATAAGTTTTTCCTTTGGAAAAATCCAACCTAGTACATTTTACGAGCCCTAGGAAGGAGGAACTCGAGTAATGTCATTATGACAGAGTCTGATGTCATCAATTTTTAACGAGTCTGACAAAGGAAGAACTCAGCATCTTTTCATGTTTAGAGAGTTTGAAAAGACAGCAGAAAAGAAAAATTCAGCAGTCCCTTTTCATAAATAGTCCCTCAGATCCGAAAGGGTAGAAAAATGTGTCTAAGAAAACATCCTAGTCGCGATAGGCTAGGGTACTCCTTTTTCGTAAATAATCTATCCCAGCCCGAAAAAGGGGTAAACGTATACTGGGTAGATATCGCTTCGCAGCCAATTTAACGAGTTCAAAATGACAAGAGTCTTGGCAATCTTTTCAATTTTCGAGAGTGACTCCTCCTAGAGGAACGAGTGGTTTTAAGGGTAGCTACTAGTTCCAGTAATGGTGGAACTTCTCAGAACATGATAAAAGTCAAGAGGCTAGCTAACAATACCACTCATTGCAGCGGTTCCTCAGGAACGGGTAAAACAACCAAGTGAAGGCATATGATCGGCCAAGCAGATAGTGACGATGGAATGAGAAAACCAAGTCTCATCTGGAAAAACAGGCTGATAAAATGGAAATCATGAGAGGTAAAATGGGAATGGTTTCATTTTTTTTTACACAAACTTTTAAGTCAGGGAAAGGTTGTGGGGGAATTGGTTTCTTTGGTTTTGCAAACAGAAACAAAGATAAACTATGCTTGAAATTTGGTTTCATTTTTACACAAAACTGTGACAGAAACAAGCTGTCAGCGAAAAAGTAAGCATGCCCCCACGGCAGCGGTGACTCAATTCAAATTCACATGCCTGGCTTCAAATCCCGCGCGAAGAGCCAGATGAAGTGAAGTTTCAAGTTACGATATCAAGAGAAAGACTCGACTGGGATTTTATGAGATCTTATCAAAGACTCGAATTGAACAGGGACATGTTTCATTGTTTTAACGAGGTTGACACATTAAAAGAACTATCCTCATGACATCTTGTTTCATTTTTTAGGGATCTTGACACAAGGAAAAGAATTGTGCTCTGACGAGCTTGTTTCATTTTTTAAGGAGCTTTACACTAGAAAACAAACTCTGCTCCAACGATCTTGTTTCATTTTTTAAGGAGCTTGACACAAGAAAACGAACTCTACTCCGACGACCTTGTTTCATTTTTTAGGGAGCTTGACACAAGACAAGGAACTCTACTCCGACCAGCTTGCTTCATTTTTTAGGGAGCTTGACACAAGAAAACGAACTCTGCTCTGACAACCTTGTTTCATTTTTTAGGGAGCTTGACACAAGAAAACGAACTCTGCTTCGATGACCTTGTTTCATTTTTTTTAAGGAGCTTGACACAAGAAAACGAACTCTGCTCTGACAGACCTTGTTTCATGGTTTAAGGAGCTTGACACAAGCAGATGAACCGTGCTCCGACAAATCTTGTTTCATGATTTAAGGAGCTTGACACAAGCAGATGAACCATGCTTCGACAGACCTCATCATAATGAATAAGAAGTCATAGCCTCTAAGGGTTGCACGTCCGATGGAAGGAAAAAATCTTGGAAGTCTGGACCCAATGCCCCCAGCACACGATGTACAACGACACTATCACTGAATATGGGCTTAAGACAGGTAGCCACATAATTGACATGTGGCGAGGATGATACAACCGATGGATAAAGATCCATCAGAGATGATGGTGGACTAGCTGCCATATTAGGACCAAAGAACGCAAGCTGATCGATGGTCACGATCCGACCTTCGTGCGGAAAACACATCACATGAAAGAGGGAGGATACAAGCGCTCCCATGGCATAAGTACAATCACGGCCCAAGAGTAAATTAAATTCCAAGGGGACAGGAACAACCATCATGTCTATATAGACAATTTTCCCTCCCAAAGTAACAGGAAACTTCGGAAGGATCCCTAACAGTTGATTGGTTCCTTTATTAAACGCCAACATATTCTATGTAATAGCCATAAGCGGCAGCGAACCGAAATATTTCCAAGTAGTTGAGGATAAAATACTAACATATGCGCCTTCATATATAATGGTGCTGGGTACAACCAGATGGGAGGCCTGTATCGTGATCTCAAAGGGCACATAAGAAGGAAGGAAATAACCTTCGAATCGACCCCAATCGAAGGAAGCGACCAAACTACTTGGAGGGGCTACCATCGAACCGAGATGGTCTTCCCCTGGTGTTACGAGAGAAGAAGGAGCATCTTCCGCCACCTCCATCATGGAGGTAGAAGGAGTATCCTCCGGGACCTCCATCATGGGAGGTGGAGGAGTAGCTTCCAAAGGTATAGGGACAGGAGAATATTTCTCCAAGTCTGAGGAATCTGAAGAAACAAGAAGAACCTGAGGGATGTGAGATCCACTATCAACGGAAAATACCTGGTGCACCGCAGACGGGGCCAGCTCAACTGATCCCACAACCAATGGTTGGTCAGGGATGGATTCATGATGGTGAATTTTCAGGGGAGCGGGATCAAGCAAGGATGACTCTTAACTTATCGTTGAATCAACTGGTGAAGGACTCAAAGAAATCTATTCGTAACCAGCTGGAAGGCACGGTGCAGAAACAGTCGAGTTGTCCAAAACTCTCTTGGCTTCATCCATACATGGACAAAGATGAATGGCATGGTGCTCTTCACACATCTTACAGGGATTGGCAAGCTTACCCTGCCTTTTAGGAGCTTTACCAGCACTAGTTGAAGACGTGCCCCCAACCTAATTCCTGGAAGCCAAAGGCAATGGCGGACAACAGTTGGACCATACTTTGGACACCTTGGGAATGCCAGGGAAATCTCAAAGAAGATGGTTTCCCTGGCACAACATGCAAGAGAACTTAAATTTCTGCAGAGGGTTGTAAGGTTCATCGAGAGCAGGTGTTTTAGAAGCAACAGCTGCAGAATTAGCCTCTTGCTTATCTGACTTCTTCTTCTTAGTCTTATTCTTCTTCTTCTTAGCCACCTGGGTACTAGAATCCAAACTTTCACCAGGCGAAGTAGAATATGAGGAAAAAGAAACAGGTATAGAAGGGGAGAGGTCCACCTTTGAATCAACATGGAGTTGCTCAGGTGGAGGAGTGGATGGTATGGTAGCCAGAACACTCGAGACCACAGAGGTTGAAAAGAACCAAACAGGCAACCCAACAATTAACCCAAGAAGGGAAAACATTGCCATATAAGGAGCACCAACATTCCCAAAAGGAGGAAAAGGACCAGTATTCCCATCGAAGGGGACTCCTTGATTAGAAAACTCTGGAAAAGTTTCCATCGGAAACGACCTTAAAATAAAACACTAAGGACAAAAATTCTAACCAGGAATATTTCGTGGGCGATTAATTTTTTAAGACACTGGAACCAGACTCTACCGTTTCATCTTTTAAGAGTCGAGAAAACAAGCATGAAAGGACAAGTGCTTGATGATCTTTTCAAATTTAGGGAGTCAATAAAGATCAAAATGACTACTCTGGTAATCTAGGTAAATTGGTGTACCAGATATCCGTGAACTTCCATATACACCTTGGTAAAAATGAAAGAGAAATCAACCAAGGACTTAACGTATGTGTAGGTAATCTCTCTGAATGCTGTGTCCAGTGTATCACGGGTAAAAGGTGGTAGACTCGGCTTCCTATGGATAAAGGATTTGCAACCTAATGGGGTCTCCCTTTATATACGTGATGGTACGGGGAGCACAAGTCTGTACTAGCGCTGTCTGTAGCCAGATGGCGAGCAATGGCTACTAGGCTTAAAGACGCCGGAACACATCTCTACCTTAGACTAATAGATGTTCCGTTAAGTTTCAATGCTGCCTTAGGTTAATTTAGTAAATTTTAAAGTTGATTTTCAATTTACGTTTCGATTTCAAGGCCCTATCAAATTCCATTTGACAATCTCCTATATGTAGCTATCTGAGGAAAAAAAAAATTCAATTCGATGAATTCTATCTAGTTGAGGGAAGTATTTCAAACAATGATGCAAAATACTGCAAGCGAAAATTTTTCCAAACTAGATGACTTTCACTATCCAAAAGTAATCTAAAACATTCAACGATGAGAATTATGCAATATAATCTATGCAAAATCCTCTTTTTTGAAAACTATGCAATTCTAATCTATGCACAATTTCCTTTTTTTGAAAGAATAAGAATGCACTCAATGCATTTTTCAATGAAATGAGAATCTACTTAATGCATGCTTTTAATGAAAGAGAATGCACTCGATGTGATTTTTAGCTTTCAATTATTAAACAATGGAATCTAATTTCAATGATAAATCTCAAAAATACTTTTCAATGCAATGTGATCTAATGCATTTCAATTAAAAGAAATCTTTGAGATGAAAACTAAATGAATGAAAATCTCCTTAATGGAAGGATGAATGCAAAAAGGATGCAAAACCACACTAAGAATGCAATCGTTGTTTTAAACACTTTGTAACGAAATTCCTCAAAAGGCTACAAGACATATGAGGTCAAGCACAAAAAGGACTTCCAAAGCATGAGCTCAAAACAAGGCATTCATTCCATTTTACATCAAGAAATCAAGAAAGAATACTTTTCAGTTGAATAAAGAGCAATTTAATCTATGCTGATAAGTGAAAAAGTAGAGGAGAGAACGATTAAATAATACAGAGGAAAATACAGGAAGGGAAAGACACACAGGTGAAGGTTTTAGGGAAAAAACCTCAATTTTCCATACACCCTGAAATTGGCATGACTTTGGTGGGTGAAACTAGCACCAAATGACGTGACTTTCTCACTAACAACTAGCACCAATGGACAGTTGGCATGGGTTGCTAACTGAAAACTTGCGCCAATCGGCACAAATGTCAGAAAAATAAAAGTGCCAATGCCTGAACAGGAAAAAAAAAAATTTCTCCCAACCAAGACCAGACTCACCACTTCAAGCAAAAAATAAAAGATCATAATTGATGGAAAACATAATAACAAACAGGGAAATGGTCGTTCGACTAAAATCATCAAATCACTAAGACCTCAAAGAGTGACAAACTCAAAGGAAACTCCCCAGTGGAGTCGCCAATATGTTGTCCAGGTAAATCCCCTCTACGAATAAAGGCGATCCCTCTAGCCCTAGGGTGGGTCTAGTAACTATGGGAACATACTAACATCTACCTTCCTAGATTGCAAATTTAATTCAGAGCAAGGAAGATGTCCTACCTCATTCTGATGCTATGTTGTTGTCTTCCATCGAAGCTTCTTGATGTGTTGCTCTTCTCCAACTCGATACACACTGCTACCAACATTTGATTACATATGCAGACAATCAAGACACCACGACAAGCGTAAAACCACAACAAACATAAAATAATTACAACCTATCTAACTGATCAAGGAATGCTATAAATCTCATTATAAATGTAAACAAGAATGGAAGATAAACATCAGATGCATTTTATTATGATAAAGACAAGGGGAGTTTACAACCAAGCCTTGATGTTGAGGCTCTCCTTCGGCAGGAATTTATCCAAGCACGTTTTCCACACCCTCATGACCAAAGGTCCAAGATCTCACTATGTTCTCAACACACACAAAAATCACACTCTGCACTGTTCTCCCGAAACTATGATTGCTTCTTATCTATGCTAACTTTTTTAGCTATTTGTTCCACTAGAACATGTTCAACTAGCACATCAATGGAAGATGGCTATATTTATAGAGGAGAGGAGGATTTTGGAATCCCTAAAATAGTGTAAGGGAAGCCTTATCCCTTGGGAGGTTTCCCCATAAGGTGGAAACAAGAGGCCAAAGGAGGAAGGTCATGGTTATTCAGTCGAACCACTCCCTATGACTCATCCACGAAGTTGTTGTGATCGAAAATTCGCCTCTTTTTTTTTTCAACTTTCCATAAACAGATTGGCGTGGGTGCTTAATTGGGACAGAGCGCCAATTGGCATGGGCTTAGTGTTAATTTTCCTCATTGGCGTGATGGCATAACGGGCTACCAGCGCCAAGGCAAAAACAGGTGTTTTTAGTGGTCTGCTTAGGAAATGGTCAACAGAAGGATTGTTGTCCTTATGGAAAGGGATGCAATGATGGTATTTGCAAGGCATGACACTTCTAAATAGTCACAGAAATTACCCTCCAATGTGCGAGATGGGGATTTTAGGGATAGTGACATATTACTATGTAACACCTTCTACTAGTCTTGTTTTCCTTCACAAGTATAGGACTTAGAGGTCTTATTTGACAGTCACCTAAAAACCATCCAATTGTACTTGTACTGCCATAAATTTTCCTAACCACAATCAATTCATTTATTGATCTAGTTCCCACAACACTGCCCTCATATAGGGCTCTTCAAATCTTCCACCTAATAGTGATTTGAGTCCTCTCAAATTCACTATTCTTGTGTACCAATTTATTTTTTGTGAAATCTATGAACCAATTTCAATTACTCGTCTTATTATCCTTCTAAAAATTTGTAAATGACTAAACTAGGGTCACAAATCATCCACTAACATTCCATTGACTAAATTTTTATAGGTTACTTCAGACCTCTATCCAAAACTCTATGGAAAATCCACCAAAATAAACTCCTCTTCATGTCAATCCATTCCTCATATGGAACATTTCTTCTACTCAATATTATACTTAGGTTCCACCTTCCTTTTGATTTTCTATCTCCGCACATATTTCTACAAACCATATTCCAAATTTGTGGTATATATTGCAGAGATAAACATGTCTCTAAGGGTCACACCCCCTTTTATTCTACATAGATTTGTCACATTCTTAAGGCCATACCTTATGGATTGAACATGCTACAAAACCTCCCTGACTAGGGAATGATAATTATATTCTAGTTTCTTTAGAGCGAACCCTATCCACCAATAGAAAAAAAAAAACTCTTGCCCCCATAAGAGACTCGACCTAACTCATATGGATCCATATATTTTGGGCATTTCTTTGACTGAATCTTGACCTGAACTTTAGATCCCTATGACCCTGAGAATATAGTTACCTTATTCAATATTACACCTGCGACTACTTTTTTTCTGGGCCTAAATTCTAGCGCAAGCCCTTCTATTGGAGTCTCGTGATTTGGCACATTAGTATACCGAATGACAAGGCAACATGGAACCAGTCTTTAGAGTTATAGGACCTAACCTTCCTAGACTCGGAGATGGATCTCTCTATTTGTTTGCAAAGGATATGCGCTTGCTTTCTTTTAAGGGTTGATTTTAGGCTAGTTATTAAGTGTGAGGTGATGTTGTTTGTTTTGGTTGGACATAATGATCAAAGAGCATAGATAGACTGAGGAAATCTCTAAGTCATTGGGAAATGGAGTCAAATGGAAGTTATAATAAGTTAATAAATGGATCGGGGAGTATCATAGGGAAAATCTAACTTGGCCAGTGGATCTTCAAAGTTTAGGATAATGAGATGAACATTAAGGATAAGAATTAAAAGTAGGACAAAGGGGCAACTAAGAATATTTTATCATGTACTTTAAACAAGAGAAATATTTCAAGGTAACTCTTTGAAACGAGCCAAAGGACAGGGAAAACCCTAGACTTATTTGGACAAATTTTTAATAAGAAAACCTTTCAAACAACAATCCAGCAATCAAAATGCTACTTTCAGATAAAGAAAACATATAAGATAACAGTGAAAGTAGCCTAAGATCAAACAGAAATAATCTAACCTGGTTTTGAATAACTCTCTAGGGATATTTCAAAGCAGCCTTTTGAGACAGTCCAGAGGACAGGGCACACCATAGACTTCCATTGGTTTAGAATCTAGTAAGTATACTTTAAGAAGATCTTAAAAAAAATAATTGAAGTTGTACTCAAAGGAGCATGGACTCACCATTAATTTCCCTAGTTTCACTTTATTGAAATAATTTCTTAAAACAACCTCTCAAGCCATACCAATGAACATGGACTCACCAAAAGAGAAACTCCTTGGTTATACTCTATTGAATTATTTATAAAATAAAAAGCTAGATGGAAGTCAAGGGCAATTAAGAATCCTCCAATTAGACGTTGTAGAAGAAAACATTAAGACAATGAAGAGCAAACAGGACTAAGGTGCTTTCAAAAGACATTTCTTAGCCTAAATTTTTTTTTTTCTACTACAATAAAAAAAGATGGAAACAGAATAAAAACATGAAATAACAATAAAAGATAGAAGCACTTCACCAATATCCAAGCTCAAGGATCCAGTGATCTAGCCTCCTCCATCAACAAACAAATCAGGGCATTCATAAGATCTGCGACATCATTTTTCCTTCAACTTCCATGAGACTATGTATTACTTCAAAGAGTCATCAAATGCCAACAATAAAATGAGTTTAGATGCAGTATTTATGCTACAAATGAGGAGGTGAAGCCTAAGATAGGGTTTGAGTATCATTTATTACATGGTAAGTGCATCCCTAACCTTGAAAACCATGCAAGGCTTAAGGCAGGAATATCTGCAGCTACTTATTTGTTTCAATAACTCTTATCTTATCTTCAAAGGAAGAATAGGTGAAATGCTTGACTTTAAATGCTTTGTAATAACTTTGCAACAACTATTGAGCCGCTTCAAAATATCTCTAACTGTGTAATAGCTACCCACTGCCTTTATCGAAAGAAATCATGTTGTAGGTGGCAGTTTAGTCTTTGGAGAAGTAAATGCTTCTTTGTTTGAGTTATTCGAAACTGTCTTTGGGCTAGTCTGTCTTTGTTTAATCATAAAAATATGTATTAGGTCTTTGAATATTGACTTAGCCTTTATAATCTGTTTCACTGTCTTCTCTTCTTTAATCATCAACTGTCTGTTTATTTATTCTTTATTTTAAACCTTTGACTTTCATCCTTTAATCGTTGTCTTCAGGGCTAATCCTCTGTGTTTATCCTTTGATTTAGAATTATCCCCTTAATTGTTTTGTTCTTCATTTTCTTCATTTATTTTCTGACTGTTTGTGTTTTTCCTTTGTGTAGGGATGTGTTCTTTGTGTGCTAGAGGGTTCTGGATTGATCGATGAGCATGCTTCATCATCAGTCTAACCTTGAGAAAAGTCTATGATCTCCTTAATCTTGGTTTAAGAACCATGGATTGTCACCCAGGGTCTAATATGTCCTTTAATGACTGTGGGAGGGCATTATGGGCCCTTTTCCACCATTAAAAACCTTAACAAACACAAACTGTTAATAAAAACCATGTGGGGAGTGGTTAAGACTGCATTTTTAGGGTTTTGGGGTGGTCAGGAGGCGTGTTGTAGAGGAGGAGAAGGTGTAGGGGCATGGTTCTGGAGGTGGAACCATGGGAAAATTCAAACAGAGGCGAAGAAATTTGATTTTGGCACAAGGAAGGAAAAGTGGTTTTAGAAAACCACAATGGTTTATCACGCGCGTTGAGGGCAGTAAATGGTTTCGGTTCAATTGGACGTGATTACACTAGGAAATTGCCACGTGGCAAGGCGAATAGCGTGTATTTCATGCAGGTCAGGGGTTATTAAACCCTTTGTTATTTTATGCGCGATATAGATTCTTGGCTGTCGGATCTCAAGCAGTGAGATTGACGGTGAAAAAAGGTTGGAGGACTGGTCCGCAAGTTTGGGAAGTGGAGACCACGGACAGATGGTAGAGTTTTATTGGATGAATGGTTAAGTGGAGAGAAGGGCCTGGGCATGATGATGTGGTAGGACCTTTATCGCGTTGTGTGGAGTTATACCAATGTGGGATAAGGGTGGTGATGTGATGACTTTTGGATCGGGCCCAGGGATCCAAATCAATGGCAAATGCAGCCGAGAAGAAAATAAAGAGGTGGGGTGAGGTAAGGAGAGCCTGCTTTAATATTTCAAAGGTTTAGAGAGGCTTATTATAAGGTTTTTGGGGGTGTATAAAGTAAAATGGGTGGAGTTGTATTTTTAAATGGGGACATGGCTAAGATATAGCGGAGGGTCATGGTCTTATTTGAGCAGGGGCTAAGGCTTTAGGCCGAAAAGGGGCTTAAGGCCAATATTACAAAAAGGTGGGTTTAATACAAAAACAGGGTTTTTGCAAGGTTTTTAAAGGGTCCGATAGGCTAAAGATAAATTTAAACAATGAGAAAAGGGCTTTTTCATTGTTTAAGGTTTTTTAGACAAAAATGATGAATGAGGGGGTTTATGATGGGCTTTTTAGGGGGGAAAGGAAAATGGGTTTCAGAGGAGAAAAAAGGGGATGAATGAGGGTGTGGGTGAGGTGATAAAATGAGGAAAATAGGCCCAGAAAATGAGGTCTTCCTTTGCAGCATAAGGGTAAACATTTTTAGGAGACAGAGAGGAAAATATAGTGAAAAATAGTCAAACTTAGGATGATGAAGGCAGTGAGATTTCTAGAACTCGCAACCTTTCTCAAATGTTGTTTCTAGGAATCTAGGATTACAACTTAGTCATCTTTTGATATTAGCAAAAATTATTGATGACTAACAGTGGCTCCACTTGGGGAGGGCAACTTTCTTTTCAAGGTGTCTAGAACCTTCATTTTATCAAATCTTTTAGTTCCAGCAGACCAGTGTCTTTTCCATTCGGAAAATTTCCCTTCTTTTTCACTTGCTGATATTTCTTTGAAGTGAAAATATTAACAATCTACAACATATGACTTCTTTCAAACGGAATTTCTACCTACCCAATCCTACTTGTCCTAATATTTTTTCTTCTTCTTTGAGTGCACTTGAACTGGAAAACTCTTTGACTTTTTATTTTTGAAAATAGAAATAAACTATCTACTTCTATCCTTATTGCTTCCAAGAGTTCATATTAAAATGATGAACTATTTTTATTGTCTACCTAAAACTATTTGATTTCCAAGATTAAGCTGTTTGGAAATTTTGATTCTCTAAACTATTGACATGAAATTTAAAACATGGCTCAAATCAGGTTTGGACAGTCTGATTCACCTTGTTTGTGGCATTGGAACAAGCTGGACACCAACATTATTTTCATAAAAGTAAATTTATAAAGATAAGGTTATGATTTGTCATTAGTAATGCATCCTTATCTATCTCTTTGGTTCTGTTTTGAGCATGTGGAACCAGCATATTTATATTTCCCTTATCTATCCTTCCTGATAAGTCAAGTCTGAAATAATCTTGACAATCATTGTTTCTACTAACTTATCAATCATAAATTTAAAGCATGTGTAGCCATGATTAGGTTAGATGACTGAACAAGATATCCTTTTGAATTAGTAGTGGCATTTGGACTTGCACACTTTCAAAAGTACTATTTTTTGGGTACGGGGATATACCTCTTTTGAATCTTCCCTCTTTTTCCTTTCTTTTATTGTTTTTGTATTTTTGTTTTCAAGACTTTCTCATGCAATGTTTATTTATAATGAATGAAAGCTTTGAAGTTATGACTCCTGACAGAAATAGTGCTTGAGCATCCCGCCATTGATAGGACCTCCAAATGATTCTTCTCCATTCAGCCCTTGTAAAAATAAAGCATTATGACCCCTAATTGAGTGAATGATGTAAGGCCCTTTCCACAAATTCTCAAATTTGCCATGTTTACCTTTATCTTCCCTTCTAGAATCCCATTTTAAGACTGCATCTCCAACTTAGAAATTGTCTACTTTATTTCTTTTGTAAAAGATCTTCTTGATGCTTTCTTGAAATATTTGTGTCCTTTTGTACACTTCCTCTCTTTTCTTCTGCAAATGGATGGCCTGATTTAGCCTTCTCTGCATGTCATTTTCTTGTGATTGCACTTCTTGGAGAAGTTTCATGACTGGAACTCCAAAGGATGTTGGGAAGACTACATCCATGCCATATACCAGCTGATAGGGGGACATATTTATGGTGGTTAGCCTATCATCCCATAATGCATGCACCAGCTTACTATGCCATGATTTCTGATTTTGATCCAGTTGTTTTTTGATAATGTTGACTAGACTTTTGTTTGAGGATTCAGCAAGTCCATTTCCCTAAGGGTAGTAAGCTATGGAATGCCCTAAGGTAATATGGTATTTGTAGCATAAATCAACCATTCTTATGGCTTTGAAGGTAGCAGCGTTGTCTGTAATGATATTTCTAGGACAACCAAATCGGGACAATATGTTGGTCTCAATGAATTTGATAATGACAGAGCTAGTAGCATTCCTAGAAGGGATAGATTCTGTCCATTTGGTAAAATAATTTGTGGTAGTAAGGATCCACTTGTGCTGGGTAGATGAGCTTGGGTGAATTTATCCAATGAAGTTTAAACCCCATTGTTGAAAGGGACCCTCAATGCTAATGGGATGCAATGGTAAAGGTAGGATTTTTCTTGCCATAAAAAAATTGACACTTATGTCAAGTCATGATTAGTTTCTAAGTGTCAGGGAAAAAGGTGGGCCAGTAATAACTAGCTCTAAGGATCTTATTTGTTGTGGTATTCCAGTAAAGGTGGCCTCCACATTCTCCCTCATGCAGCTCATGCATGATTTTTCCTGCATCATCCTCAAGAAAACATTTAAGCAATATGCAAATCAACATTTTTCCAATATAACATTCCATCTAAAATGCAGTAATTTAAAGGTTTTTGTTTTAAGAATCTAGATTTAGTCTTTGTTAGAGCAAGAGGAGTATTAAGATAGAGAAGCACATAAATGATATCAGCATACCAAGATGAATTCGAAAATATTTCTTCAATGTATGGAGCAGTGAATTCTTCTTGTTCTTCTAAAACATCAACCATATTCATATCTAATGCTTTGAAGTTTGATTCTGCCATGAGTTTTTCTAATCCCTATCCTTTGATCAGCTTGGTAGGCCTGATTTCTAAATCATATCCTAAGATAATAGCAATCCATTTTCCCCTTTTACCATCATGGTATTGATTTACAATGTCCTTGACAATTGTATGTGGGAAAAAAGCAATGATATGTGAGTGTAAAATGTAGACTCGAAAATGTTTCAATGCTTTTATCAAGGCTAAGACTTGTTTCTCCATGATGTTATATTTGAGTGGAGCATCTATTAAGGCTCTACTAAAAAATGATATTGGTTGTTCTTGCCCTGTATTATTCTTTTGCAACATGACTGCAGCAATGGTGTGTTCAAAGGCAAATGAGAAAATGTAGAAATCCTTAGTGAAATCAGGACTAATTAGAACTAGTGTTTGAGTGAGAGCTTGTTTTACCAATTCAAATGACTGTTTGGATTCTAAGGTTCATTTTACTCATGTTTCATTTTTGAGCATGTTTGTGATATTTCTCAAAATTTCAACAAGGTTATGGATGAACCTTCTAAAAAAGTTGATCTTTCCTATGAAATATTGCAATTCTTTAAGGTTTCTAGGATGGTTGATTTTCAATATACCTTCAATCCTTTTGGGATCTAATTTGATTCCTTCTTTAGATATTATGTTGCCAAGAAATTTTCCTTCTTGGAGACCAAAGAGTGTGTTTTTGGGATTCAAAGATAAGCCATATTTTCTACATTTCTCAAAAAGATTTCTCAAATGGACTAAGTGTTCTTTGTCAGTTTTGGAGAAAACAGTGATGTCATCAAGGTAAATGATTATGAAATAGCCTATATATTATAAAAAAGCTATGTCCATGGCCCTTTGGAATGTGGCTCCTGCATTCATCAAACCAAATGGCATTTTAACATACATGAATGTACCCCAAGGTGTGGTGAAAGCAGTTTTGTGTTGATCACTTGGGAGTACTAGCACTTGGTTGTAGCCCGAAAAACCATCCAAAAATGATACTCTTTTATATCTAACCACCTTTTGGAGTATGTGATCCATTTTAGGGAAGGGGTAGTTATCTTTTAGGGAGGCTTTGTTCAGATTTCGAAATTCAAGTGAAGCCTAATTTCCCCAGTCTTCTTCATAATAGATACAAGGTTAGAAACCCATTGGGAATATCTAAGAGGGACTATAATCCCAGCATCATACATATTCTTTATCTCTTTCTCAACTAAAGGGAGTAAAATAGGGTTTATCCTTCTTAGTTTTTGTTTAAAAGGTTTTGATTTTCCTTAAGAGGAATTTTTTGTTGAATAATGCTAGTATCATATGATTTCAGATATTTGTATCCCCATGCAAACACATCTGCAAATTCTTTAAAAAGTTCAATGTATTCTTATTTTATATGAGTAGGAAGAGTGCTAGACAGTTTGATCATTTTTGGTTCATTCATGTTGCCTATGTTATGTTCTTCTACATTAGTTTCTGTATGCTCCATCTTTGGTTTTTTAACAACATCATTGAAGTCAAAAAGTTCTTCTAATGATGTAAGACCTCTTAGTATCGAATCATTTTTGCATTGTCACACTTCAAGGTCCTTTTGATCTAGTTTGTTAAATAATTCTGCCTTATAAAAATGTTGAAATTGGTTTATATCAGCAGTGTAGGACAACTCTGTTTCATGGGCTTGTTTTTCATCGAGATAGTATTTTTCATGGCTTCAACTAGGTGTTAATTCAGTAAAATCATTTTCAGACTGCAGAAAATCATCAATGTGTTTATATCCTTCAAACACTTTCCAATAGTCTTCATTGTCAGGGACTGTAGGCCTATTTTTCACTTTGACATTGAATTTTTCATTTACCTGGGGTATTTGACAATTCCTGGTAGCAAAGGAAAGTTCATTTTCAAGGGTGTTTTGAGTTCTAGGGATGAAAGTGATTTCATATTTTTCAAAGGTTTTTAGGAGCGCTAGGGAAACATTCCTATATTATCTTAATCTTGGATTTTTGGCTGAATACTCCCCTTTTATTTGCCTAAGGATCAACTCTGAATCTCCTTGGACAGATATTTTCTTGGCTCCTAAATATTTGAGTAAATGTAGACCAAGGAGGAGAACTTCATATTCTGCAATGTTATTGGTGCATTGGAAATCAAGTTTGTAAGAATGTCCTTGGTTTGTATTGTGTATCCATACACTAGCTCCAGAACTTGTTTTTCTATAAGATTCATCAAAGCTCATTTCCCACAACGTTTCTATCTCATGCTCATTTTCCTTTTGTTCTTCAAGGCTGCTATGGTTAGGGTTGTTAGATTTTTCTTTTGGAGTCTGATCTGACTGTTCAGGTGGACTTAACTTTGTCTCATTTTCCTTTTCTTGTTGGCTGATTTCATCTTTATTGTACAAGATAAAGGAGTTTAAATATGAATGAATAGAATAAAAAAGAGTGTTGTTTGGCCTATCTATGTTTCTTACCATAAATTTCATATGAGATTCTCTGTATAATCTTCTGGTCTGGTTAAAAACTAGAATGGTAGCATAAGACATGTCCATTTGAAGGCTTCCTTGAAGTTTGGCTCCCCATGATCTAGATAGAAGCATGGCATACTTTGGGGGAATGTCATCAACAATTATGTCCATAACTAGACCCTTAGTAGGGATTTGTTCCATATTGACACATAAATCCTTGATTAGGCCTAAACATTTAACTCTACTTGAATCAAAGGAATACAAGTCTTTGTAAGGTTTAGTAATTTCTAGGCCTAATATCTCCATCACTATTTTTGGCATGAGATTGTGAGAGGCACCAGAGTCTATCATGGCATTGTGTAAAATCTTATCATGTATATTTAAGCTGACATAGAATGGAGGAATGGTTACTTTTTGGTATTTCCCTTCTACTTCAGGACCAAACAATAGTTCTGGTTTATCATCTGTCAAGTTTAATGTATCAGTATCACTTCCTATATTCAAAGCTTTCAAAAATTGGTTTTTATATACATCTTGGGTTACTAGTTCAGCTAAGGGTATGCTAATTTTGATCTTGGAAATTTCACCCTCAAGGCTCAAAGGGACTAATGTTTTTGACATATTTACATCTGTCTTGTCAATCATAGCCTTTTCAGCAATTCTATTTACTGATTTTTATTAGGACTGTTATTTAAAACATATTTCTCAGGGCCACTAGCAGAAGTACTAGGGAAGCTTGGGTCAACACTTTGCTGATTGGTTTTGTCTTTGTTTGAGTTAGTTTTGTTAGTCAAAGTGTTATTTTTGTTTGTTGTATTTTTAGGAAGGTTTTTTGAAATTTTCCTAACAACAGTATCTGTGTTTTTATCATTGGAAATTTCTGGGTTCATTTTTCTTCTAAGATCATATTGTCTGTGCACCTCCATTATAGAATTTTCAAACCCCAATTGGTAATCTTCAGAATCCTCATGATTGTTTTCAATTTGTTTTGACGAGAAGAACCCTTGTTCTTCTTCAGTGAGGAAAACATCTGCCTCATTGTCATATCCTATCAGATTTCCATAGTTTTCTTCCAACCTTTCAGTTTCCCTTTTTTCTTTTTGATCTACATAGTTTTCTTGAAAGGGAGGCCTAATTTGTTGGTCATTATCTCTCTGTCTATTTTGAACAGGATCTCTTCTGAAATTGGGATTTTTATTTATGTTTTGGGGATTGATTTGGTTTTCTCTAGGAGACACTCTATCATTTAATTTTATCTTTTCAAGCATTATTTCCATTGCCCTCACTAAGTTGTCAATTTTGGCATCAGATGATGAGGTTGATGCCATTGTTTCATCTTTATATGTAACTCTTTTCTATAATTTCAAACTAGCTCTTTTCTCAATCATATTTGCTTCTACACTTATGGCTCCCCTCCGCATATCTTCTAAAGTTAAGGGGTCTCTTTCTCTTAGTTGGTAAGCCATGTCTGGATCAAAGCCTTCAGGAAATTTAGTTAAGGCTAAGCCTAGTGGAGGTTTCATGTTTGGGGGAAGTGCATTGTAAACACTATTGAATCTAGTGCAATAATCTTGGACACTTTCCACGGTGTTTATTTTGAGGTTGCTATATTCTAAAAGGATTTGGAGAGGGTTATTTTTAATTTCCCATTTGTTTATAAATGTTTGGTATAAAGAAGGGAGATCATTTATGCTATTAGGAGTTAAGCTTTTAAACCATTTCTTGGCTTCTCCTCCTAAAATTTGGGCAAAGATTCTCATCTTAATGGTCTCTTCTTCTATTTCCATGTAATCAAAGGCATCATCCATTTTATCTACATGATGTTGGGTAGTAGTATATTTAGCTCCAGTCAAATGGGGAATTCTAGATTGATAATGATTGGGTAAAGGAACCAAATGTTGTGGTAACACTAATGGAGCATACCATGCTACCATGGTGGGAGAAAATGGGGAATTTACAAGAGGTGGATTTGTGGAAGTGAAAGTGGGATGGAATGGATTGTTTTGAATAGTGGATGTGTGGATGGCAGTGGTGGAAGTGCTTCGACCAACAAGTTGATTATGAGTAGATTTGGTATGGAAATAACTGAAGTGTTGGAGAAGCTAAAAATCAGGAGGAGTGGAAGGAGATGCTTCTCTGCTAAAATTCTGTTGCAAATCTGTGAGCTCAAGGTCATATTGGTCAATATCACTATGTGACTTGGTTCTAAATAAGTTCCTTGAATGGTATAAGTCAAAGTGAGGATCTTTCAAGACTATAAGGTTTTCAGGGACAAATATTGTTCTTTGAATAGTCCTATCGATAGTTAAATTTCTAGCTCTAGAAATTTGCCACAAAATATTTTCTGGATCATCAATTATTGTAGGAGGATTAGGGTTTGGATGAGATCTGGTATTGATCCTATGTGAATCCAGATTTCAAACTCAAGATTTGGAGAGGATGAAAGTTTTTAGGACTATTTTTAGAAGGTTAACCTCTCACAGTGTTTAGTATACTTCTAAAATATGGGACTAGGCTTCTAAACTTCTATAAGACTGGTTTGATACAATCCTAAGGAAATCTGGAAGTACTAGTGCATTAATAAGCCTACTGGGGCTAGTGGAGTCTCCAGGTTGAAATTTTTAGATTTTTTAGGGTAAAATGTGTATTGTCCACCACCAATAATTGACAAAAAACCAATCTAAAGATATTTTTTGGGGCTTTCTGAATTTATTTTCTGTAGTTATAAGGTTTTTAAGAGTATTCTACACCTAAATCATCATTTAACTAATATGGTGAAAAAAACAAAGTCTAGTTTTGGCTATCAGTTTGATTTTCTTAGGCTTAACTAAGGTTTGAATGTGTATAAGAGTTTCTTAGGCTATTATGAACTCAGTCCCATCGTGATCGCTAGAATGTTGGAGTCCCATGATTTGGCAGATTGGTATACCAAATGACAAGGCAACATGGAACCAGTCTTTACAGTTCTAGGACCTAGCCTTCCTAGACTCATAGAGGGATCTCTCTACTTGTTTGCAAAGGATATGGGCTTGTTTGCTTTTAAGGGTTGATTTTAGGCTAGTTATTAAGTGTGAGGTTTGGTTGTTTTTTTTGGTTGGAAATAATGATCAAATAGCATAGTTAGAATGAGGAAATCTCTAAGTCATTGGGAAATGGAGTCAAATGAAAGTTATGATAAGTTAATAAATGGATCGGGGAGTATCATAGGGAAAATCTAACTTGGCTAGTGGCTCTTCAAAGTTTTACGATAATGAGATGAACATTAAGTATAAGAATGAAAAGTAGGACAAAGGGGCAACTAAGAATCCTTTATCATGTACTTTAAACAAGATAAATATTTCAAGGTAACTATTTGAAACAAGCCAAAGGACAGGGAAAACCATAGACTTCTTTGGACAAATTTTTAATAATAAAACCTTTCAGACAACAATCCAGCAATAAAAAGACTAATTTCAGCTAAAGAAAACATATAAGATAACAATGAGATTAGCCTAAGATCAAACAAAAGTAATCTAATTTTCTTTTGACTAACTCTCTAGGGATATTTCAAAGTAGCCTTTTGAGGCAGTCCAGAGGACAGGGCACACCATAGACTTCCTTGTTTTAGACTCTAGTAAGTGTACATTAAGAATATCTTACAAACAATATCTCAAGTTGTACTCAAAGGAGCATGGACTCACCATTAATTTCCCTCGTTTCACTCTATTGAAATCATTTCTTAAAACAACCTCTCAAGCCATACCAATGAACATGGACTTACCAAAAGAGAAAATACTTGGTTATAATCTATTTAATTATTTCTAAAATAACATCTAGATGGAACTAGAGGGAAATTAAGAATCCTCCAATCAGACCTTGCAGAAGAAAACATTAAGACAGTGAAGAGAAAATAGAACTAAGGTGCTTTCAAAAGACATTTCTTAGCCTAAAAATTTTGCTCTACTGTAATAAAGAAAGATGGAAACAAAATCAAAATAGGAAATAAAAATAATAGATAGAAGCACTTCACCAATAGCCAAGCTTAGGGATCCAGTGATCTAGCCTCCTCCATCAACAAACAAATCAGGGCATTCACAAGATCCAAGACATCAATTTTCCTTCAACTTCCACGAGACTATGTATTACTTCAAAGAGTCATCAAATGCCAACAATACAATGAGTTCAGATGCAATATTTATGCTACAAATGAGGATTTGAAGCCTAATATAGGGTTTGAGTATTATTTATTACAGGGTAATTGCATTCCTAACCTTGAAAACCATGCAGGGCTTAAGGCAGGAATATCTGCAGCTACTTCTCTGTTTCAATAACTCTTATCTGATCTTCAAAGGAAGAATAGGTGAAATGTTTGACTTTAAAGGATTTGTAATGTTGGAAATGTTGTCATTGATGGCAAAGGAATTGGCAAAGAAGGAGCATCTGAAATAGTAACTAGGAAAAGAGAAAAGCAAAGTAGCAGAGAACAGAGGCACCAGAGAGGAAGTAGAGGCAGCATAGAAGGAACAAAGGTAGCAGAAGACAGATGATAGTATAATAGGGCCATTTGAAGAAGCAAGGAGCAGCATTAGACAAGAAACAGAGCAGTGAGGAAAAAGGGCCACTGAGTGGAAGATCTGGCCATAACAAGGAGGTTGTGTAAAGAAATTTCAGCTGTGTATGTAAAAGGATTTTTTTCAGTATGACATGGATAATGTTGAACTAAATTCTATGAGAAGGAGCTTTGATTTTAGTAAGAAACTTTATGGCTCTTTAGCAGGTGTTGTGGTGTGCAATTACCTGTGCACAGATCACATATGTGAGTCAATCAGGGTTTATAAATAGTTCTTGAATAAACCCTGTGGCAAGGGTTCGAAATTAAAGATTCAGTGTATAAATTGAAGGAATTAATGGTTGCGGAGATATGATGGTTTTAAATGTAGCGAAGATTATAATTTCGATGGACCGTAGTACAATGATTAGCTTGCGGAATCAAGAACTTGAATGTGCAGTTAGAAGCAGAACTGTGACAGGGTAGAACCCCAAACATGCAATGGAAGGTTGATATATTATATATCATAGAAGAATTGAAGACAGAATGGCATTGTGTTGCATCGAGGTCGGAAGGCAGCAACCGATGTAAAGAATGTGTGTTAAAAGACTCAAACGAAATTGTGAACAAAGCGTTAAACTTAGCGATGGAACTGTAATAAAAAGCAAAACATTAAAGCGAATCTTAGTTACAATAATACATTTAAGAGTGAGCGGAACCTTGAAGGCGGAACTTGAGCGTAAAGGAGAAGAGCGAAACCTTGAAGGTGGAACCTTACGAGCGGAGTGAACAGTAAAGGCGGGATTCCAGTTTTCATCGCACCTCTTTCAATGGGCAATCGGTATTCATGAAATCAGAGTGATTCCATAGAGTGGGCGACACGTGGCCCTGAGCGAATTCGCAAAACCGCTTCCACAGCGCGCCATCGCGCATTATCGTCCGTGCATCTTCACCGTGCAATATCCGTTGGATCGTCAAGGCCGGTGCGACAACTTGTCCGCCGTTGGATGTGGAAGGTTGTCAGTGTTGGGGCCCATGCATACGTGTGTGTTGATCATTATTAAAGTTTGCGGATTTAACAAAGGTATGTTGTGTTATCGTTAAAAAATAAACCAATGGGCCTGAGTACTGTACACATATGAAGGGAAAGCGCTGAGTACTGAATATCGAGCTGTTGTGATTATATGCATTGTATTATTATGGTTTGAACCATTGCAAAGATTATTCGTACAAGATTTAAATATTAAGGGAGTAGACCATATAATTACGATTGTGAAGTCAACGCCCTATGAAAATATGGGGATTATGATTTGGTTGGATGCATTACAGTATTATTGCCGATACATGTATGATTAGCGTTACAATGGATAACGAAGGGTGTTAATGGAGCAGTTGTGCATTGAAGTAAAGCTTAGAACAACGTAATCATAGTTTGTATTGAACGGTGAGAAAGTTGAAGTTTAAATCTGTTTAACATAAAATTTGCAGATTTGACCTGACTGAATACGCAGTGGCAGTTGATAACTTAGATTTACAGAATCTGGAATTGAAGATAGAGTGTCTTGGAGATTGCAGAGTTGAAGAAATGTGCAGCAAAAGGATTCAAAAGTGCAGTGAACAGGTGGAATATGCGAAAGACAGTGAACAAAGTATGCAGGACAGCTGCATGACTGCTACAGAAAGGACAAAACCAGCAAGCCAAGGGCTGAGTGAAGTTTATATGCTTTAACTGAAAATGTAAATGTTTTATTTTTTTTATATTGTTTGTGATGCAAAGGAAAGTATCCTAAGGAAAAGAAAAATCCCACTGTAACATGGAAGTTTGTACATGTTGTTATAAATTTTAAATGAGTTGGACAAAGGAATGAGAAGACAGAAGTCAAAGAGTCATGGTTGTTCACTCCAAATTCCTTGTGGAATACAAATAGTCATGTAATGAACTCTATATATAATATCAACTTGATATGCATAAAGAAAAAGAGAGAGTAAGGATAGAGAATGAAAAGCATAGAATATTGAGACAGAGAAGATAAGGAAGAGAGGAGCAGAAAGAGATGCTATAGAACAAAGATGATATCTGAGGTAAATTAGCAAACATTTCTTATGATAAATTGAGGAAGTTGGATCTTCCCTATCAAGTTGAAGCTTGATAGCTGTCAGTTGTAGCTGACTGAGGTGGGAGCCTCCCGTAGGTTGGTGCCTGTAGAAAATTGAAGGGAGTTGGAGCTTCCTTGCAAGTTGTAGCTTGAAGAATTGAGTTTGGAGCCTCCTGTGGGTTGGTGCCTGCAGAAAAACAGTGGTGAGAGGGAGTTGGAGCTTGCCTTTGCATCACAACAATAAGAAAATGTGGTTTTCTCCCTTTATGGGTTTCCACTTATATCTGTTGTCTCTATCTATGTTGCCTGTGTACTGAGATGATTTTCCAAATTTGCATAATGTTTGCTGCTCTCATAATAAGTTCGATGACACATTAATTTAATACTTGCTGCAACATATTAATATTGTTGATGTACTAAGGCTCATTATAAAAATAAATTGTAAATAAGCTGATGAAAAATTTAAAAAGCTCATGTATGTGTTAAACTGATTCACCCCCCCCCTCTCAGTTTAACTAAGAATTCAACAATTGGTATCATAGCCAAGTTCCTTTGTACCAGTTTAACAACTGATAGGAGATCCTATGTTCTCAGGATGGCTATTAAAGAAGGATGCTCAACCAATAAAGCCCCTTTCTTTACGGGTGCAAATTATGCTTTCTGGAAAATCATAATGAGGACATACATAACGTCTCTAGGAATAGAAGTTTGGGCTGCTGTGGAATTCGGATATTCCCCAAAGGCAACTGACACAGAGAAATAAACCAAACAATACTTTGTAGCTAACGCAAAATCCATGAATGCCATCTTAAATGGATTGTGTGAAGTAATGCACAAAGACACTGCCAAAGAAATGTGGGATACTCTGGAGAACATCCATGAAGGAGACAAGAAGGTTAAGACTGCCAAACTTCAAGTCTATAGAGCCCAATTTGAGAACTTAAAAATGAATGATGATGATGACATTTCTAGCTTATTTCTAAGGGTTTCAGAAATAGTAAATAACATGAAGGATCTAGGTGAAACCATAAAAGAAGTTGTAATTGTACAAAATATTCTAAGATCTCTTCCACCCAGATTTAATCCCAAGGTGTCTACAATAGAATAAACAACTGATTGGGAGACCTTGACCATGAACCAGCTACTTGGAAATCTAACAGAATATGAAATGAGGCTCCCACAAAAGAAGCCAAGTACGAGGGAGGCAGCCTTTAAAACAGAAAAGAAGAAAGAAGAAGAGGAAGACATATGCTCTTGCTCAGATGAAGAAGAAGAAAAATTCGTCAAGAAACTGGATAGAGGCTCAGGTAAATACAAAGGTAAACTTCCTTTCAAATGCTTTAACTATGGAAGAGATGGACACTATGCAGCTAAATTTCCTCTCAATAAAGTAAGGAATCAGGCCCAAGAATCAGAGAAAAATACATCAAAGAATTGGCAGAAAGGAAAGAAGTTTAGCAGAAAATCCTTCTATGCTCAACAAGACAGCAGTACATCTGAAGACTTAGATGAACTCTCAAGTGAAGAAGGAACCTCTGCATTTTTATTGATGGCCATAGAAGAACTTGAAGGACTCCTACTAGAAGATTTAGAAGAAGAAGGTGAAGTCGACCTTGAGGGGGAGCTAAGAAGTGCTCTGGAGGAGATTGACAGACTCAAACTAAAGTGCAGAAAAAAAAAAGGACATTCTCCTCAAGTATGTGAGAGAAGAGAAGAATTCAGAAGCCCTCATGCAGCTGAAGGTAGAGCTTGAAGAAGCCAAGAAGATAGAAGACATGTTACTTCAGCAAATCAAGGATAAAACTCGAGAACAAGAGAGGCTGGAAGAAGAAGTTGTATGTCTGAGGAAGAAATTAGAAAATTCTCAGAGGAAAGTGTCTACAAATCCCTCTCAAACAACAAGCTCTAGTAATTTGAACAAAATTCTGGATGCTCAAAGATCTCCTATGATAAAAACAGGAATAGGCTGTGAAGGAGAATCAAGTAAAAGAAAAGAAAAGGAAAATAGAGAGATTATTTTTGTAAAAGCAAAGAAGAATGATGAAGCAGCTTAGAAAATTCCTACAAAAGAAAAAACATGTAATAAGGAAGACAGAGATCAACAGAAACCTCTAGTAACAAAGAAGGAAATAAATACTAAGACAACAGAAAAAGGATTATATGCCCCTGAGTATGTCAAATTTGAAAGCCATCAAAGGAGATTCTTCCCTCCTATGAAGAATGCCACTTGTTATGTCTGCCACAAGTAGGGACACATTGTTGCATATTGTCATTCAAGGAGGAGCAATTCAAACCAGCAAAAGATGCAAACAGTGAAGAGATTGTCTCAAACAAACAAATGGAGAAGACAACCTTACATCAGGTATGCAAATAATTTATATGGTTACTGTTTTTATTGTAAGGAATTTGGCCATGAAATTACTGAATGTAGAAATTATGGACAAAGATTGGTGTTCAACACCTCAAGGAGGTTTATTAATCAAAGAATTTTTTTTCATACTTGCAATTCTACAAAAATTATGATCAAATGATGTGTATGCAATCAAGTTGGACATATGCCTTCCAAATGTCCTCTTAAAGGATGTGATTCATCATCTCACAAAAGATACCAAAAAAAAGGATGCTTCCAGTGGAAAAATAAGGTGAATAAGTGTGACCTGGCTCTAACTGCTCAAGATCTGAAAAGCCAATGGTATCTGGACAGTGGCTGCTCAAAGCATATGACTGGAGACAGGAGAAAATTTATAACTTTTGATGATAAGAAAACTGGTAATGTTACTTTTGGTAATGATAAATCAGGAAAAAACAAGGGAAAGGGCTCAGTCAGCTTAGATAATGGCAGAGGTAAGGCCCAAGATGTACTATTTGTGGATGGACTGAAAGAAAATTTGCTGAGTGTTAGTCAAATGTGTGATAAAGGCTGCGAAGTTCTTTTCAAAGCACAAGACTGTGAAGTCGGACCAAGCACCACAGGTAAGACTCTACTCAAAGGTGTTCGAACATAGAGCAATGTTTACATTGTGAAAGAGGAAGATGAAGCATGCCATCTTAGCAAACTTGAGGAGTCATGGTTATGGCATATGATATTGGGACATCTCAGCTTCGATCATATCATTAGATTGAGCAAGAAGAAAGCAGTCAGAGACATGCCAGAAATAAAAAGGCCTTCTAATACCATATGAAAATCTTGTCAATTGGGTAAACAGACCCGTACATCTTTTAAGGCCAAACATGAGTTATCAACAAGAAGACCACTCTAGCTTGTGCACATGGATCTATGTGGACCTGCAAGAACTAAAACACAAGGTGGATAATCCTACTTCATGCTGATAATAGATGATCTCTCCAGAATGACATGGGTTTCATTTTTCAAGAATAAATCGGAAGCTCTGGACAAATTAAAAATATTCAAAGCATTAGCAGAAAATCAGACAGGATGCAAGCTAAAATGCATCATATCGGACAGAGGAGGTGAATTCACAGATTATGACTTTGCAAATCTATGCAATGAATATGGCATAAAACAACAATTTACTATTGCAAGGACACCTCAGCAGAATGGAGTAGCAGAGAGACAAAATAGATCTGTTCAACAAATTGCTAGAGCCATGATGCAAGAGAGTAATATTCCTAAAACTTTCTGGGCAGAAGCAGTGCACACAGCGGTGCATATACTTAATAAAGCTCACTTCAGGCCAAGCAGTGACAAGACTCCCTATGAACTATGGCATGGAAAGCCAGCTTCAATCAAACATTTTAGAATTTTTGGAAGCAAGTGTTATATAAAGAATAATGATGAAAATCTTGGGAAATTTGATGCAAGAGCAGATGAAGGGAATTTTCTAGGATATGCTTCCAAAAGTAAAGGGTACAGGTGCTACAACAAGAATCTTCGAAAAATAGTTGAAAGTATTGATGTGAGATTTGATGAAGAACTTCCAAAAAATACAAGAGATACAAACTGCTGCAGTTCATCAGACAACCATGAAGAAGAAAACCAGAATGATGATGAAACAAGCAAGACAACAGAAGATGCAGAGCTGAGCTCGAAAGCCCCCTCAAGATACACTCAGAAGAATCATCCTGAAGATCAGATCATAGGAGACAAGAAAGCAGGGGTCTAGACAAGAAGGCAACTAACAGAACAAACAGAAGAGGTATACATATCCATGTTATCACAGATAGAGCCAAAGAGATTTCAAGAAGCCAGGAAGGACAAGTATTGGGTGAAGTCAATGAATGAAGAATTGGACCAAATTGAGAAGAACAATACCTGGGAACTAGTTCCTAGACCAATTGAGAAAAATATCATTGGCTCAAAATGGGTATTCAAGAATAAAATGAATGAGCAAGGACAGGTAATCAGGAATAAAGCCAGACTAGTTTGCAAAGGATATTCACAAATCGAAGGACTTGATTATGATGAAACATTTTCTCCTGTAGCCAGAATGGAAGCCATCATAATGTTTTTGGCCTTTTCATGCCACCAAGACTTCAAGGTATATCAAATGGATGTGAAATCAGCATTTCTGAATGGAGATCTAGAAGAAGAAGTCTACTTGGAACAACCAGAAGGTTTCACTTTAACAGACAAAGAAGACTATGTGTGCAGACTAAAGAAGGCTCTATATGGACTGAAACAGGCTCCTCGTGCTTGGTACTTAAGACTAGATAAGTATTTGCAAAAACAAGGCTTTAAGAGAGGTGGAGTAGACAACAATCTATACATAAAAGCCCATGAAAATGAACTCCTGATTGTTGTAGTGTATGTTGATGACATTATGTTTGGAAGCAACAGAGATGAACTAGCAAAAGTGTTTGCTGAGGAGATGAAATCAGAGTTTGAGATGTCCATGATGGGAGAACTCAATTTCTACTTAGGACTTCAAATTCAGCAAAAGAACACAGGTACATTCATCTCATAGGAAAAATACTTAAAATAAATGTTGAAAAAATTTAAAATGGAGGACTGCAAACTTGTGTCAACTCCCATGATCACGGGATGCAAGTTGTGTGTTGATGATGGATCTGCTGATATAGATCAAAAACTCTACAGATCCATGATAGGAAGTCTGCTGTATCTGACAGCATCAAGACCATACATCATGCTAGTAGTAGGACTAGTGGCTAGATATCAAGCAGCACCTAAACAAAATCACCTCCTTGCAGTAAAAAGAATATTCAGATATCTACAAGGAACATCACAGTATGGGCTTTGGTATCCTAAAGGCAAAAAATTCACTTTGACAACATACACAGATGCAAATTGGGCCAACTGTGTGGATGACAGGGAAAGTACAACTGGAGGTGCATTCTATCTAGTAGAAAGGCTGGTGGCATGGTTAAGCAAGAAACAAACATCTATCTCTCTATCTACAACAGAAGCACAATATATAGCAGCAGCAGCATGTTGTACACAAGTCATGTGGATGAAGCAAACCCTCCAATACATGAAGGTGAGCACTGATGAAACTATCTCAATCAAATGTGATAATACAAGTGCTATAAGTATATCAAAAATCCTGTGCTTCAATCAAAAACTAAACATATCCCAATCAAGTATCATTTTCTCCGAGAACAAGTAGCTCAGAAGGTAGTAAAACTGGAATATGTGCCAACAAAAGAACAAACAGCTGATATATTTACCAAAACTCTTGCTAGAGAACCATTTCAATATTTGAGAGATATACTAGGGGTAGTATCTATAGATGCTACTCTCTGATATAAAGAGAAAGCACAATTTCAGGGGGAGAACATAAATGAAAATATCATTCCAGGGGGAGATCAGCCAACAAGGAAAGCATGAAACAAGTCCTCAGGGTCAAAGGATTATGGAAAGAATACATCCATCATAAAAGAGTTAATGAAAAGGCTAAAGGGTCAGAATTTTAGATTTAATCCAAAATTTTGGAGCAGCAGGGTACAAAGTCAGAAGATCTCAAAGAGAGGAAATGCAAAAAGCAAACTAGGAAATGAGCAACCCTTTGCCATTGATGTCAAAGGGGGAGGAAAAGAAAAAATGGGCTTCTATAAGGAAAGTAGAGGAAGAGTATTGCCATCAATGCCAAAGGGGGAGACTGTTGGAAATGTTGTCATTGATGGCAAAGGAATTGGCAAAGAAGGAGCATCTGAAATAGTAACTAGGAAAATAGAAAAGCAAAGTAGCAGAGAACAAAGGCAGTAGAGAGGAAGTAGAGGCATCATAGAAGGAGCAAAGGCAGCAGAAGAAAAATGACAGTAGAATAGGGCCATTTGAAGAAGCAAGGAGTAGCATTAGACAAGAAACAAAGCAGTGAGGAAAAAGGGCCACTGAGTTGAAGATCTGGCCATAACAAGGAGGTTGTGTAAATAAATTTCAGTTGTGTATGTAAAAGGATTTGTTTCAGTATGACATGGATAATATTGACCTAAATTCTATGAGAAGGAGCTTTGATTTTAGTAAGAAATTGTATGGCTCTTTAGCAGGTGTTGTGGTGTGCAATTACCTGTGCACGGATCACATATGTGAGTCGATCAGGGTTTATAAACAGTTCTTGAATAAACCCTGTGGCAAGGGTTCGAAATTAAAGATTCAGTGTATAAATTGAAGGAATTAATGGTTGCGGAGATATGATGGTTTTGAATGTAGCGAAGATTATAATTGCGATGGACCGTAGTACAGTGATTAGCTTGCAGAATCAAGAACTTGAATGTGCAGTTAGAAGTGGAACTGTGATAGGGTAGAACCCCGAACATGTAATGGAAGGTTGATATATTATATATCATAGCAGAATTGAAGACAGAATGGCATTGTGTTGCGTCGAGGTCGGAAGGCAGCAACCGGTGTAAAGAATGTGTGTTAAAAGACTCAAGCGAAATTGTGAATAAAAAGAAAAACATTAAAGCAGAGCTTAATTATAATAATACATTGAAGAGTGAGCGGAACCTTGAAGTCGGAACCCGAGCGTAAATGAGAAAATCGGAGCCTTGAAGGCAGAACGTTACGAGCGGAGTGAACAGTAAAGGCGGGATTCTGATTTTTATCGCACCGCTTTCGACGGGCAAGCGGTATTCAAGAAATCGGAGCGATTCCATAGAGTGGGTGACATGTGGCCCTGAGCGAATTCGCAAAACTGCTTCCACAACGTGCCATCACACATTCTCGTCCGTGCATCTTCACCGTGCGATATCCGTTGGATCGTCAAGGCCGGTGCGACAGCTTGTCTGCCGTTGGATGTGGAAGGTTGTCAGCGTTGGGGCCCATGCATACGTGTGTGTTCATCATTATTAAGGTTTGTGGATTTAACAAAGGTATGTTGTGTTATCGTTAACAAATAAACCAGTGGGCCCGAGTACTGTACACATATGAAGGGAAAGCGTTGAGCACTAAATATTGAGCTGTTGTGATTATATGCATTGTATTATTATGGTTTGAACCATTGCAAATATTATTCATACAATATTTAAATATTAAGGGAGTAGGCCATATAATTATGATTGTGAAGTCAGCGCCCTATGAAAATATGGGGATTATGATTTGGTTGGATGCATAATAGTCTTATTGCCGATACATGTATGATTAGCATTACAATGGATAACGAAGGGTGTTAATGGAGCAGTTGCGCATTGAATTAAAGCTTAGAACAACATAATCATAGTTTGTATTGAACAGTGAGAAAGTTGAAGTTTAAATCTGTTTAACAGAAAATTTGCAAATTTGACCTAACTAAATACGCAGTGGCGGTTGATAACTCAGATTTACAGAATCTGGAATTGAAGATAGAGTGTCTTGGAGATTGCAGAGTTGAAGAAATGTGCAGCAAAAGGATTCAAAAGTGCAGTGAACAGGTGGAATATGCGAAAGACAGTGAACAAAGTATGCAGGACAGCTGCATGACTGCTACAGAAAGGAAAAAACCAGCAAGCCAAGGGTTGAGTGAAGTTTATATACTGTAACTGAAAATGTAAATGTTTTATTTTTTTTATATTTTTTGTGATGCAAAGGCAAGTATCCTAAGGAAAAGAAAAATCCCACTGTAACATGGAAATTTGTACATGTTGTTATAATTTTTAAATGAGTTGGACAAAGGAATGAGAAGACAGAAGTCAAAGAGTCATGGCTGTTCACTCCAAATTCCTTATGGAATACAAATAGTCATGTAATGAACTCTATATATAATATCAACTTGATATGCATAAAGAAAAAGAGAGAGTAAGGATAGAGAATGAAAAGCATAGAATATTGAGACAGAGAAGATAAGGAAGAGAGGAGCAGAAAGAGATGCTACAGAACAAAGCTGATATCTGAGGTAAATCAGCAAACATTTCTTGTGATAAATTGAGGAAGTTGGAGCTTCCCTATCAAGTTGAAGCTTGATAGCTATTAGTTGTAGCTGACTGAGCTTGGAGCCTCCCGTAGGTTGGTGCCTGCAGAAAATTGAAGGGATTTGGAGCTTCATTGCAAGTTGTAGCTTGCAGAATTGAGGTTGGAGCCTCCTGTGGGTTGGTTCCTGCAGAAAAATAGTGGTGAGAGGGAGTTGGAGCTTGCCTTTGCATCACAACAATAATAAAATGTGGTTTTCTCTCTTTATGGGTTTCCACTTATATCTGTTGTCGCTATCTGTTTTTCCTGTGTACTGAGATGATTTTCCAAATTTGCATAATGTTTGCTGCTCTCATAAAAATTTTGATGACACATTAATTTAATACTTGCTGCAAAATATTAAGATTGTTCATGTGCTAAGGCTAATTATAGAAATAAGATGTAAATAAGCTGATGAAAAATTTAAAAAGCTCATGTATGTGTTAAACTGATTCACCCCTCCCTCTCAGTTTAACTAAGAATTCAACATGTAATAACTTTGCAATAACTATTGAGCCGCTTCAAAATATCTCTGACTGCGTAATAACTACCCACTGCCTTTATGGAAAGAAATCATGTTGTAGGTGGCAGTTTGGTCTTTGGAGAAGTAAATGCTTCTTTGTTTGAGTTATCTGAAACTGTCTTTGGGCTAGTCTATCTTTGTTTAATCATAAAACTATGTATTAGGCCTTTGAATCTTGACTTTGCCTTTATAACCTATTTCACTATCTTCTCTTCTTTAATCACTGACTGTCTATTTATCTATTCTTTATTTTAAACCTTTGACTTTCATCCTTTAATCAATGTCTTCAGGGCTAATACATTGTGTTTATCCTTTGATTTATAATTAGCACCTTAATTCTTTTGTTTTTCATTTTATTCATTGCTTCTTTGATTGTCTGTATTTTTCCTTTGTGTAGGGATGTGTTATTTGTGCACTAGAGGGTTCTGGATCGATCGATGAGCATGCTTCATCATCGTTCTAACCCTGAGAAAGTATATGATCTCCTTAATCTTGGTTTAAGACCGATGGATTTTCACCCAGGGTCTAATATGTCCTTTACTGACTGTGGGAGGGCATTATGGACCCTTTTCTGCAATTAAAAACCTGCACAAACACAAACTATTAATAAAAAACATGCGGGGAGTGGTTAAGACTACATTTTCAGGGTTTCATGGTGGTCGGGAGGTGTGTTGTAGAGGAGGAGAAGGCGCAGGGGCATGGTTCCAGAGGTAGAACCATGGGAAAATTCAAACAGAGGCGAAGATATTTGATTTTGGCGCGGGGAGGGAAAAGTGGTTTCAGAAAACCACAGTGTTTTATCACACGCGTTGAGGGCGGTAAATGGTTTCGGTTCAATTGGACGTGATTCCACTAGGCGATTGTCGCATGGAAAGGTGAATATCGCCTATTTTGCATAGGTCAGGGGTTATTAAAAACTTTGTTATTTTCTACGCGATATAGAGTCTTGGCCGTCAGATCTCAAGTGGTGAGATCGATGGTGTGGAAGGGTTGGAGGACCATCGCGCATGTTTGGGAAGTGGAGCCCATGGACAGATGGTAGAGTTTTATTGGATGAAGGGTTAAGTGGAGAGCGGGGCACGGGCATGATTATGTGGCGGGACCTTTGTCGCATTGTGCGGAGTTATACCAATGTGGGATAAGGGCGGTGATGTGATGGCCGTTGGATCGGGCCCAGGGATCCAAATCAACGACAGATGCTGCCGAGAAGAAAATAAAGAGGCGGGGTGAGGTAAGGGGAGCGCGCTTTAATATTTCAAAGGTTCTGAGAGGCTTATTGTAAGGTTTGCAGGGGTGTATAAAGTAAAAGGGCCAGAGGTGTATTTTTAAATGGGGACGGGGCTAAGATATAGCGGAGGGTTGTGGTCTTATGTGAGCAGGTGCTATGGCTTTAGGCCGAAAATGGGCTTAAGGAAAATATTACAAAAAGGTCGGTTTAATACAAAAACAGGGTTTTTGTAAGGTTTTAAAGGGTCCGATAGGCTAAAATTAAATTTAAACAATGAGAGGAGGGCTTTTTCATTGTTTAAGGTTTTTTAGACAAAAATGATGAATGAGGGGTTTTATGATGGGCTTTTTAGGGGGAAAGGAAAATGGGTTTCAGAGGAGAAAAAAGGGGATGAATGACGGTGTGGGTGAGGTTATAAAATGAGGCAAACAGGCCCAGAAAATGAGGTCTTCCTTTGTAGCAGAAGGGTAAACATTTTTAGGCGACAAAGAGGAAAATATAGTGAAAAATAGTCAAAATTAGGATGATGAAGGCAGTGAAATTTCTAGAACTCACAACCTTTCTCAAATGTTGTTTCTAGGAATCTAGGATTATAACTTAGTCATATTTTGATATCAGCAAAATTTACTGATGAATAACACCTCTAACATTTCTTTTGGTCTTTATCATAGACCTTGGAACCTACTAACCACCACAATATAGGGTCTCAACCCTCTATGCTATTTCAAAATTTGATGTAGCCTTTAAACAAAAACACCACTAAAATCACATGCCCAAATTCTCATTAGTCGCCTTTCTTGAGATCTATCTTCCATAAGAGAACCAAAAATATGCCATCCTACTTCCTATATCAAACCCATTAATGTATGTTACATTCTTGTGAAACCTCACATGATGATCTCGCTCTTGGTGGATGATCATGACCTCCCTTTAACAACCCTTACTCAACCCTCTAACTCGACCTACTTTAGGACTACATCCCTCTTGTCCTCCATGATCAAATGGGATCCTTCTCACTTGATGTTTGTGCCTTGATTCTAAGGCCTCCTTAAATAGAATTTCCTAGCTAGGCCTCTTAAGAACCCTCTATAACTTATTGGATTTATCCACTTAGACCATAAGAAATATTAGTTTTCCTTTTTAATTTTATTTTAGATTTGAAACCTCATCCTGGGTTAGAAACCCCTTCTCTTGGGTTATTTTCAAAAAAATAAGTTTTTGACCAAAATCACACAAGCCCATCCCACTAGGCCTTTGGAGTACCTCCCAAGCTACACAATTCAACAACATAGTCTAGTTGTATTAATTGTAACTTGGTCAAGCTCTTGTAGTCAAGCGAGGACTTTTTTGGGTTCCCAAGTTGAAAATTAGGTCAGGGTATTTGTCAGGGCATGATATCTAGGGTGGACTAGGGCATGCTAAGGAAGGAAAATTCATGTTAACACATGTCGGACAATTTTAATGTGTCTTGAGGAGTGTTAAGGAGTGTCAAGGCATCACAAGGGATATCTAGGTCAAAATTCATGGAAATGAACAAAATAAGTGTGCGCCAAGGAGTGTGAGTGAATTGAAGTGTGCCAAGGATGAAGCATGTTAGAAGAAGCCCATAATAGGATTTGAAAGAGGTAATATTATGATTACAATGAGGGGCTCGACAAAGAAATTTTAGACAAAGGGAGACTTTGTGCTAGGAAAAACACTATTTTTCCTTTATCTATTATTTTTATATGACATGTGGAACACTTTGGTTGAATGCTTGTGTTTTAAACTATTTTAGACAAGTGCATATTGTACATTTTTGTGGATATGTTTTGGGCACTCGACTTGTGCTAACTTATATCTTATGTGTCTTGTGTAACTTGTGGTTATTGAAAACTCTCACTTAATGCTCTACTGTTTATATGAAATGGAAATACATATGAAATATTGCTTATATATAAGCTATATTGCTTATTTTTTTATGGCCATGGCTATATGTGATCCTTGTCTTGGTAAGTTCTTAAGTTGGATAATTTCAACTTGGACATGAGTGACCTAAGTTGAGGTATAGGAAGTTCTTAGGTGAAAAAGGCATAATATACTTGTAGTAGGTTCAATTGGTCAATTTTTTGTAGCTGAAGCAGAACAATGTCACATGAACTGCATTAGCTAAGGAATTGATTAGGTTCCCAAGTCATGAAAAAAAGTAAGGCTAGTTGTGAGGGCATGAGTGCCAAGGAATGTTAGGGAATGTTATAATGTGTTAGATAGTTCGAAGGCATGTCAAATATGCTAAGATGTGTCAAGTGCTAAGGCATTCCAAGGTGTGCAAGGGTGTGACAATATGTGCCAGGGACTATCAAGGTAACAAAAAGGAGAAACAAGTTAAACTGCAAGGAAATGAACACGTAAGAGGGTTAATAATTCATAAATTTACCTTTTCCAGTAGGGTCTTGATAGGCACACCAACACTAGGTGGAAATAGTGCCAAGTGCTAAGTGTTAGTGAAATCTAAGTTCTAAATCATCCTTTTTACTTCTCATCTAATTTCCAATAATTGATCTCAAATAAATTTAATAATAAACCACCAAATCATACCAAGGCATCTTAGTGAATTCCGTACATTCTAATACTTGCTAAGAACCAATATGTACCAAGTGCCAATGTGTGATAGGGAGTGATACACATGTTATGAAGTGGAAGGGCATGTCGAAGAGTTCTATGGTTTGATAGAGTGTGCTGATGCATGTTGAGGAGTGTTATTGATTAATAGGGAAATATAAGGGAGCACTAGGTCAAAATGCATGGAAGTGAATGAATATGAGGATGTGTCAGGGAGTGTCAACGAGTGCTAGCTAACATGCCAAGGAGGGAGTGAGAAGGTATGTTAAGCAGTAGTAAGGCATGCTAGAGAATATTAGGGAGTCTTAAGGAGTGCCAGAGTGTGCTATGGAGTTCCAGTGTGTGTTAACATGTGCCAAATAGTACCAAGATATGCAAGATGCTAAGGCATTCTAGGATGTGCAGGGTGCCAGGGTATGCCAATATGTGTCAAGGACTATTAAGGCAACAAAAAGATGAACCAAGCTAAAATGCAAGGAAATGAACACATAAGAGGGTTACTAAGTTAGGAATTTCTCTTTTTCAAAAGGGGCATGCTAGGCACACTAATAATAGGTTATAATATATGCCAATTTCTAATGTGTTCCAAGTGCTAATGTATGTTAATGCATGCGAAAGTGTTCCAAGGCATGCTAGGGACTACAACGCAAGCCAACACATGTTAGGAGAGTGTTATGGTATGATAGGGTTTTCCAACATGTTCTTGGGTGTCCTAGTGATGGCAAGATGTTCTAGGTACAAATATGTTCTAAGAAATATGAGGTTCCAAGGAATGTTAATGTTTTCCAAAGCATGTTAAGATGTACCAAGGGTGTTTAGGAGTTCTGGATCTCTCTCATTAATAGAATTTACAAAGATTGATTATGTATTAAATAATATAGTTTATACACACACTAGTGGAACTATATCTAAATGGAATTTTTTAGATAATAAACCTAATAGAGATGAATCATGTATTGAATCATAGGAAAATTATATTCTGATTACTTGAGGGAAATGATACACAATAATTACTTCTTAACACATTGACTAAATTTCACCACTATATGGCCTTGGAAACATAATGAAAACGCCTCCACAACAATGGTCTTAAATTGTTATATTTTTACAAAAAATATAGTAACATGCTCATAGCATCATCAAAAAATCATTGAAATGATCAACGATGATGAGAATTTTTGGAACGTCACCAAAAGTAACCAAAAAGAGCATTGGTGAGGGTCAAATAAATATCGTCACTAGAAGTGTCACCAAAGAGAGAATTAGTGACAGGCCTTTAACAACCCTCACCAAAAGTGTCACTAAAAATGGATTTGGTGACAAACCTTAAAGGACCGTCACTATATGCACTTACAACAATGTTTTTTTAAGGACCGTCACCATATATGACATTGGTGATAGAACTTAAAGGTCTATCACAAGCATGACCCTCACCAATGTACTTTTTTCTTGTAGTGAAGATATGGTACATAGCTCAATAGCTCTAGGAACTTAGTCGTGTACTCTTCATCTTTCATTGATCCCATCTTTAGCTCATATAATTCTATGGCTTTACTATCATAGTACCTTTATGACAAGTACTTCTTCCTGAAAATCCTCTTGAACTCATGCCAACTTAGGTCCTCCATCCTAATGTATCAAACCCACTTCACATATTCCCACGAGATATCTTCATTGCCTTTCTAATTGAAGATAGCTACTTTGGACTCCATGTTATCTGTGTAATTATGCAACTCAAATAACTTCTTCATCCCAAGTTTGCAAGCCTCTACATCCTCTGTATTCTTCAAATATCCATCAAAATTAGAGGAGTTTTCTTTCTTAAACTCATCTTACAAGTATCCTCTACCACTCCTCCTATAAGGATGATAACGATGACTATCATAATGCCTATGAGAACCATAACTATAATAGTATATGTGTCTATCTTCTCTCCTAACTGGAGTATACAATAACATTTCATATCTCACTGTGTCATCTCTATCCGACATGTAACCACCATGCAACCTACTGCCATATTCCCTATTAGTTTTTTCCTCCTACCCATGGCTGATACGCAATGACCACTATCCCTCCAATTCTGACAAGCTCTGAAGGAGTACTGCATTAACCTATTCTTGTTTCTCTTGTTCTCGTATGATTCTATCATTGTTCGCCTTAAAAATCCTTATTTCTTCCTTCAAAATTCTCAGTGTGTCTCCTAATTCAGAAGAGAACCCAACACCATGCTTCCCATATGATTCATAGGGAGAATCTCTATAGTCTACCATCTTTCTTTTCATCTTTGATTTCCCGCTGCAAGGAATGTCATGTCATGTAAACGAAATCACAATAAACTAATTCACCTTAGCATAATTTGGGTATGATATCTCATCTAAAATATCAACCAAATCAGCATAATACATGTATAGACATAATCATGAAAACGTATAGACATATAAAAAATGAGTGTATCAACACATAAACATCATTCTAGATAGAGTCCAGTCATCAATGCATGACCATATCAACTAAAAATACCATGACATCATGCATGAAAACAACAACCATACCAATGTACATTGACAATACACAATCATAGACAATGTGTAACCAATCATACACTCATGACAACACCCTTTCTTTCACATGGCAACATCACTACAACCATGACTAACACCATATATATGCAACAAGCTTATAAACCAAAAGGATGAGTAACACATGTGCAACCACCATGAATGAATGACCAACACACACTGCCCATCCATTTTATGGGGTGAACCATGCTCTCGTACCAATTTATAACACCCTCCACCCACATCTACCCAAGTAACCAGCCAAATAGGGTAAACATGTGACGATAGACTACTATGATTTGATTCAACCTCCCATATCACCTTAAGGAAGTGGAACTGACACCACACAACTACATAGGCCTTATACACCTGCTACACGTCACCAGGTAGCCATGAAAATTTTCCATAAGGATATCCCCTGCATCAAACTGACCTTTTAAAGCATCAAAGCCCCAACCACTCCCTTCACAAGGTAACCATGCAATTAGAACCTCCCAGTCGCATGCATAAGCCTGCATCAGTGTGACTGTGGAATTTTTCACCCATTTTTGTGCCAACGAGTGTGTATTTTAAGGCTATATTAAAGGGATGGGGTTATATCTCTACCCAAAAATCCTTGTAACTCTCAGAATTCATAAATCACACAAGGAAAATGATTTCAACCAAAAAATGACACCAAGACTAGGCCTGACCATCCCCAACCAGGACTAAAATTTCGTCAAACATGTCACAAAAATATAATCTATAGGTACAAATAATAGATTTGAGCATAGGTGTCTCATACTTATCTGAGAATTTCTAAGAAGCATTGTTCCATTATACCATTAGCTGGATTATCATCTATTATGTCATAGATACATTGTCTTTAATTTTGAATGAATTAAAACATGAGGAGAGCCATAAATCATCACTTTCATAATACATGCTTATAACCAGCATAATAACAACATAAATATCAATTTTACATCAACCATATAATCCGCATATAAACCAATACATTTACACATAAACTACAAAAGAAATGAGCTCTTATTCATGAATGAAATATCCAACCTAGTATGGGACTACAACATTCCACCTGACCATAGATGGGTTGAGCCAGATATCTATTCAAACAATCGCCCCCATGCCATATTCCAATAATGCACGTGGGACTCAAACCGAAAGAACCAACCAGGGCTTCGCAAGGCTAAACCACCTCACCCTCATCAATAGAGAGAAGGCTTTACTGAAATCCACACCAATTCACTAGGCCAAAAAAATAAACATGTATTAACATGATTTACCATGATCTCCACCATATCCCTAGGCTAAATCAAGCATGGATGCCACTGGATTTATCCACCTACATGGTGAGGAATTTTCATGTCTCCTAGTCTCTAGGCTTTATCGCAATCCACATCCCGATCTAGGGATCACTACTAACTATGCCTTTACTGAGACACCACTCTGCAGGATTTACCATATATCCCATCATGGGATTCCTAGGCCTGATGGAGAGACCCCACCTCTAGGATTTACCATATATATTTTCATCCACCGGTCAAGTATTCCTAGACCCATGGAGGCAACACACTATCCATGTTCACCACAACCCACAGTCTGGTTCAGGGGTTACTAAGCCATGTGCTATTTCATTCATAGATCCACACAACTAATTAGCTTCAAATCCATCAGACAATCTGGCTCAACCAAAACATGAGAACCCCATCACACCATAACTATCCTAAAATGGAAATGTTATGCTAAAAAACATTATCATACTTAGCGAAACCCATGCTAATGACATAAAGAGAACCAAGAACAGAAATTCAACACCATTAATTCCAAATATAGAAAGGAAAACACACATGAAAGTAGATACCTGCAAATAATCTCGTTGTAGCTTCCCGATACTGCTCTTCCTTACTTGATCTCTACTTCCTCTTTTCCTTCCTTACCTTTATTGATCCAAAGCTGGAATTCTCCAAGAAAAATCTTATTTTCCAAGAGTATGAGAGAGGGAGTGAATAGACATAGAGCTCCAAAATTGAACTCACAAAAGGTACCAACTGATCCTCAAAATCATTTTCATGAATTAAGCCTTTATTTTCTTCATTTTCCATTAATTGCCTTCATTTTTCTCCTCACATGCAACCTGTGACATTTCACCCTAATTTTCTTCTATTTTTCATTATTTTCATAAATAAAATGCCAATAAATGCCACTTTGTCTTTCCAAAGCCTTAGCCATTTCCTTTGCAAATTTTCTTAGCAATAATAAACAAAATGAACACTCACACTAGGATATTTTTCCCAACATTCAGCTTGGAATAAGTGTCCCATAATCCGTGGTTATTATTTTTCCTTTATTAACTTTTATTACATAAAATTTCACAAGGGTTGTTACAGATGTTTCTCCAAAATCTTGAACTCCTCAACAAATTCTTATTGAACCTCATTAATAGTACGATTTTTATGCATAGCATACCATTTAATAAGCCACCTTAGTGGAATTTCTAAAATTTACTGGAGAACATAAATATTTATCGAGAGGAATAATAAAAATAACCAACAAAAATAATAAAAAAACATAAACACACAATATTTAACTGGGAAAAAACCCCATTTCCGAGGAAAACCCACCCTAATGAAATTTCATTAGCCTTGGCCAAAAACCTGGCCAATATGACCAAGTGAGCCTTCAATTCTCACCTCTAGGCCTCTTCTTACAATGAATTACTCCAAACCTTTTATAGGCTCCATTACATGCAATACCATGGGCCGAAAAACCATGGGTGAACAATACCATGTCCCCCAAAAACCATGGGTTCACAATATGATGTGCACCAAAAACCATGGGCGCACAATACGATGTGCCCCAAAACCATCACTATTTAGCTCGGTCAAACTTGACTCTAACCCCGAGTAAATTCACCTAACATTCCCCCCTTAAAATTGACTTGGGGTTCCTTTACTAAATCTAGCCAAAAATGCTAAGTGAGACAACCCTGCTCACTCTAGCCATTTCCCCCCTCAGATCTTTTACCCAAGGTAGGTGTTAAATTGAAATCTCTCTATTATCTAGATATAACCCAAACTTTACCAGTGATTACCCTGGGGTACGCATCCCATACCAGTTCTTACAATAGTTTTCCCATTTACATGCAATAAAATTTGACTCCATTACAATATTTTTTTTTTTCATTGTTGGTTTTTTTCTTCATCCTCTCAACTTGATACACTTTTTAACTCATGCTCTCGTGATCCAATTTCTAATCACATGCTCCTCGTCCATACACCATGGCTGATAGACATGAAAAAATTTAAATTTATCTTTAGATGAAAGTTTGTACATATCTTGCACCAATCTCATTAAGGGATCCAACACCCAATACTACATTCTTGTTGCCTCCAATAAAAGCTTTCTCCTCGCACAATTTTCATTGCAGTTGCATGCCAAAATAACTCACAAACTCAATGTTTCCTTCCATGTTTGTTTCTACACCTGCAATCATATCTCCATTCGGGCCAATAAAAGCCTTGGCAAAAGAAGTGTCCCTCTAAAGCCAAATATGGCTCTGATACCAAATTATGAAATAATTTATCAGAGAATATAAATAATTACCGAGAGGAAAAATAAAACATAACCAAGAATAAACATGAAACATAAACACACAATATTTAACTGAGAAAAAGCCCCAACTCCGAGGAAAACCCACCCTAATGAAATTTCACTAGCCTTGGCCAAAAACCTGGCCAATCTTGCTAAGTGAGCCTTCACCACTCACCTCTAGGCCCTACTTTACAATGAAGTGCTCTGAGCCTTTTATAGGTTCCATTACATGCAATACCATGGGCCAAAAATCCATCAGTGCACAATACCATGTGCCCCAAAACTATCACTTTTTAACTCAGTCAAATTTTACTCTAACCCAGAGTCAATTTACCTAACATCTCAGAGGATATTTTGAAACTAAATAATATTAGCATCATCAAGAGTTTGTCTAGCCCTCCAAATTTCTTTTCAAAAATACTAGTGTTTTTCAAAATCTTCATTACCCCATCCAAAAAATTTAGGGTATCGAGTGAGTGAACCTACTATGTTACTAACCATTGTAAATTGATTAGGAGATATGAATATAAACCCCTTTGAACCAATTTGTGAAGACACAGAAAAACATAATTGAAAAATACTACCACCACTAGAAGTTCTTGTTATGTATGTACTATAAACCTTTCGAGTTTTTATGAGTTTATCTACCTTTGAAGTAAAATGATCATGGTCTTGATAAGGTACCAGGTGGGATCATGGAAGGTGCTACTTTTTCTGTTGGGAAATGAAGTATAAATTATAGGGGACACATCGTATTTGGAAAATAGTTTCCTCATCACAAAATAAATTTCTTCATCAAGAGGGATATCATGGTTTCTTGTTCCAACTGTATGCCCTGATCGAGTCGGTGTCTTTACACCTTCTGGTACATGTGGACTTCTGCTAATTCCTTCCATCTGTCGCATAGCAAGGGTTCCAATACCACCCATTTGTGGAGAACCCACATTGTCACTCCCCTCATTTCGTTGCAACTCCAAGCTACTTTTCCCTCCTATACACACCCTTGCACTACTCCACACCTCCCGTATTCAGCGTAATTTCCTTTGTCACCTTTGGATTTCACGTAAATTTTTCTCCCGCCATTCATCGAATATACAAGTCGTATTCTATATCATCAAATATCAATCTCTATGCAACTCATTTTCTTCCATCGGAACTACATCTTCATCCGGAACCAGGTAACATCACCTCCCTAGATCCTAGCCCCAATACTTAAAGTTTTAAGATGCAATATTTTCTCCGTAAAATGACATTAAATTTTTCTTCCACCATCAAAAATTCAATCTAGAGGGGGGTTTCCTTTAGCAACCTTCCAATCAACCGCTACCTAAACACAACCTCATCTTTGGAAAATGATAAATGATATTCTACACCAAATTCAATATTACAACTCTCTAGAATTTCTTGTACCCAAAATCAACAACTCTTGCCAATTATGTATCTAGCTTATGTAGATCATCTAAATCAATTTTGGGCTAGGTACAAGGAGATCCATAGTGATTACAAGATTCTCCCTTGATATATAGCCAACAAATCCAATTGTGAAGTTCTTCAGATAACTTACACCAAAATATTTTGTATTAGTCACTGACAAGTTCCGCATATAAAACCTCCTCTTTCACCCACTCGGTGCTTGCTGGAGAACAAATCGATCAACTTGCTCATGCCAACAATCTTAAATATCTCAAATAATGATCCTCGATATCATGGTACATATCCCTTGAGAATAATGAGGGTCACAATAATGAAACCATTTGTTGGCTTAAAATTTCAACAAAGGTTGACCTTAGGTTCGGACGTAGAGCACAAACAAAAAGTGTGTTGTATTCTTGGATTACATCGACATTTTAACCTCACTTAACAAGAAAGAGAAGCATCTCAATCGAGGCATGCCAAGACTTAACAAAGTAAGGGATTGTAGCATGGCATCAAATATAAACACAAACGATAATCTATTTCATGCAATCATATTATAAGTGTCTCATTATAGTCATCTAATACACATATATAATAGATCCACAACATAAATAGAAAAAATAAAATAACATTCCAACTCTTACAAAAAAATAAAATTTAAAGGGGACAATAATTCCATCATATTTCAAGCAAACATAGCATTCTCGAAACTCCCTTTCATTAGTAAACATATCATTACATCAGAACCTAGTTACATCATTTCATCATATCAAACTTTGTCACAAGAAAAACTACCAACCACTCTTGGATCAAATTACACCATATAATTCAAAGAGAGAGAAAGAGATAATAAACATCATGGAGTTCCTCGAACAACATAGCAACAACATTTCAGTACAAACCCCCCTCTCTCTAATTCTGCTATCTTCCCTTTAGCTTTTATAGATTCTCCTCCACAGTACCACTTGTTAGATTTGGTCATTGTCACCTCAAAGTCATTCAAAATATAGTGCACCCATTCTTCTTTGGAGAGATAGAGAGACAGAGAGAGACATGTCTATATATATATATATATATATATATATATATATATATATATATATAGAGAGAGAGAGAGAGAGAGAGATAATGATGGAGTTATGGAGAGATATATGATAATACGATGGATGAAAATAGAGACAAAGAGGGAAGAAGAGATAAAGAGACACAAAAGAGTATTTAAAAGTAAATATATAGATAAAGAGTGTGCAGAAGAGAGATATAGATAGTGAGATGGAAAGAGAGAAAGTGGTGTGGGGGATGGAGGGAGAGAAATAATGAGGGAGTGAAGGAGATATAGCAGAGAGAGCGAGGGGGGGATAGATGCAAAGAAGATAGATATAGAGAGGGAATAAAGGGAGATAGATGTAGATAGAATGTGGGAGAGACAGAGAGATATGGATGGAGAAAGTGGACACAGATAGTTTGGGGGGATAAAGAGGGAAGAAGAGAGAGAAAAATAGAGAGAGAGAGAGAGAGAGAGAGAGTGAGAGGTAGAGAGGTAAAGAGTGATTAGGGAGAGAGGGAGTGAGGGATAGAGAGCATTAAGCCCTATATAAGCCCCATGTTAACCCTAAAACCCCTTATTAATCTTTATATATTTAGTGATTACATTTATATTGTAATACTTTTATATAAGAAAGAAACTATAATGGTCCCATTTTATTATAATGATACCCTTTGTATCCTATATATGCTAAGGATACCTAGTCCTAGGATCATCAAATATTGTATTATAGGTTATATTCATTGTAAATTTTTGATTTCCCATAAAAGAAGAATAATTGTATTTTTCTTATCATTTTTAAGGCACAAGGTTCCTAAAATTTGGTACCAGAGCACATGATCCAAGGGTTTTGTTGTTTCAAGTAGGTCTCTCAATAAAACGTTTTGGGAGGTTTTAGATAGTGAGGCTTGGAGAATGTTGAGGATAAATATCGGGTAACATTGGGTTCAAATTTTATATTTTTTTTCATCATATTTTTAGATATATTCTTTAAGGAATTTAGGGTTCCTAAATTCTCCACAAATTAGTCTTGTAGAAGTCAAATCTGAATTTTCAGTATAATAATTTCTTTGGGAGGTTTCAAACCATGAAGCTTGGATCACATTGAGGATAAAGTTTGATGAACATCTAGCTCAAATTTCATAATTTTTTTTTCTATAATTACATATATATGATATGAGGGTTACCAAATACTCCTTAAATTAGTTTCATACAGGTCAATTTGTAACCCTTTTTCATAATTTTTACACTGTGAAAATTGGACCACACTAAGGATAAATATGGAGGAAAATCCATCCAAAATTTTAGAGTGTATTTCACTACAATTTCAGAGATATAACTTGTGGATTTTAGGTTTTGTGAAGGATCCTTAAATTATTTTCATACAAGTTAGCTTGGCATTTTTTCTATAACTCCTTTTATAACAATTTTTAAGACTATGAAATATTCAAGGATATTAAGAAACATACAAAATTGTTTCAGGTACAAATTTCATAACTATATTAGAATAAGTGGACATATGACACACCATACAATTTTTCTCATGGGAAGAGGCCAAAAATCAGAAATTTTTAGAAACAATTCCATAACTTTGAATTGGCACATCAAATTCTCGTCAAACATAATGGATTGTACAAAAGAGATATCAAAGTATTAGAGACCAAAGTTTCAAATTCAAAAGGGCTCAAATCTCAGTTGTATATAAAGAAAAAGTCCAACCATTAAAATACTTTCCAAATTAAGGTTTTAAAGGTACATAACTTATAAGTGACCTAAATTTTTATTATAGGATCTGTTATTTTGGGAGGTGACTAGAAATTGTGATATTGATGAGAACTATTATTCTTTTTGCACATGGATCCAAAAGAAATATAAAAAATATACTGCACCAATTAAACCTCCCAAAGACTCATCTAGGGCTTATGAATTAAGTGAAGACATAGAATTTAGGTTCTCCAAATTGGAGAATAAAGTCAATGAAATGGATTGCTATATGCTGAAAAAAGGTGGATTTATCAAGTTCTCAAGGAAACCTTTAGAAAAAATATGGATAACATGAAATGAAGATGAATGGAATAAAAGAATAAATGATGAATGAAATGGAAAATAATATTGAATGAAAATAAAAAATGATGGATGAAGTGGAAAAGAAAATGATTGAAAATAAGGAAGAAATGAAAAAATGTCAAGGAAGAATTGCAAAAATGTCAAGGAAGATATACCAAAATCCATTAAGGAAGAAATAAACAAAATACCAAATATTCTTATAAAATATCTCCCAGAAGGGATGTGGACATCCAAGGAAATCATCAACATATGGAGAATCATGGTGTTAAGATTCAAACACATGTGGGGAGTACATTATTACAATTGGAGAGCACATATATTGAATTGTGGAACCATAATCATGAATTTTCAATCCAAGATCCACGTAATGAAGCCTTCAAGTCAACACCAAGGAACTAATACATTCTGAAGATTGATGTGAGGAAGTTTGATGGTAATGATCCTATAATAGGGATATTTCTAATGGAGAAATACATTGATCTACACCAAGTGGCATCCTTCAAAAAGGAAAATATTGCATCCATGTTTTTAGAAGAAGAGCAACATGTATGGTATCAATGGGTTTGTGAGATGAAAAATGATTTTATTATATCTTGGTAAATTTTTATACAAGAATTAATAGAAAATTATGGGTATATTAACAGAAATACATTCTTTAGTCATTGCTAAATATTCGATAAAAAAGACCAGTTATAGAGCACATTCAACAATTCTAAAAGTTAATTCTTAGTGTAAAGATAATTTCAGAGGAGAAATTGTTAGACCTATTAATTGGAAATTTAAAGGAAATCATTCAAAATTATGTCTATTTGAACCTAAATATATAAATCATGCTTTTATTTTGACAAGGAAAGTTGAAAGTAAAATATGGCCATTATAAAGTTGGTCACTAATAAGTATAGAGAAAATAATGATCCTTGTCCTAAACTGACAAGGTTGACTCCTTATAAAGTGGATGAAAGGAAAACAAAGGGACTATGTTTCAAATATGATATAAAGTATAGTAAGGGGCATAAATTTAGTGAGAATAAATTATTATACATAGAATGTGAAGATGAAGAATAACAAGAAAGGGAAACTTCACAAGCTCTAGAACTAAAATAGACTACTCCAACAGTTTTTCTTGTCATTCATTGTTTAATATTAGTACTCAACAAACCCTCATATAGAAGGATATATCAAAATAAAAATGATAACAATTTTTTTTTATGTAGGTGGTACCCATTACCCACCACATGTAGGTAGTGTATATAGGAGAAAAAACTTCTCCTAGATGGTCCTCAGCTGGCAGGAAACAACACCTTGCAGCAAAAAATATCTCAATGTTCCTTTTTCTCCACACTTGAGCCAGCCATGGTGCCCCTCGACCACTTGTCATGAATGTATGTTTGAAGGCCCCCCCCCCACCCCAAAGATATGGATTTTCATTGGTATAGTTCAGTAAATTTCATTACTTTCCATGGGCACTTTTGGTCATGGATTGGTGGGGGGATTCAGCGAAAAGAGTAGGTTAGATATGTATCATTGTCTCCATTGCCCCATTTCGTGGTTACCATTGTATCCTAGTCCCACGGGATCTCATTTACTGGCCATTATCTTTAGGGTTAAAAGTACATGGGAATTCCTGAATTTGGTTGCATGGTCTCGTGATACAACCTACATCACTCCCATTCCACTCATTTTAGACCCATTCATCTATTTTCCTATTTGGGTCCACTAGGTCCACTGGGTCCACCTATGGTTAGCATCTCCCTCCCCTTGTCCACACCTTAGGTTGGGCCTGGATCGATGACCCAAAGATTGATGTAGCTAAAAATAATATAAAAGGCATATTTTTTCCACTCTTAATAGGAAATTCACTGCAATATGTAAAACATGTCCAAGACATAAACATTTAGCACATGGGAAAAGTCCAAACATGAGCCCTACCCCCTATCTATGGCCATCAATCTGGTTCCTATGGGCCCTAAATGATCCCCCTTTATCATTAAGGAACAAATTATTGTCCCTACCCCTGGTGGGAGATGAACTTTCCCACCTTAGGGGGGTATCCACTGCTATATATTACACATCATGCTCCCATCCCCTAGAGCTTCGAGAAGTTAAGAATAAAAATAAATAATAGGAAAATGGAATATGAATAAGGGTGGAAAAACAAAGGTGGAGTTAACTTGCATTCTATGATATTTTCCCTCCTACACTCATATGCATAGGTGTGGGATTCCATCATTATAGCTACCCTTATACCATAACATGTGGAATCAATAATTCCCCCGATCCCTACTCCATTCCATTATTATATAATTTTCCACCTACCACATGAGGGATGTACCATGGACATGTCACCCCCTTTATAGGTTGAAACCACCTAATAGGGTCCTTGGTTAACCCCATTTTTATCTTGGATACATTTGTACATTCGAAAGACCACTATGGAATGGCATGCCACCATGAAGTGCCCCATTGGTTACATGACTTGTAAGTTATTTTACTTGATTATTCTGTATGGATTTTTATGATAGAGGGCAAGGGGATGCAATGAATATTATGTAATATTGCAAGCGGGTATTGATTTGGGGCTTAGTCTCCTTATATGGGGTCCTAGCCCTTCAAAGGACCACATTGGCACTTATAGGTTGAGTGTGTAGAGCCATGGACCTCCACCAAAGTAGATATTACTTCAAGTATCACCAAAAACGCTCATTTTTCTCTCATGTTCCACCTTCTTGGATGAGGATGATGCACCTGGTTCACCATGCCCGACCAATTCCTCACTTGCACGATACACTGGGTAGATGTTATAGGGTCAAGAGGATCTCTCCCGATGTAGATGGGGGGATTATTCCATCGTTCTAGCCATTGAATATGGTTTACATGCACATTAAATCCATTTAGAGACCCATGAGGGTGTCCTTTATGCCTCCACACCCACTTGGGAGCACTACAGGTCCTTGCTTGGAAAACAAGGGGTCAACCCCTTGTCCACTATGTTTAGAGTCCATTTCTTCATCAGGGCACCCCCTGGACTTAATTATGCCACCTCAAATGCCCAATGACTCATTTTAATGATCATTCAACCGTCTTGAGAGGCTTATTCATGTATTATTGGGCTATTTGGTGGGATTGTCACCAAAAGTTTTGTTATTATGCACATTATTTTATTTTAGGGGCTCAATTAGGACAATTTACCTAAATTGAATTCATTAGAGAGTGTATAAATAGAAGTGAGATGATTCATTTTCATCATCATCACTTGTATTGGGTCATTCTCTCTCGTGAGATTTTCGATATACCTTTTGGAGGATGAGTTTGGATGAATGGATTAATTTTGATGTTTGGACCTATTTTGTTTTGTCTTTGAGCTTCAATATTGGAATATTTTGATGCTTTTATATGATATTTATTAAATTTAAGTTCACTTTTAATTATATTCTTTTAATTTACTTTCATCACATGCATGTTGTTGGGATTTTCGCTACACTAGGCCGAAAGTTGCTACTTTTCTTATGCGAAATTGTGTAAATTTGATCTTTTATAGTGTTTCATCATGTCATAGGCCATGTATGAATGGGTGAATGTTCTTGGGGATAATTTATGTTAAATACATCTCTATAAGCCATCATTTATTGCAAACCTATGTATAAATTCCTTGCAGCAATTGTTCTCATGCTCTAAATGTCATGTGTAGTTGTTGAAGGCCTCCTTAATTGGGTGAATTCTTCCTAAAATATAAACTATCCTTGACTCCATCTCTCTGAAAGGAAAATACACTAATCCTCCATTATTGATCTTTTTCAATGCTTATTATTTTCACCTCCATATATTTCTAGGCCTAACCTACATAGGTCACATAAGGCATCAATTATCTCACAATCTAGCCATCCAAACACTTTGATTTTTGGTCCACAACTAATTTTAGGTTTTCTCTATAGGTCCAAAAAATTTGAAGAAAAACTGATGGTGGGATCTCGAGATATAGAAAACCCTAGCTCAAGGACCATTTCTTTCCCTAGTTTTCCCTTGGATAGTGTCCTCATTAGGATCATTGAATTCAAACCTCAAAGAAAATTTTTACTTTGATCCTCTTCTACTCCCTAATTATTTCAAGCCCTATATTGGGTGGTAAACTCCATACCCTTGACCTAATTTTGACTCCACTTGGTCCTATATGGTCCCCCAACCTATCAAAGTCAATCCTTAAAATACCATTTAGAAACCAAGTTTCCATAAGGAATTTGAGGTCTAGGAATCTCCTTTATAAGTAATATACTAAAACCCTAGCCCTTAAGATACTCCTAGCTAGTCGTTTCCCTATAGGATCCCCTCTTAGGACCCCTACTAGTTTGGGAAATAACATTTTGTCGTCATTTTCGGGGACATGAAACATGTGATTTTTTCGCCATACAACATATTGACATATCATTATTAGCAACTCCACTGGAAGAACAAAGGCATATTTCTTCATTGAGATTCAAAGATAATTCTCTTAGGATGAAGCAAGAAGGCACTTTAATTCACCTTTGTGAGTCCATTCTAATCCTAATATGAAAAAATTATGAAAAACTGACTATAATAAAAGAGAGATTAAAATTTCTCCTACATTTGTAAAACTCAATGACCAAGACATTCAAAAACCACAAAGGGATGTGGATAAATATGCTAAATTTTATCAGGATTTATTGGAGGATATGGATAAGAAATTAATGCTCAGGTTTCATAGGTCAACACAAAAGAAACTCTACCTAAGGAGGTGTGCCTATCAGAAGGATCCTAGTCATCTCCTTGACTTTGCTAGCATAACCTGTGATTTTAAGATTCTAAATCACCTAGTCAATGAAAAATATTATAATTAGTCACAAAGCCCCATCAATATTGGATGATCAAGGTGATATTGAGGAAAGTTCAAGTGTGAAGGATCATCATCAATGCAAGGAATATATGGAAGAGTCGAATTAATCCAATAAAATCGGAGAGGAACTTGGGGACCTGAATAATGAGCAAAAGGATGAATTCCCTTTTAGTCCACATGATGAAAAGGATGATTTTATGGACACATGTGAACTTGGGGAAAATGAGGCTCTAGAAAGTCAAGTTGAGGCTGAGTTTACATTTCTCAAGGATGTTACTCCTGATGGCTCTCATTTCGAGAACCTTGGGGAATGTGATCCCATTCACCCCTTGGAATATTACATGGAATATTAATTCCACATTGGAAAGGGTAAAGGGAAAATTATGGGTCCTCAATTTGATCTTGCTCCTATTTATGATACCGACAAGGAGGAGGATGTTGAGATAGGTCTTCCATTTCTCTTGGGAATTATTTATGATGACATATCGATAGATACCCTTGAGAAGGATAACTATTATTTTCCCTTGCATGAGGGGAAATTGGAAGAAATTGATTCTCCTTTTAAAGACAAAATATTTGATACTAATAATGATGAAATCAAAAAATCTCCCACCTATCCCCCTTATGGTTTTATATTCAAACCACTTGAGGTTGTAAATTTTGATTTTGAGGAAGAAAACCTAGTTGATATGAGACTTCGCTATCCCCTATGCCTTTCATTCCCATTCATCATCTTGATTCTTCCACAAGTGAATCCCTCACCCGTTTTCGAATGATCTCCAATGACCATGGGCTCTTTCACCTCCCTAGGTATGATGTCGAGGAAGAAACATCAACTATATGAATCCCTCCTTCCCCCTCATACCCTAAGGTTTTTGAATAGAATCACTCCATTTAGCAACCAATATGTTGTCACGTTCCGAAATCTATAAAGCATAATATTATGAGAAGTTATTTTGATAGGGAGTTCTTAAGGGTGATAATTCATTCCACCATTACGTACTTAGAGGGAAATCCCCACACTTCTGGATTGAATTAGTTTCCTTCTCATATGACTTCCTCTTACCTTGCATGGAAACCATATTTTCCAACCTCCCACCCACTTCATCCTCCATGTGATTTTTTTTGCATTCACGTTTGTATTTGCTACACAAGTAATAATATATGTAGCCATGTGTTTGTTGATTTGGTGATATGTTGGCTGCACTGGCTTTATGATTACACTTAGCATGGGCATTACACTATATGCATGGTAGGGTAAGATGCATTGAAAGCTCATTTTCTCATTAGAACCAACATCACATGATATTATCATGATATATTATCTGCATTTAGATTAAATTTTCATTTTTTACTTTCCTATTGATTTTTATTGTGACGTAATATTAAGCATGGGTGATCATAAGAAACCACAAAAACATGTTTCCCCACATGCTTGGTCTTTGATATATGAAATTAATAGGTATACGGTACCAATATATTGTTGGTGTTCTCATGACCTCTCGTCTGAGTAGCTTCGTGCACTTTATTCAAAGGTCATGTCCCAGTTGGAGCCAGATGTTATCCACCACCTATGGGTAGTGTATATAGGAGAAATTTTTTCTCCTATACGGTCCTCAGTTAGAAGCTAGCAACCCCTTGCAACCACCAGATAGTTCAATGTGCCATTTTCTCCACACCTGAGCCAGCCAAGTTGTCCCTCGACCACTTGCCATGAATGTACATTTGAAAGTGGGCCACATGACCCCAAAGATATGGCTTTTCATTGGTATAGTTGAGAAGTTTTACTTACTTATCATGGGTCATTTTGGGCATGGATTGGTGGGGGGATTCAACAGAAAGAGTGGGTTAGGTCTATATCCTTGTCCCCACTTCCCGATTTTGTGGTTACCCTTATATCCTAGTCATGTGGGATCTACTTTATTCGCCATTAGCTTTAGGGTTGACACTACATGGGAATTCCTGATTTTGGTTGCGTGGTCCCGCTTCCCTATACCATCTAAATAAATCTTCTTCCACTCATTTTAGCCCCATTCATCTATTTTCCCATATAGGTCCACATGTTTCCACTGGGTCCACATAGTTTTAGCATCCACCTCCCCTTGTTCACACCCTAGGTTGAGCCTGGAACAATACCCCAAAGGTTGATGCAGCTAAAAAGAAGATAAAAAGCATAATTTTTCCACTCTAAATAGGAAATGTACCACAATATGCAATATATGGTCAAGACATACAAACTTAGCACATGGGAAAAACCCAAACATGAGCTCTACCCCCTATCTATGGACATCACATTGGTTCCTATGGGCCCTAGATGATCCTCCTCTGTCATTAAGGAACCCATGATTGTCCCAACCCCTTGTGGGTGATGAATCACCACATATTGGGGGGGTATCCAATGCTATATATTAAACATCATGTTCCCATCCCATGGCGCCCCAAGTAATTATGAAGAAAAAATAATAACAGGCAAAAGGCATAGGAAGAAGGGTGGAAAAACAAAGGAATAGGTAACTCATGTACCACGATTTTCTCCCTCCTACAATCATATTCCGAGGTGTGGTATTCCATCATTACAACTACCCTTATACCCTAACATGTGGTCTCAATGATTCCCCTGATCCCTACTCCATTCCATTATCATATCATTTTCCACCTACCACTTGAGGGATGTACCATGTACATGTCACCCCCTTCAGAGGTTGAAACCATCTAATAGGGTCCTTGGTTAACCCCATATTTAGCTTGGAGACATTTGTATATGTAAAATCACACTATGGAAGGGAATTCCACCATGAAGTTCCCCATTGGTTCCATGACTTTTAAGCTATTTTTATTTATTATTTTGATGACTTGTTATGTTGGAGGGTGAGGGAATGCATTGGATCTTATGCAGGATTGCAGGTGGGTCTCCATTTGGGGCTTGGTGTCCCTATATAGTGTCCTATCCCTCCAAAGGGAAATATTGTTACTTGTAGGGTGAGAATTGAGAACCGTGGGCCTCCACCATAGCAAATATTACTTCAAGGATCCCCAAAAATGCTCCTTTTTTTCTCATGTTACATCTTCTTGGATGAGGTTGATGCACCTGGTTGGCTATGCCCATTCGGTTCCACAATTGCACCATATAATTATCAGATGTTCCAGGGTCGAGATGATCTCTCTGGTTGTATATTGGGGGCTTATGTCATCATTATAGCCCTTGCATATGATTACAATCATATTTGATCCATTTGGAGACCTGTGAGGGTGTCCCTTATGCCCCCACACCCACTTGGGAGCACTACAAGTCCTTTCTTAGAAAAAAATGGGCCAACCCCTTTTCCATTATGTGTGGATTCCATTTATTAAACATGACACCCCTTGGACTTCATTAGGCATCCTGAAAGGCCCAAAAACTCATTTTATTAATCATTTGATGCTCGTGAGAGGATTATTCATGCATTATTGAGCTATTTGGTTGGATTGTCACCAAAAGTAATGTTATTATGTACATTATTCTATTTTAGGGGCTCAATTAGGCCAATTTAGCTAAATCAAATTCATTAGAGAGTGTATAAATATAAGTGATATGATTCATTTTCATCATCATCACTTGGATTGGGTCATTCTCTCTTGTGATATTTTCATTATACCTTTTAGAGGACAAGTTCGGATGAATGGATCAATTCTTATGTTTAGATCTCTTTCATTTTGTCTTGGAGCTTCACTATTGGCATATGTTGATGATTGGATATACTCTTTCTTACATGTAAATTCTCTTTTAATGTTATTATTGTTATTTATTTTTGTCACATTCATGTTGCTGGGATTTTTGCTACATTAGGTTGTATTTTGTTGCTTTCCTTATGTTAAATTGTGGATAAGCCATCATATATTGCAAACCGAAGTATAAATTCCTTGCAGCAATTGTTCTCATCATCTAGATTCCATGTGAAGTTTTTGAAGGCCTCCTTTATTGGGTGAATTATTCCCAAACCATCAATTCTCCTTGACTCCATTGCTCCCAAAGGACAAGGCACTAATCCTCCATTGGTGATCACTTTCAATGCTTATTCTTTTCACCTCCCTCTTTTTCTAGGCATAACCTGTATAAGTCACTTAGGGCATCAATTGTCTCACAATATAGACATACAAACACTTCAATGTTTGTTCCACAACTGCGCTGAGATTTTCTCTAGAGGCACTCCAATTTTGAAGAAAATTCGACAATGGCATATCGATATATAGAAATCCCTCCCACAAGGACCATGTATTTCTCTAATTTTTCCTTGGTTAGTGTCCTCATTAAGATCATTGAATTCAATCATCAAATAAATTTTTTCCTTTTATACTCTTATCCTCCTTAATTAGGTTAATCCCCTCATTGTGTGATCAACTCCATACCATAAACCTAATTTTGGGTCTGCTTGGTATCGTGCGGTGCCACAACCTATCAAATTCAATCCTTGAAATACCATTTAGAAACCAAGTTTCCACGAGTATTATGAGATATATGATTCTCTTTTATAATTCATATCTTAAAACCCTAGCCCTTGAAATCCTCCCAACCCTTCCTAGACAACCTTTCACCTTGATTTCTAGGCAAGGAAGCCATATAGTTGAGCCTCTCTTATGAATAGGATTTTAGGATCACCTTTCATCCTATCATTGATCCATTCATTATCGTGATCCTTATTATATCGGGTCTCCTCCCATTGGTGAAAGTCTATAAAGAGTAAGGAACCTTAGCTGAGTTGATAGTGGGCTATCGCTCCAATGTTTCCCTTAACCTAGTAGTTTCCCTATAGGATCCCCTCCTAGGACACCTGCTAGTTTGAGTGGTAAGAGTACCCATAGCTTCATTAATTATAAATTGAAAAAACATCTTAATTTATTTGTATATCCAACACCATAATTTCAAGTAATTATTGCTAATGGAGGCACCATAAATTGTTCAATGAAGTGATATAGTATTAAATTGAATATAGGGAGTATTTTTTGGTTACTCCCATGATTGCAATCCAAATGGGTTGTGTTGATGTTGTATTATGGGTCCAATGGTTACAATTATTGGGTAAAATGGCTCTTAATTGTGAGTTATTTTCATAATATTTTTTCTCAAAAGGAAAGGAAATTAAACCTAGAGGCATCCAAGGGAAACCATAAACTGATGTGATCTAATAGCACGACAAAATTTCTTAAAAATGGACACCAAGGTGTAATTCCACAATTATTTTAATTATTTGTCCAAACATCTATATCCTTTTATCTAATAGATCTCCAAAAAAATATCAACAATAATTCTAAGGTATTTGGAGATATTCCTAATGGCCATCCACTTATCTGATATCATGACCATGGTATTCATTTCTAACCTGGAAGTATACCACTAACATTATGCCCTATAGGCATCCACATGAATAAAAGAGTGAGATTGAGAATGTGGTTCAAGAAATTTTAGATGTTGGCATCATTCAACATGGTCAAATTTATTTCTCTTCACCAGTGGTGATGGTTATTAAAAAGGATGGTTCATGGTGTATGTGTCCAAATTAAAGATAGATCAACAAGATGATAATCAGAGATAAGTTTCCTATTCCTATCATTGATGAATTATTAAATGAAGTAAATGTAGAAACTTCCCTTACTAAGTTGAATCTCCATTCTGAATATCATCAAATAAAAAACGGGTAAAAATACATTCCCAAAATAGGCTTTAGGGCACATGAAGGTCATTATCAGCTTTTAGTTATGCCAATTGGACTTACAAATTCCCCTTCAACATTTAGAAGCTTGATGAATTCTATTTGCAAACCCTTAGAAAATTTATGTTAGTATTTTCTGATGTTGTAATAATGTACAACAAATCTTAGGAAGAGCATGTACTACATGTTTACAAGGTTTTAACGCTACCAGAAGAGAAGAAACTATATCCAAAGCCTCCCAATGTGTCTTTTGGGTTCAAAGAGTGGAATATTTGGGACATACTGAATCACATGAGGTTCTCAAGGTGGATCCTAACAAAATCAAAACTATGACTGAATAGTCAATCCCAAATACCTTGAATAAAAGAAAGGATTCTTAGGACTAGTGAGATATTAACATAATTTTTTCAAGAACTATGATCAAATAGTAGAGCCTCTAACAAAAGTATTGAAGAAGGAAGCATTTTATTAGATTAGATAAATAACCAAATATTTTGAAAGTGTAGAACTCTCATCTTAGAGACAATTGAATTCACAAAAGCCTTCATTGCGGAGTGCATTGCATTAGGCCATGACATTGATCTAGTTTTCACGCTATAAGGAAGGCCCCTATCCTTTCAAAGTAGAACAATTAAAGGAAATAACTTACATAGACTCATATATGAAAAATAAGTGTTTTCCATACTACATGAATTTAATAAATAATGTGTGTACCAAATAGAAAGAAACTTCAAAGTAAAAATAGATCATCATAGGTTGAAGTACTTCTTGGAGAAGATATTATCTTCATAAGAAAAATGAAAATGCATGACAAATATGGTGGGTTATGATTTTAAAATTTTCTACACAAAATAAAAAAGAAAATATTGTGGAAGATGCACTTTCAAGGAAAGTGAATGACACAAATGGTGCAGTATGCACTATTTCCATTCCACAATCTGACTAGGTGGAAGTAGAAAGGATAAAATAGAAGAAAAATTAGAAGATATGAAATATAATTCAAAAACTATATAAGGACCTTGATGTAGTAAAAAAATTTATGTGGGATTTTTTTTTTTATGTTATCAAGATCACTTATATTAATTTAAGAAATATCAACTCAAACAAAAGGTCCTTTTGGAATTACATACATCTCCTATAGGATGAAATTCAGGGTATCAAGAAATATTTATTTATGGGAAGATATTAAGGTAGATGTGAAAACATTTGTATCGAAATGTGTGGTGTGCCAACAAAATAATGGAGATACAATCAAGACCCCAATGATCCTTCAACAATTAGCCATACCAAGCCAATTTTAGGAAGAATTTTCAATGAATTTTGTTATAGGTTTACCCAAATATGAATGAAAGAGTGTCAATATGGTAATGGAATATTGAATGATAAATTATGTACATTTTTTTTGTCTTTATCATCCTATTAAAGAACATATAGTGGTAGAGGAATTCATGGAAACAATAACAAATCTACATGGAATACCAAAGAATATTTTAAGTGATAGCGATCCAATTTTCACTAGAATTTTTTGGACTGAATTATTTTCTTGTTTAGGAACTCAATTGGCTTACATTAGAGGAAATTTGAGCCTAAAAGTGCCCATAAAATTTTCATGTAATTTCCATATTATAATATGTAAACCAATCAAAATCCATTAAATTTAAAAAGAGGTACATGTAAATATTTTGGAGGGAAGAAAACCTACTTTTTTTAATTGTATTTTTGACTTATTTGCTTATAGGTTTACTCAAATTTCAAGTGTATACACTTGTTGGATGCATAATTAAATTAAAAATCCAATGAGTACCCATTATTCATACTTTTGAGAAGACCCACATTCATAAAAAATGTAGATACATTAAAAAAACATGTTAAAGCGCATTTTTTTAATGTATATGCAATTTTTATCAATGCGGGTCTTCTCAAAAGTATACATAATGGGTACTCGTTGGATGTGGAATTTAATACTGCATCTAATGAATGCCTACACTTGAAATTTTAGTAAACCTATAAAGAGATAAGAAAAAAAATACAATTAAAAAAAGTAGTTTTCTTCTTTTCCCTCCAAAATTTATTACTCTTCTTTTATTATTTTAACTATTATTTTATTATTTTTCCTTAGGAGGCCAATTTTAGGCTGAAATTTCCTCTAATGAAACTCATCTTATCATCCTTAATATGATGCAAAAACTAAGATTCAACATAGATGTTTATAAGGATATCTACATTGCTTTGCATTTGCTAAACAAACACAACGGGTCAAATGATTTCCTTTGGTATAATGGTGGCACAAGACATCTTTCTATACTTCATCAAAAATTTCACCAATAATGGCACTTCCCCGCATCTATCACATCACCCTTGAAAGGTAATATAAAGGCTCAAGTAGTAGAGGACTACACACAACACCAACAAGTGGTTCTCAAACTATTTATGGAAAAACTAGTTATGGCATGAAATAGGATGAAACAAGAAAATCAACATCACAAATAAAGGGAATTTTAAGTCAGAGATGTGGCATTTGTGAGACTATAACCATATAAACAAATGTCCCTTAAGGAAAAAATTAAGGACAATAAATTAGAACCAAGATATTATGACCCCTATAAGGTGTTGTACAGGATTGGCATTATGGCTTACAAATTGGAGTTTCCTCCATCTTCATGTGTACATCCATTCTTCCATGTTTTTTGGTGAAAGAAAGTAATTGATGAAAACATCACAAACCAAACTATTCTACCAAAGGTTAGTAAAGAAGGGAAGGTAATACTAGAACCAAAATAAAAATATTACAAAGAAGGACTAAGCAGTTGAAAAAAAAACAATTACCATCATCTAATTAAATGGAGACTCGCCTACTAGTGGAAGAAACAATATGGGAAGATGAGTTGTCATTGCAAAAACACTCAAAAATAGTCAAGTGTAGAGGACAACACTTCCCTGAAGGAAAGGGGCATGTTAATCCATATATATGTTGTATGTTAACCCTAAAACCCATTATTAAGACCCAAATACTAATTCATTACATTTTTATTGTTATATTTTTATATGGACTTAAGCCTCTCATGATCTCATTTTATTATAATTATACCATTTGTCTCATAAACACACTATGGAGACATAGTATTAGGATCATCAAATACATAATTTTACATTATATTCATTTTAAAAGGAGGTTTCCACTCAAATAGGACTATGATTATTGGTTTCTTATCATTTTTAAGGCACAAGGTTCATAAAAGAGAGAGAAGGATAGATGGAAGGAGACAGAGAGAAAGAAGGAAAAAAATATATAGAGACATAAAAGGATATGAAAATGGAAATAGAGAGATATAAAGTGGGGGGAGATAAAGAGAGAGAGTGAGTGGGAAGCAGATACGGAGGTAGGAGAGAGAGAGAAGGTGCATCAAGACTGAGAGATGGGAGAGAGGGGGAGAGAGGGTAGAAGAAGAGAGGGTTATAGAGGGAATAAGAGAGGGAGATGTCAAGATAGAGAGAAACAGAAAGAGGGAGGAAGGAATGAGAGATAGGAGGGGATGGAGATCAATAAAGGAAACAATTAAAGGGAGAGAAAGTGGAATAAGAGAGAGATATAGAGTGAAGAATTGAGAGATAGAGAGAGAGAGAGAGAGAGAGAAAGAGAGAGACATGAGTATAGATCTAGTGAGAGAAAGAGAGGGTGTAGGGGGAAGAAGAGAGAGGGAGGGATAGGGAAGAAGAGACATGGATACATCAAAAATATGTAAATGGAGAGAGAGAGAGAGAGAGAGAGAGAGAGAGAGAGATAAAAATAGGGAGAGGAAGAGACATAGTGAGGGAGTGTGGCAGAGAGAGAGAGAGAGAGAGATAAAAAGAGAGATGGAGGGGGTGTGTATGTGTGTGTGTGTGTGTGTGTGTGTGTGTGTGTGTGAGAGAGAGAGAGAGTAGGGGGAAGAAGAGAGAGAGAGGGAGAGGCAAGAAGACACATATATACATCAAAAATATGTAAATGGAGAGAGAGAGAGAGAGAGAGAGATACTAGGGGGAATAAGAGAGAGAGAGGGAGAGGGAAGAAGAAACATAGATAAATCAAAAATATGTAAGTAGAGAGAGAGAGAGAGAGAGAGAGATAAAGAGTGGGAATAATATATATATATATATATATATATATATATATATATATAGAGAGAGAGAGAGAGAGAGAGAGAGAGAGAGAGAGAGAGATAAAAAGAGAGATGGAGGGTGTGTGTGTGTGTGTGTGTGTAAGAGAGAGAGAGAGAGAGAGAGAGAGAGAGAGAGAGAGAGAGTAGGGGGAAGAAGAGATGGATAGGTAAGAAGACACATAGATACATCAAAACTATGTAAATGGAGATAGAGAGAGAAAGAGAGAGAGAGAGAGAGAGAGAGAGAGAGAGAGAGAGAGAAAGATAAGAAGAGAGATAAAGAGTGGGGAGAGAGAGAGATAGAGAGATAAAAAGAGAGATGGAGGGTTGGATTGAGTCAAGTGGGAATAAGAGAGTGATAGACAGAGAGAGCAAGAGATGGTGACGGGCAAGAGATAGAGAGAGATATTGAGGGAATGGAGAGAGTGAGAAAGAGAGAGGAAGGGAGATATAGATATAACTTTGTGGGGTATTAGAGAGGGAAGAACAGAGAGAGATGTAGTGGTTAAGTGAGTGAGAGAGATTTATGGGGGAGAGAGGGAAAGGGAAATTAAGTGAGTGAGGTAGAGAGAGAGAGAAGAATATAGAGAGGGAAATAAATATAGAGATCGAGCGAGGATAGAGAGGGGGAGACAAAGATAGTTATGGAGGGAAGAGGGAGAGAGAGGGAGAGATAAATGATAAAGGGAGGGACACAGAGACAAAAGGGCACAAGCATTCTATAAATCGTGTGATCTTGTCATTTCCCAGCTAAAGGGAGAAGGTGAGCGAGGAAATTAGGTATACACGTTATTGTTGTGGAAATTAGCCTTAGGAACACGTGCAAATTTTTGGGAATGCATGTGTGCTCCTAAGAATGCATGCACATTCCTAGGAATTGATGCAAAAATGTTTTTCTTGACTTAACCTAAACTTCTTACTAGTCATCTAAGATCCAAACACAAGTATAGAAAATAAGGAGAGAGAAGAAATTACTTTCAAAAGTTGGTACGAGTTTTTGTGTAATTGGAAATAGTATTTTTGTTCACTTGTGTTATAGTTAACCAAATTTTTGTCTTATTGTGTAACTATAAGACAATTTTTATGTAATTGGAAGGCACTTTGAGAAATTTAAGGACAATTTTTGTCTTCTTAAGAAACTTGGAAATAATTTTTGTCTTATTCTGTAATTGGAAGATTTTTTTTATGTTGATATCAATTTGGAACGAATTTTGTGTTCTTGGAGAGAATAATTATTTTATTGTATAATTGGAGGAAATTTTTTTTAATTGGAGGACAATTTATATGTTTATTTGTTATTGGAACATTTTTTTGTCTCTTTATAATTACAATCCATTTAAACATGGGGAACCATTGTAGTTAAAAAATAAATTCCTTCAAAAAAGAAAAAAAGAAAGAAAAGAAAAAAAAAACAGTAGAAAAGATCATTGAAGAAAGAGAAAAGGAAAAGGTAGGTAAGGAAAAACAATTTTTTTTTAGAAAAGAAGAATCCAACTTCTAGCATAGAAAATGAACCTCTAATGAATATTCCAGTAGAGAAATATTTTATTGATGACAAAATGATGATGGATTTTCTTGGACTTGATGATAGCATAGATGAGATTAGAGTGGTGACTAGTTCATTACTTCTTAATGGAGAAGTTCATGTGGTGCAATCTATTGTTCACTAATGTGACATTTTAGAAGCTAACCCTAACCAATTCAAGTCCCCTTCAAATAATGTAAGTCCACAACAAAGAATCCAAGAGCTCGAGAATATAGTTCCATCGCACCTGCCTATATTAGACGCTATGCAACAAATAATTCCAAAACACCTTAAAGTGGATGTAAGTGGTTTATACTTGAACAAAATATTTATTACCAATCCTATAAAATTATCAAAAAATAATTGATGCAACCAAATACCAATTATTTGCGTCTTTGTTAAAATATATGAGTTTATTTGGTACTAGAATAATTCTAGGCATTAAAACATTGAAAAATACTGAAACAAGTAATCATATTGTTAGAGACCTTGTGGATGATTTTTAAAAAAAATGGTAAGAAAAATGAATCTGAAGACCATTGTCACACATCATGTCTTGTCACAATCGATTGTTAACAAGATCACACAAAAAAATGTTTTCCAAAACATATATTCCATCTTATTAAATGTAAAGTCAAAACCCTTTGAAAGTTTCATAATGAGATATCCTTCACATAGTTATAAAAATGGTGTTGGGACTTCATTAGTACGAAACCTAATTTTTACATGGTTAATTAGAGTACTTAAGGGACTATTTCTAAATTTGTGTTATGATAAAATTATAATTTATTCTATCTCAAAATATGTAATAAAATTGATAAGGGGTTCTAGGGACCGTGAACCCCACATTAAACGCTCCCTTGACATGACACAAATAACACTATATGAGAGATTCAGGAATACACATTTTGTACTTAACTTTGACCAATGATCATTTGGAAAATGAAAGCCTTGATATGTTAGAATAAACGCAACTCATAACACATGCTCTCGATACCACATTGAATACTCTTGTAATTTTGACACATATCGATATATTTTTTATGGATTGCATAATATCCTTGTGTAGGAATATTCATCTATATTTCCATCGACATCATCTAGAGACTATATTCATAGTATCCTATGCACAAGGCCTAATGGTGATACATTTTATAAAAATATTTTATTAGAGCGGACATTCCTAATTTGTGGTAGAATGGCATTACTAAGGAAGTGCATCCATCTGAGCAATGATTATGAATTGGGGAGGAAGGATGTTAAGTTTCAAAGACTCAATTATATCACATATAATGCTAAGGAAGGGAATGAATGATAAAAGATACAATTGGTCACTTAAAAGGTTAGTGATAAGTATATAAGTATTATTTTTTTTTGTTGAAATTGTAGTTTGATGTTAGGATTTAAAAATTGTAGCAATATTTATCTATATACATATTTATTATTGTTCTACTAGGTATTAATATGTGACTTCATCAAGGAATTCTATGAAAATATCGAATAACATGTGAATCATGTCCGTGTGGATCAATGGTAGGACAAACATTTTCAATTATGTAGAGATAAGTTTCCCATTGGTAGTATATTATAAGTGGTGGATTTTGTAGAGAACTACACCCATTAACCAGAAAATGAGATTTAAACTCAATATTATCACTTAGAGTAGGATAACATAATTTGCCATATCAGATATAGGAACAGGACATATAGTATTAAATACAATAGGGTTATATTGAAGAAATATCACTTCTACATAAGTGATGACAGGTGTCATGACTTATATTATGCACAACACTGCTTTTATTTGTTTTAAAATCACTTAAAGGAGAATAATATACAAATGGATCAACATTAGATTTGGTCCTATGGTTGTATTGGCCACTTAAAAAACATGTGTATTTATATGGTTGTGTATGTTGAGCAAAAAAACACAAGGTACCACATATTTGGAACTTGATACATGGCACAAAAAAATGGGAGCATGATGGGGAAGATGCATGCATTAAAACCACATTATGCAAGGAAGAAATGAAGTTCATGTTGAGTCTCAAATCTGCATCTTTTCCATACACTTTTCTATACCTTTTTCACTCACCTAAACCTCCCAAATTGTCAATATCATGTGGAAAAGAGCATCTAACATGGTTTTTAATTATATTTTTGTGTTTGCTATTTGATTTAGATTTTGTTCATTCAGCTGCGGAATCTTGCCACTTTCCGCAGCTGCTGCAACTTTCCGCAGCTATTTTGTGAAACTCTATGCTACAGGTGTCTATAAGGAAAACGAGCCACATGGGTAGGTCAGGAATGATGAGGACATGGTTCGTGTCCTATTGGTTCGAGCAAACTCATCTAAAGAAGCTGCGGTCAAAGGCGTCCACATGGAAGTCAACCGTAGAGTCTCATGTTGGCAGGACTCTGTTTCGTGTCACATGAAGGTTCAGTCTTTTCTAAGTCAATGAGGATAACCCACATCTCTGTGTACGGTTCTTTAGTCTAATTCAAGCATCCACTCCCTCGAGATTTACTTTCAACACGGGCCAGATCCTCTGATTCGTGACGTAGTGGTTCACGTGCTCTCCACCAAGACAGAACTGTAGGAGACAAGACATTTCTTTTATATATATAATGCGTTTGCATACGCATATAGAGTTAGTCGATGTTAGTCTGCATTAGTCTCGTCTCACAGAATGTGATTACGTCGTACTTTGTGCTCGTAACATCGTTTCTTTCAGACAGATCGTTTAATATAAGAAGACTCTGTTTTTAACCGAAATTCGTATTTGAAGATCGTTGCCAAGGCTAGTGTAGAGGGCCCCTGCTCAGCTAAGGTTTTGTGCATTAGTGTATAGTTCTCATTTTGTTTCTTTAAAGCTCATTGTGCCATAATCCATTCATATGTTTATACATTGCATTTGCTTCATTCCTGTTTATAAACTTCCATAATTTCCATTTCACTTTTGTCTTTCATGTTTTATGTTGTTAATCACTGATCAGTGTTCTTGTTTCAGGTTATAGATAGGCAGCCCGGGCATTTTCATAGCTTTTTGACTAATGACATGGAACTAACATTGTTCTGCTGCTAAATTTCTTTTCATAGTTTCTGTTTAATTTCAGTATTGCTTTGTTCATTTCAGTTTTGCTTATTTGCTTCAGTAGTTAAAATTAGATATATTAAGCTGCTCATAGCATCTTCAGTTGCCTCCGAAAGCCACAGTTGGACTGATGGTGAGGGATTGTATTGTGAAATGTGTAGTTTAGTATTAGTTTCTTTTCTGCAAATTTAGATATATTAAGCTGCTCATAGCATCTTCAGTTGCCTCCGAAAGCCACAGCTGGACTGATGGTGAGGGATTGAATCATGAATGTATGGTTTGATATTAGTTTTCTTTCTGCAAGTTAGATATCAGTTACTCAAGTTGTTTATGATTAATTCCGAAAATCATAGCTGGACTAATGATGAAGGATCAGAAGATAAATTGATGTAATCTGATTTAGATTTATTTTGTTGCAATTTTGAATTTCCTTAAGCATAGTTTCTTTTGTGTTTAGTCAACAGCAAGAATAGTTTGGTTTTCATGCTCACTAGTTCACTGTTTTGATTTATTAGATTAGCAGCACCTTTTCATTTCAGCAGCACATTTTCATTTCCTTTCAAGTCTTGTCATTGTAAATTTCAAATTGCTTTTTAAAGTTTCAAGTTGGTAAATCATTATAGGGGATATCACTTCCTTGAACAAACATAACCAAACTTGTTTTCATCTTAGAATTTCCATTTCACTTTAGAAAAACCAAAAACGACAAAAAGTTAAGAAATAGGTTATCTTGCACATATAGTGCGCCGCACTTCATCAGCTTACGATTCCCGGATTGACAAATTAAATGCAGCAATTTAGGACACACTAAATTGACCAAACATTTTGGCGCCGTTGCCGGGGAAGTGTAACTAGGTAGCCAATTTCTTAAAAAAAAAAAACAACACACAAAAATTCTAAAAGAAGGGAAAACTTGATAACTTCTTGAAGTATGCTCTCCTCTTGCACCTAGTGTGATCTGGAGGATCAGAAAAGAGAGTTATTGGTTCAGTAATTTCTTAAGTATGCTCTCTTCTTGCACCTAGTGTGACCTGGAAGATCAGAAAGAGAATTATTAGCCCAACTTTTTAAAAAATAAAAATAAAAATAAAAAATGACATGCATAGAGCAAGAGATTCTAGGGGAAGGTTTATAGCTAAAGCCAAGAGTTCGATTTTCACAACTCAATCTTCTTCAAGGCATAGACCAGATTCACCACCATCTACCCCTAGCCTTAAGATTTTTGGAAGTCAAGGAACAACTGAATTAGAGGATTCTCCTATACCACCTACTAAACCCACTTAGAAAACAGTAGATCTCTCAGAAGAAGAACTAGAGGACTTTAAGGACTCCAAAAGAAACTATCATGGCAATGGAAGTAATAGATGTGAGGTAGAGGTAGAGTGCAGAAGAGGAGGAAACGATGAAAGAAACAATGTGGGCAGAAATAATGGTAAAATAGGGAAGTGAGATGTCTGTTTAATCTCCATATTGATGAGGAAACCTGCCAACAATAAAAGATCTTATGATTCTCCTCCAACTTTCAGACAACTTGAAACATTTCTCGTGCTTGAGCTTGGAAGCTGTGCCGAACTTATAATCTATATGGAAGAATCCTCAAAATCTCAGAACTGATACTTCAACATTATGACCTGCATGTAAATATGTTCATGGGATTAGCAGGATTAGCTACTCAATCGATTAGGACTTGGAATGATATGAAACAAACATTTTTGGATAGATACTTGGACTATTGTATGCCCACCAATCACAAGGATGAGGTATTCAAAATGATGCAAAAAGAAGATGAAAATTTGGAAGACTTACTTGAAAGATTTCAATACAACTTGAAAAGAGCAAAGATGAGCAACTTAGATGATGAAACCTTGAAAGCCCTCATATTAAAAGCCATTAGATATGAATGGATAGATATTTTAAACATTATGGGGAAAGGATACATTTCTCAACTTCTACTTCGTGACATAACAGAACTATGTGTCCATCTCTCAAGAGGAAAATCTAAAACAGGAAAAGGGCCTAGGGATCCTTCTCTTATTAGGGCTAACAAATCTGCAACTGGATCAGTAAGTAGGGCAGAGATTGGTAACATGCTTGATGAATTCAAAACTGATATCTTAGGAAGCCTTAGTGAACAACTAGACACCCTTAAAATCCAAAACAAGCAGAAAGCAGAAACAGATGCTTTAGCCATCTTTTGTCCGAAATGTAGGAAGAAACATGCTTTAAGGGAATGCCCCTTGGATGCAAAAGTTGTAGAAACATGTATGATTTTCTCAGAGAATCATGAGATCAAGGATTGTCCTTCAATTCCTGGACTCAAAGCTGTTTTTCAAGAAGACCCAAATTCAATAGAATCTCTCTGTTTTGTTGCAAGAAGACCTTGGCAGGGACAAAAAACTCAAGGGTTTAACAACCCTATGAATCTTCAAACCCCACCAAATTGGAATCCTTGGCAACAACCTTGGCCCCAACATCAAAATCCATATCAGCCATGGGTACAAGGGATGCAAAATCCTTATGGGAGATTTGCTCAATTTATCAATATCCTCCATCTTTTCAAAATCAACAAGCTCCACAACTTCCAAACCCAAATCCACAACTTTCATTGCCATTTCCACAACAACAACCTTCTCAACAAAATCCAAATCCTCAACTCATGCTCCCATACCAAAAAAAGACAAATCAACTTCTAGCTCAGCCATTGCCAAATCCTAACAATAAGAATCCTCAGAATACTTACATGGTAGAAGGACAACAATTTCCTACCTATATGATTGTTCCTCTCAACGATGTACAACTCAGATTTGGTAGAGTTTTAGAAAAACCTTCTATAGATATTCAAGAGCAAGATACCTCTGAGGAGGACTCTCTTCAAGTCAATAAGGGTTCTGAGGAAGAATCTCTTCAAAATTCAAACATTCGAAAAGAAAAAGAAAAGTTAACATCCACAACTCCTATAGTTGAGCAACCCGCATCTTCATCTACACCTCCTTTTCCTGAAAGACTACAAATTGACAAGGGGGTGGAAAAACAAATCTTGTTGCCTAACTATGACTTTCTAGATGAATTGAAGAATGTTTGTATCAAGATTCCCTTGTTACAAGCCATTCGGGAGATTCCTATTCTAGCAAAAACCATAAAGGAGTTGAGTTTCAAAAGACCAGGAAGGAAACTAAAAGATTACAAGAAGAATATCATCTTAGGAAAAAGATCACATATATTAAGGTGGGAAAATTACCATGCGTAAAAGGCCACAGAGGAATCCACCTGTCAGATAAACAGCAATGGATGAAATTCCAAACGATTGATTGGACTTGTGGGGACAAATCAACAGCCATGAGCAGATGACCATGGAACAACTAAACTTCCTAACCTTCTTTCACACCTCTACCACCTAACTTATATCTATCGCTAATGAAACCAGATGTAAATGAAGATACGGCTCCTTAGATTCTTGGGAATACTAAAAGAGACTTTATGGTTTTGACTCCTGTAGAGTAATCAGAGTGGACACCAAAACGTGATCTAGGAAGACTAAAACAGCCACTCGATGCTTTCTATTATTTGTAGATCTGAGACATGTACATTTCTAATGTAATTAATAAAATAAATTCTAATTGAATCTCCAAGAAGAGAAATCATTGGGGAGACAATGAATGGGTCGATGATGAGAATACTATACAACCCGTCTTTACCATTTCTGAAATTAGTGAGGATAGTCAAATTCTGAATACTTTAGAAAATTTTGAGATATCTTCAGAATATGACCCCACACAATTTCAGTTGGAATCTGACATAGAATATTTATCATCTAGACAAATGTCTCTTTATCATAGCAGTTTGGTAGTTCTATCATTGAGATTCTTCCAGAAAATATCAATTATCAACAAACATTTGGAGAAGTCAGCAACAAGAAGAACTAAACGTAATCTTGCAAAAACATTCTACCGCATTTGCATGGAGTATACATACATGAAAGGTATTGATCCTGGGATCACATCCATCATATTCATATTGAGGAAAACAGTAGACCAATCAAATAACCTCAAAGAAGGATGAATCCAAATCTTAGGGAGATAGTGAAAGAAGAGCTCCAAAAACTACTCAATGTAAACTTCATTTGTCCAATTTTAGATAGCCGATGGGTTTCTCCTTTGCTTATAGTACCTAAAAAGAATGGTAAATGGAGGGTACGTGCATTACTGTTGTGGAACAAAGCAACTTTGAAGGATCACTTTCCTTTGCCTTTTATCGATCAGAATATATATTTATGCAAAAGTACTTTTCATTTTTGCTATTTAGTTCTTAAGTCTAATAGCAATCAACCTGTACACTCAAGATCAAGATAAGACCACATTTACTTGTCCATGGGGAAATTTTTCCTACCGAGTTCTTCCTTTTGGGTTATGTAATGCAACTGCAACATTCCAAAGAGTAGTGCTAGGAATTTTTTCTAATCTAATCGATGATTGTGTAGAGGTTTATATGGATGATTTTACAATTTATGGTAATTCATTTGAAGAGGCATTAGAAAATTTGGAAAAAGTTCTTTATAAGATGAAGAAACAAACCTTCATTATTTAATAAAATGCTTTTTTGATGTTTAACAAGGGGATTGTTTTAGGAATAATTTATTTCAGAGATATCAAGGTTATGATTGAATAATATCTCCAAGTTTCCTATTCCAAATCATTAAAATAGATGTTAGGGTTTCTAGATTATTCACAGTTTCTAGAAGATCATGAAAACTCACTGAATAACATCTCCACTTCAAATCACACTCTCCACTTCAAACGTTACAAAAGACTGTGAATTTAAATGGGATCCTGATTGTCAATCAGCTTTTGAAACTTTGAAAACAAGAATATCTCAAGCACCTATCTTGAGAGGACCAAATTGGAAACTTCCTTTCCATATTTCTACAGATGCTTCAGATACAGCTCTTGGAGCTGTGTTGGGTCAAAAAGATTTAATTCCTTATGCCATTTATTACACCAGTAAAAATTTGACTCCCACAGAGTTGAACTATACTGTGACTGAAAAAGAGTTTTTAGCCGTTGTTCATGCAATTAATAAGTTTAGACATTACATAACAGGCTATGAAACTTTTATTCATACTGACCATTCTGCAATTAGATATTTAATGAACAAACTTGTTACTAATGGCAGAGTGACAAGATGGCTCTTACTTTTGCAAGAATTCAATATTACTGTGTTGGATAGACCAGGAAAACAAAATACAGTAGCTGATTTCTTGTCTAGGATTCAGACTACTAAAGAAGATTCTCCTGTAGAGGATAAGTTTCCTGATGAATACTTGTTTGCAGTAACTATTAAGACTCCTTGGTATGCAGATATTGCTAACTATTTGGTTACAGGAAAACTGCCTTCACATTTATTTCCAAGTGAAAAACGAAAAATTATTCAAGAGAGTTCAAAATATTCATGGATTTCTAACGAATTGTTTAAAACAGGGCCAGATCTTGTGATCAGAAGATGTGTCAGGGAAGATGAAATGCCTGATATTCTTAAGGCATGTCATAATGAACCATGCGGCGGACACTTTGCGGACAAAAGGACGGCCTATAAAATCCTTTCTTTGGGATATTATTGGCCTTCCCTCTTCAAAGATGCAAAACAATATGTCAAAAGGTGTGATAGCTGCCAAAGAGTAGGGAAACCTACCCTTTCAAATGAAATGCCATTGCAAACACAGGTACTCATTGAACCCTTTGAAAATGGGCTTTAGATTTCATTGGACCTATTAATCCACCATCTAAGCAAAAGAAGTATATATTGGTTTGTACCGATTATGTTACTAAATGGGTAGAAGCTAAAGCATTAGTATCTGCTACTGAAAATTCAGCTGTTCATTTTCTTTATGAGGATATTTTTACTCGCTTTGGTGTTCCAAGAGAAATTGTAACAGATCAGGGGAGCCAATTCACATCAAATTTGGTGGAGAAGTTGATGGAAGAATACAAAATCAAGCACAGAAGATCTACTCCTTACCATCCACAAGCAAATGGTCAAGTGGAGTCCACAAACAAAGTTCTTGAAAGTATCATCACCAAAACTGCTCATCTACATAGAAGAGATTGGGCAGAAAGGCTTCCAGAAGCCTTGTGGGCCTACAGAACTACATGGAGGAATACAACAGGACATTCTCCCTATGAACTTGTTTATGGGAAAGAAGTCTCATCTCTGTTTATACTGCAGTTTAAGACCTCAAGAGTAGCGCTAGTTGGGAGCTGGACCATCGAAGCCCAGTACAGGAATGAAGGTCTGAATGAGCGCTAGATGAGATCGACAAGAAGCAATTCTAAGAACTCATCTAACTAATATCAGAGAGCTAAATGGCATGACAAGTATATCAAAGAAAAGAAGTTTCAAGAAGGAGATTGGGCATTGTTATCTGATTCCAAGTTTAAAGATTTTCAAGGAAAATTTCAGATTCATTGGCTTGGGCCATATGAAATTGACAAGATCTTTAGCAATGGAGCATGTAAGAATCAAGACTGATGAGTCTCAAACTCCTTATCAGAATGTACATAGATTTTGAAAATGGTCACACTCTCAAAAAGAGGATTTTGTCAAATTGTTTTCAAGAAAAAACAAAGATCGTCGGCATGAAAGAATTTTTCTCCACTCAAATTTTAAGTTTTCTTGTTCTTCTTTTCAAGGCAAAAAATTGGTATAAGTTCTAAAACCAATCATAGATTGGCAGTTTTATACTTTAAAATATATGAAGGATAGAGGAACACCGACACTCTATTTTAAAAAAAATCTCTCTTTCTATTCACAAGTTTTGTCACCATCCAATGCTGCCCATTCCACTTCATTTCATTTCACCCTATTCTACTTCATTTTATCCATTTCAGTCCATTCCATCAATAAAAATCTTTTTCATGACCATTTCCATCTGGTCATTTATCATCTGTTCATTTCCATTCATCCAAGTGATAGTCGCATGGTCATTTGGTGAATTTACATCTGTGCCCCGCACTGACCTGGCTTCCTACGGTTTTAAGGGGGTCTTAACGGCCGATATTTTCTTTTTCAAAGAATGTACGGGCCAGATGTTGATTAGCTAAATGCGTGGAGAGGATCAAAAATGTAAAGATGGAGTAACTGAAACACTAGCTGAGATCAATTAGCAAGAAAGATGACCAAGGGGAAAAGGCAAAGATTCCAAAGGTATGAATAAAATTTATTTCAAATAGCATTGAAAAACACATTTTTATATAGTTTTGAACCATGAGCTCTATCCATTACGCACAATGATTATATTGACAGTTCCGTAACCTTTCACGATCTCCATATTATCCTCTTGCATTCATTCACAAACGGTTTCATCATTAAAATTCCGATTTTCACTCATGTTCCAATATCCCACCGGAGATAATGAGACGTATTTGATTTGACCAAGGACTCTTACAGCCGCGTGAATTCATAACCGTTGATTGAAACGTGCTCATATTTATTGCGCAGCCACCAAAATTCAAAACGCTGCCGAATGTGTTATACTTTGTTAATCTCTTTGTCGTGTCTCTGCTATATTTACGAAACCCCACTCTGTTCTGTCTCACTCCATTTCGTTCATTGTGCTCATTCTCACTCTTGGATATCTACCCACAGTCTTACTCCATTCCGTTTATGGTTCTCATTCCCATTTTATGATACATCCCTACAGCCATTGTGCTCGTTCCTGTGCATTCAACCGTTCTATTTCCATTTGAAACCCTCACGCAGGAAAATTTGTGAAGAGCAGAAAAGTGAAATGGGTAAATTGCTAAGAGCAGAGCCGGAAGGACCGAATTTTATGGAGGGTTATCCGCAAATAAGGGAGATATTGAAGAAAGAAAAATGGCTGCGTTTTATCCAGAAATTCAGAGGTTATCACAAAGAAGTTACGAAAGCATTTGCAAGGTCATTTGATGGCTTGGAAGCGGAGATTGGAGACCTTAAGTTTGTGGTCAATGAAGCATCTATAGCAACAGCCACGGAACTCCTTCAGGAGGGTGAGCGTTGGTTTAAAAATAAAAGCATCAGTGATGAAGCATGGAGGACAATCTTACGAAACCAAGGTATGGACATAACTGTTTTTAAAAGAGGAATTCCTATGCATGCATTGAAAGAAGAATGGGCTACTTTACTGCTAGTTTTTCAGAAATTCATTACATGTGAAGGCCGTTTTGGGTCCATGTATATGTACCATACCAGGCTATTGATGAATTTTCTAGAAAATCAAGCTCTCAATCTTCCATATTTTATGTTAAATAGCTTGAAGAAAATGGATGTGACTGTTCAGAAACACTTAGGAGATGTAGAACCCCATCTATATCACCACGGCCTTGTAAAAATTCTGATTGAAAAGGAGTTAAAGGAAAAGAAAGACACATGGGAACAATTTCTAGTTAGAAATTTCTTTGAGGAACCTCAGGAAATTCCTGAAGGTAGCACAGCAAGAAGGAGTAGAAGAAAAAGAATAAATGTTGAAACCCAAATTACTCCTACTCCGGAAATTCCTGAAGGTAGCACAACAAGAAGAAGTAGGAGAAAAAGAACAATTGATGAAATCCAAAATACTCCTACTACTGCAATTGAAAGAACTGATAAGGAAGAGAGACTGTCAAAGAGGAAGAAGAAAGAAATAAAGGGTAAGAAGCCAATAACACCAAAAGAGAGAAAAATTATTGAGGTTGTACATAAAACTTCTTCTTCTGAAGAAGAAGATAATCAAGTGTTATCTGAAAGATTAGTCTATCTTCAAAAACAGTCATCTATGCCCAAGAAGACAGAGAAAGGAAAACAAAAACAAAAGGGTAGTGTACCACAGCGTGTGAGGAGAAGCAGCAGACTTAAAGGGAAATTGAGGAAAACACAAATTAAGGGTCCTCATTTCATTGATTTGGGTGAGGAGACATCTGAACAGTCCCTAGCTGACTATAGTCCATCTCAGTCAGTTAGTGAACCTGGTTCATTTCATTCCCAATCAGACATTGAGCATACTCCATCCCATTCTCAGCAAGATATTGATGTGAGCCCTCCTGAGCCAGATTTTGAAGATAACTCTCCTTCACGGCATTTTGGGGACAGCCCAATAAAAATGACACCTGAAATAGACCCCAAGTAGCAGGAAGTATATGACTACATAGAATCTTTGGAAAAGGCAGCTACAGATCCAAGTACTTCGTCCATTCAGCCTCATACATTGTAGGATGATTTAGTTCAATCACTAAAACAGGAAATTTTTGAGCTTGAGCTTTTAAATAGGCACATCAAAAATGAAAATGAAACATTGAAAGAACAAAGCAAATTGGACAAAATCATCCATGATAATACCATGTTACATTTGGGAATATGGCAGAAGAAGAATAAGAAACTGAAAAGGAAATGCCAGAAGTTGAACAGAGTACTTGTTAATATCAAATTTAGGTGCTTAATGAAGAAACCCAGAATGTTGGCAGTACCAAGGAAGAAGAGGAGAGGACTGGATGTGCTGGCTAAAGTGTCAAGGCACATGAACTGAAGAAAGATTATCAAAATTTTGGTTGCATGAGGACATGCAACACCTTCACAGTGGGGGTATGTTGAGTCTCAAATCTGCATCTTTTCCATACACTTTTCTATACCTTTTTCACTCACCTGAACCTCCAAAGTTGTCAATATCATGTGAAAAAGAGCATCTAACATGGTTTTTAATTATATTTTTGTGTTTGCTATTTGATTTAGATTTTGTTCATTCAGCTGCGGAATCTTGCCACTTTCCGCAGCTGCTGCAACTTTCCGCAGCTATTTTGTGAAACTCTATGTTACAGGTGTCTATAAGGAAAACGAGCCACATGGGCAGGTCAGGAATGACGAGGACATGGTTCGTGTCCTATTGGTTCGAGCAAACTCATCTAAAGAAGTTGCGGTCAAAGGCGTCCACATGGAAGTCAACCATAGAGTTTCATGTCGGCCGGACTCTGTTTCATGTCACATGAAGGTTCATACGGCCGTTTCTAAGTTGCTCAGGATAAATCGACATCTGTGCATGGCTCCTTATTCGAATTCAAGCATCCACTCCTCGTAGATTTACTTTCCAACACGGCCATGATCCTAGATTCGTGGACGTAGTGGTCTACGTGCTCTCCACCAGCATGAACTTTAGGAGACAGTTATATTTCTTTGTTATATATAATGTGTTTGCATACGCATATAGAGTTAGTTGTTGTTAGTCTCTGTTATCTTTCATTAAGTCTGCTCTGGAGTGTGATTACGTTGCACTTGTGCCGTAACATCACCTTCCTGTAATGACTGCGTTTTAATATAAGAAGACTCTGTTTTGTTAACCGAAATTCGTATTTGAAGATCGTTGCCAAGGCTGGTGTAGAGGGCCCCTGCTCAACTAAGGTTTTTGTGCATTAGTGTAAAATTCTCATTTTGTTTCTTTAAAGCTCATTGTGCCATAATCCATTCATATGTTTATACATTGCATTTGCTTCATTTCTGTTTATAAACTTCCATAGTTTCCATTTCACTTCTGTCTTTCATGTTTTATGATTGTTAATCACTGATCAGTGTTCTTGTTTCGGGTTATAGATAAGCAGCTCGGGCATTTTCATAGCTTTTTAACTAATGACATGGAACTAACATTGTTCTGCTGCTAATTTGCTTTTCATAGTTTCTGTTTAAATTCAGTATTGCTCTGTTTATTTCAGTTTTGCTTATTTGTTTCAGTAGTTAAATTTAGATATATTAAGCTGCTCATAACATCTTCAGTTGCCTCCGAAAGCCACAGCTGGACTGATGGTGAGGGATTGTATTATGAAATGTGTAGTTTAGTATTAGTTTCTTTTCTGCAAATGTAAGATATATTAAATTGTGCATAACATCTTCAGTTGCCTCCGAAAGCCACATCTGGACTGATGGTGAGGGATTGAATCATGAATGTATGGTTTGATATTAGTTTTCTTTCTGCAAGTTAGATATCAGTTACTCAAGTTATTTATGATTACTTCCGAAAATCATAGCTGGACTAATGATGAAGGATCAAAAGATAAATTGATGTAATCTGATTTAGATTTATTTTGTTGCAATTTTGAATTTCCTTAAGCATAGTTTCTTTTATGTTTAGTTGGCAGCAAGAATAGTTTAGTTTTCATGCTCAATAGTTCATTGTTTTGATTTATTAGATTAGCAGCACCTTTTCATTTCAGCAGCACATTTTCATTTCCTTTCAAGTCTTATCATTGTAAATTTCAAATTGCTTTTTAAAGTGTTTCAAGTTGGTAAATCATTATAGGGGATATCATTTCCTTGAACAAACATAACCATACTTGTTTTCATCTTAGAATTTCCACTTCACCTTAGAAAACCAAAAACGACAAAAAGTTAAGAAATAGGTTATCTTGCACATATAGTGCGCTGCACTTCATCAGCTTACGATTCCCGGATTGACAAATTAAATGCAGCAATTTAGGACACACTAAATTGACCAAACAGTTCACTACTACTTTCATCATTCGAGATGCAAAACCCATTTTTTATTGGTGTTCTCTAGTTATGTGGGAGGGAGGAAGACCAAGATGATACCAATCAAGAAATAAATCACATGTATAAATATTCTATTAGGAGGTGGTAGATGTAGATCGAATACATTTATATGAATGCAAAACAATGCAAGGAACATGTTGATTTCATTCAATTTAATCATCATATAATTACATACATCAAATATGAATAAGAAAAATATATTTCTTATGTGTGTTATGTGGTATTGGTGAATAGTGAAATTGTGATTTGAGAGGCTAGGTAGATGGTTAGGATCTTATATTTCTCTCCATTGGGAAACAAATAACTATATAATTATTATAGTTGGAGGAGTACCAATTAAGTATTTCAATAGATTATAATTACATATAATATCTTGTACAACCATAATCGATAAATATTTTATTAACTTGTATTAAATATCATTTAGTAATATTTTTTATTTATTAAGTATTATGTGGACTAGATTTCCATTGTTGAAGCTTCTAGAATTTTTAGGGATCCTATATGGTGCAAACTTATCCCAAGGAGCCTATTAAACCTGATATAAAGGCTTCATATATTCTCCGGATTCTTCTCCCCTTGAGAATAATTTCATCCTCATTCATTTTACTCACCTTGAGTAGAATAATTAGGGTCTTCTCTAAGTGAAGCTTTAACCTTTGATTGTAATAGACCCTAGTTCATTTTCCATGTAAATAAATATAAGACCAAGGTCATGGGACATGTATTACAAGCTAATTGGTGGGAAAAGCATCATAGTGGGTGTCACTTTTGATTAATTAATGGCTAAGGAAATTGGCAAACACAAAGAGGCATTAATTGGCATTGTATTTATGAAAATGAAGGAAAATAGGAGAAAAGGGAGATGAAATGTAACACATTTTCAAGAGGAGGTAATTGAAGGTAAATAGAGGAAATGAATAAAATAGAGGCCTTAATGAAGAAAATTATTTTGAGGATCACTTGATGTCTTTTGCTAGGATTTTGTTTAGTGTTAGTTTTTGGTTAATTTTAGCTTGGATCTCTCTCTCTCCCTCTCACTCTTGCACGCTTAGAGAAAACTTGGACCATTGTGGGAGCATGCTTGGAGCACTCTAGTTTTATTGGATTTAGAGAAAGAAGGCAAAGGAAAGGAGGAAAGTGCAAGGAGACATTAGTATGAAAAGTTACAGGTTGATTTCTTTGTATGTACCAAGTTTCTTGTATGATTTACTTGTTAGTTTTGGCATGCATGGTTATGCATGTGAATATTTGGTTATGATCTATCATTGGCATGGAGGTTTTCTTGGATTGATATTGCTTTTTCCTAGCCTTTCCATTTCCTAGCTAGCCATGGTGTTGTGGGTTTTTCCCTTTTGTATTATGATTGGTTGTCATTTTCCTTATAGTTTTGGGTTGAGTTATTAGTTCCTAAATCGTTCGTTGGAAAAATTCTCTAGAAGCCCTTGAACAACTTGGATTGAGTTACTAGTCTTGGAAGCCTTCATTGGTCAAACTTTATGGAGCCCTTTGTGGGTTGAGTTACTAGTCCTGGAACCTTGGTTGTACAAAGGCTCTGGAACCCTATGGTAGTCGTGGGTTGAGTTACTAGTCTTGGAGCCAAATTGGAAGAAATGCTATTGAACCCTGGATAACATGAGTAGAGACCGATCTAGTTGATGTTAGTGATGTCTAACCCTGACATAGAATCACTTGTTGAGGGTTGAAGTGGTCTAGCCTCTGGAAGCCCTTCTTTGGTTTTTCTTGGTTTATCCCATCATATCCCACATTCACGCTTGGAATATGGGATGGGGGTGATTGGCTGAAAGAAAGATTTGGTTCAGCGTAATATATAGTTGGGTGGTAAGTGGATGTCCTTGACTTGGTTGGTTTAACATATATTAATAAGAGCTCTTTTCCTATGGTGTTTTTTTATGAACACTTGTACTTGTTATTATGTGGCTTTGATGGTTGTTTTATCATGGTGTATGTGTTTTTAATTTGTTGGTTATATGTTGGTTATATGATGTATAGAGGCTATGTCTCTTGATGTGTTTTTATTTGTCAATGAATGGTTAATGAATACATGAGATAATAGATGTTATTTCAGCTATTATGAGACACGGATATTTTTAAGGATAGACAATTATCTTGAAGTTTAAAAAATTGGTGAATCTCACTAGTCCCTAATATGTAAACGATAAAATGCTTATTGATGTATTTATAAAATTATTCATATTTATAATGATTTTATATATACTCTCTATATAATTTTGGTGATTTTTAACATAAAATTATTTTATATTGTAAAATCTGGGCGAATCATTTTTATAAAAAAGGAAATTGGCGAATATGTTTTTTGGAAAAAACATGGAAAATTAGTTCACCTGCAAATATTAGACCCAAAAATTTTCCATATTATGAGAGGCTATTATACCTTATTGATTATTCTCAGATAAGTATCAAACCCCTATGTTTAATTATGCATTCATGACTTGTATATCATGTTCGTCATGTGCTTGAAAAAATTTGTATCATGGTTAGGCTTAGTTTGTTAGGGTACTTGATCAAGTTTTGTGTTAGAGCATTTTTCTTTGTGTCATTTATTATTTTGGGAAGTCTCATTAAGTTATGGGCAATGATATGGAGACTATCCCTGAAAAGGTGGTACAGATCTTGTGATTTCAGGCTCAGAACCGAGACATTGGGACGATAGTCTCCTGGATGTAGTGTTATCTATGTTTTTGGAGGGTTAAATTTTCCTAGATGCAGTGTTATGCCTACGATTATGAGTCTAGGTCAATGAAATAACTAATCAACTCAGGATTTGGGCACTAGGAGTGGGTTTTTAGCTTCTCAATGTCCCTTAAGTCTTATAGGATTCTATTTTGTGGTTGAAAGGTTTAGTTTTCAGCCCCATAAGTAAATATTTGAGGTTGGGTCATGTCTTAGTACCTCTTCCTCTTATGGTTACCCCGTCATTCTGGTGAAATTGGGTAAAGGTGGGATGGGGTGTTACCCTGATATTATTTTTTCATTCTCAAGTCCCCTATAGTTTGAAGAGACCACCTTCATCATTTACTTATGGATTTATAGCAACCCCATGGGAGGGAGCCATGCATATTTCTTTCTTTGCACTTTTGGTGGCTTTTCACAATGCATCCTTGATTGATATTTGGGTTCCCATCTCTAGATCCTTATCAGCTTGCTCAAAAAAAGTATTTGTGTTTGATTTCCCTCCTACTTTTATATGAGGTCTTTCAATGGGAATGGTGTACGTTGTATCACTTATTTACTTTCCTCGAATGGAAAAATAGTACTAATAGGAATGATGGAGGCCTTTTGGTGAGAGAAGAGATTCTCCTTCTTCTAACTGTTCATCCTTTGGAACTTGAATTTTTTTGGGGATGTCTTTAAGGGGGGCATACACCCTTCCTTTTATTTTTCTCATATAAAAGAAACCTTGTCATGAAAGTCTTCCAAATTTTTTTGAATTTATTCTATGTTTTCTAGTCCATTTAGGACTTTAAGCCAGTTGTTGAAAGAACTATTTCAATAAGCCTATAGATTTGAAGAGGAGCATTCCCCTAGAGCATTATGGGGCTGGAGCGATGCTTTGGGGGCATTCTAGAGGATTTCAAGGGAATATTGAAGCATTTTTGCATAGAGGTTCTTCTTCTTGTCTTGGGGATCTTATAGTAGTATCTATATTCCTTCTAGATGTGAGTATTTGAATATTTTGGAAAATTTCTGGTAAAATGACCGTATTCATGATAGACCTTGCATTTGAAGGGGATTTATTCATAGTCCATTTCCTAGAGGGAGGACCAGTTATCTAAATATAGTTGGATTGGTCCTAGAAAAAATTTCTCGATGTCCACTTCAACACAAATATGGGCACAAAAAAACATACCAACCTTAGGATATGTCCTCTCAATGTATTTTGCCAATTCATTTCTAATACTTTTGAAAGTTTCATCATTCCAAAAATGGAAGAGAAACTGAGGAATATTCACCCAAATAGGGATAGCTAAAGGGGTATAAATTTATTGGTTAAAATTAGGGCTAAATATATCTATATCTAAGCCTTGAGATCCCATAAAGTAAATACTGCTTCTAAAGTTCAAATCCCTATCAATTTTGTTCTTAAAATAAATATTATTCAACAGAAAGATGAAGAAAATTTTCCTTTGATTAGTGTCCTCTAGTTCTTGTTTAGTTACAGATTCAATGATTTGGGTGAGGGTGGAATCCATATGAAATATCCCAACAGATCTCAATCCCCTAAATGAAAATCCTGAGTGTGAAATTTGGAGGCATTCACCATGAATTTTGGAATTTATTCACTCTTCTTCACAAATTTGGTAGGTCCCATCCTCGATACTTTGGACTGCACTAATATGAGAGATTTAAATGCATCAATGTCATTTTGGGAACTCAAAACTACAAATATGAAAATTGTTATAATCATCAATAACTACATAATTTTAGAACTAATTTTCCCCACATACACACACATATAACTAAATGTATAAAATTAAAATACTATTTTCTAAACCAAAAATATTAGTTTCAACTTCTAACAAATTATATGTTTAAATAAAATCAATACCTAATATTTTCATACTTCATTTAAAGAAAAAGGTGACAACAACATATTTGTTAGAGTTGTCATTTTTTTTCTGAATGAAATACAAGAATATTTTGTATTGATTTTACTAATATGTTTAATTCGTTATATATATATATATATATATATATATATATATATATATATATATATAATACTGCAATTAATTGTTAAGATGTTTGGGAAAAACGCTTTGTTAACTAATTTGTGAATTTATATGGTTCGCTGAATTTCTAACACAACACATCGAAATTCATATAACCCTTTCATATAAAAATATTGGAATTTAAACAAGTCATTTGTGGTATTGAGAGAGGCTTTAGCTCAACATGGTAAAGATGTTGTAATGTAATATAATGTCTTGTAAATTTTTTGAATAGGTCAAAATAAAAATAATTAATAATTATAATTATTAATAAAAAAATTTGGTTAGGTCAAATTACATAATTAAAATAAAATAAAATAAAATATGATTTTCTCCTACTCAGGGCTTTGAAGTTAAGATGGATCTAGGTTGGTTTAATTGCATCGAGAGGTGATCTCCAACCGAGAATCATAGAGATGTTTTAATGTAATGTAATGTCCTGTAAACATTTTGATTTAATCAAATTACATAAAGCTAAAACTAAAAATAAAATAAAATAAAAAACATAAAATCAATAATATTATCTATAATTGTAATTATTTTAATTAAGAATTAAACCAACCTAGATCTAGATTAACTCCAGATCTATCGAAAGTTGAGATAGATAAAATATATTGATATGAAAACCTCTTTTATAGAAATATACTCATTCTTTAAAAGTATTGTTTATATTAAATTTAATACATTTTGCTTATGATAAGATACAGCCTTTTAAAATAACTTTGAGTTTTTTATATTCTATGAGTATTATATATATATATATATATATATATATATATATATATATATATATATATATATATATATAATGATGATGATGATTAATATCTAGTAAGACATTTATGGTTTATTGGAATTTAAGGAGGTTAGAGATTAATTAAAACTCTTCAACATTTCATTTCTATGCTAAAATAGAAGTGAGAGAAACATTGTGAGATCACCGTAGTTTTGTTTAATTAAAAGTTTAAGAAGGTTGGTAGTGTGACATATATTTTGAAAAATTAAAGTTCTTGTCATCTCCAACTCTCCTAGGATCGCAAAGGTGGAAAACTCTTTCATCCTCTGGTGTTTTGGGAATTGACCAATGCATGCCTTTTCTATGAAGCTCATGATAATTAGTTATAATATTGACAAAGTTCATTTTCTTCTTAACACTAGTCAATTTAGAGAGATAATTTTATTTTTTTGAGATTTGGGTTAATCACCTCCTTATAATATCATAATGTTGTTTTTTCATGCAACTCTCTATTTCCCAACAATTCCTTCTTAAATTTGGAAATAATAATATTTTTAATATTATCTAAATTTTGCAAGATGATCTCATCCTTTATTCCAAAATGGGCCAGTCAAGGCTATGAATCGTTATGAAATCCTCACTTGAGTCGAGGGGGGGGGGGGGGGGGGGGAGATGGGGGCATTGGATAGAGTTAGAAGTAATTTTAGGAAGAGGTGGAGTTAGAAGCAATTTTAGGAGACCTCATGGCATCCATGTTGTATAAATTCTTCTTATACAAAAGATACATAGTCATAATCATGATTACAATGGGGGAAGGATTTATGCAATTAGGATGATAGGTAGTGTGTGTATTTCCTTTTAATCATTAGGTTGTAGGGTATGAATTTCTTTTGAATATGTTCAATCTTCCTTTGTTAGTTGAGGTTTTGTGGGCAGGTGAGAAAAATCCTCTTTCTACTAGTGCCTAAGGTCGGAAACCAACGATAAAAAATATTTCAACCCTAGATACGTCTATGCTAATGTACCAACCTATATGAGTCTTAGCTCCAACTCTAGTAAGTGTCAAGAGTGATCAAATCTCTCCCTTGAGGTGAAAACATATTCTACACTTAAAATAGAGTTGATCCCTCTCGATGCTTAGTAGATCTAGAGTTAATATGGATATAGGGTAGCTTAATTATTAGCCTTTAAATATGCCAAATTAGAGAAGAATACCATGGGAAAAAACCACGGGTTGAATAATTTTAGGCTTTCTATTTTATTTTATTTTCTTAATTTTATTTTTAATTTTATTTATTTTTGACATGATCAAAATGTTAAAAATTACAACATCTCCCCCATATTGGGTTGGAGTGTGTCACTCGACGCAATTAAATCCATATATGCAAAATGTTAACCATTTATTCGAAATGTTATGAATACAAAATTTGTAACAAGATTAGACATAAATAATAGCAATAAAACCCAATTATAAAACTTATTTTTATTATTAAAAAATAGAAGTAGATACACATGGAGTATAATATAATGACTTGGGTCACTACATCCTCGTCTGTGGGAGAGTTCTTCGTTGTCCGTTAGTTTCCTATTGGGGTGGCTTTCCTTTCTCCACGTATGCAAGTGAGAAGAAAATTGAGATGAAATCGTGTGGAGAGCTCAAATTTCTTAAGATTATAAGTTCCATGATGAAAAATGGTCATGGCACAATGGTGGACAAAAACCTCTCTATTTATAATAAAATGCTAGATGAGTCTTGATATGGTCAAACAATAAGATATTTGGTGGAACAAATGAGGATCTAACCTTTATGAGTATTTTATTATTTTTAGAAAAGGAAAGGATTAAAGAAATGGTCAATAATATTTATTTAAGAAAAGTGGGTGAAATAATTAACAAATAAAACTAGATTATTAATTATTTTTAGGTGGCATAGTGAAATGAGTTAGAAATCATTATTAAAAAATGAATTATTAATTATTTCATAAGAAAAAAATAAAAAAATAAAGGGATGATAAATAAATAATGATGTATTTAATTATTTCGATGGATTGATTAAACGGAAAATATTAAGGTAAAGTGGTTCACTAAATTATTTCCTTTGGTGAAAGTGGGTTGCAATGTGTAAAACCAATACTACATGGTGTATTTCGATCAACCTAGTGAAAATTGATAAGTGATCACTTTTAGGTGATAAAATTATCCATGACTCTCTAGATATAGTCCAACCCCAAACCGCACATCCATATAAAAATAAAATAGGAGCAAGAACCTCAAAGAGGAGCTTCTTTTAATCCCAAATCCAAAGATCTACTAACTTACAATTTTTTTCCAGCCTATAATAAGCTTTCCAAACTTCAATGTATCATTTTCTCCATGCTATAATTCCAATTGAGCATATGATTGATGTCAATTCCCAAATATTTGTATGAAGGAACTTACTCCAATGAGATGTTTTCATAAATTAATGTTTCATAGGTGATCTTTTCATATTTAATTATCATGGCTTCAATTCTATCGGTATTTATAATTATATCCATCTTCGAGCAAAAACCTTGGAAGTTTTTTTGTTCATTATTAATATTATAATTGTTCCTTTCTAAAAGAACAATATCGTCAATGCAAAGGAGAAAAATTATGAGCATACCAATGAGTGTGGGGCGAATAGAACTTGCATCTTCTCTTCTAGCTTACTAATTTATAATGGAAAAAAGGATAGGCAATAAGGGAAACTATTGATTGACTCTAATAACATTTAATTTCCTCCATTTTTATCCAAACCTTAGTTGTCCTATGTTTGAAAATAACATTTTCATACAACCTTGTCACAACAACCTCAACTCGATAGGAACTATTATCTCTTCCAAACTCTTCCATAGATTTATTCTAGGAATGGTGTAAAAAGTTTTTCTAAATAACAAAACAATAGAAGTAATATATTATTATTGTGGCATTCCTTCACAATTATCCTAACAATAACAAGATGGTCCATAGTTGAATGATATCTCTTAAACCAAGCTTGGCCTTTAGTTCTTTTACCATGGCTCTCAAGCCAAAGGTTAATATTCTTTTCCAAAATAAATGCATACAACTTGGCTAAAATATGACTATTCATGATGGTCTTGTAATGAGAAAGAACAATTTTATCCCCACTTTTAAATATAGGCATAATAAGGGAATACATCCAAGGTTTAGGGAAGTCTTTCTTCATTGTTAAATTAAATAGATTTTGTATATGTAGGATGAAGAGAGATTCTCTCATTTTAAAAATTTCAGCTTTGTAGCCTTCAATGTCCTTAGATTTTCCATTAGTGACTTGTTTCACCCCAAACTCAATGCCTTCGAAAGAAAAAATACCATCTTCTACAAAAACATTCAAAATAGTATGCAACTCATAGAAATTTTTAAGATAAATTTTCCAATTTTACAAAAGAATCAAATGATTTTTCTAACTCATACAAATCATGTTTTCCTCAAAAACTTTCTAAAAACCAAACTTTTATATATATATAATTATGTAGAAATATTTAAATCATAAAAAATAATAAATTAAAAATAACACTTTTTTTAAAGTTATTTAAAATAATAAAAAAGGACATTTTCATTATAAAGGACAAGTAAGTAATGAATTTCACTTTTTAATATTGAGAAATGTTTACTGAAAGTATTATTGAAAAATGATTATTGGAGGTATTATACCATTCGATAGGAAAATGTTTATACATATATAAACAAAATTACATATAATTTACATTAAAAAAAACTTATAATATAGATATAAAATTTTAAAAAATTAAATAATGATAATTTATATTTATTATCAGAACATTTTATTTCAAAACTTCTAACTCTTAATACTTTTATATATATAACATATCTTACAAAATGTCATATATATGTATTATAGAAGTATATTTAAATGTATATAAAATTTAGTTTTATTATTGAGTTGTGACTTTTTATATTTTTAAATTATGAGAAAATTTTAACATTTGTCAAACTAGTAAAAATGACACCTATTATTTGCTATCATCAACATCAACGGAATATATATAAGGTTTCAATCCTACTAAATACTTTTAGATCTTAAACTGTTAATTTATTTAATTAATAATTTTCCGTTTTAGTTAATGTACGCTTAACCCATTAAATACTTTGAACAACATATTCAGGTGTTCTATATATATTCTTTTTATTGTTTACCGCCGTCATATCATCCTGGATTTATAAAACCTTATTCAATTATTTTTCGCCCGTTCTTACAAGCAAATAAAATGTCGTGAAAATTATATTTCGAAATCGTTCATAGGTGATCCATGCTCCCAGAACTGTTGGTCGCATTTTCCATTGTTTGGTGGGCCATCACGTTGGTGAAAGGTCGTCGAACCTTCCCTCTCCAAATGGTATTCAAACATTGAGAAGAAAAAACACAACCAAATGCATGCAACAAGCCGGGCTGAAATTGCCCGTATTATATAAGTAAAAATTAGAACATCGTAAATCGACCATTCACCTATAAAAAGCAACTTCTTATCTACAAAGCTGCTAATCCGCCATTATTTATTTGGGATCGGTAGCTAAATAATTTAGCTCTGTCTAAACCTCACTCTGGAGACGACCACCCACATTAAAAAAGTATTCCAGCTTTCCTTCAAATCTGATAAGAGATTTGTAGCAACGAACTATAAGTTGTCTTTATAATTCACCAAACTAAGGCTGATATCGAACTGAGTAGATGCATGGATAGAATGTCCCTGTCAATTACAAAAAGTGCATTAATTCCTTGCAACATATTAAACATTGTGTGTAAAATAGCTTAACCTATGTAGTTTTGTCATACTATACTCTCATAAGTACTGTATCTAATAGTATACCTTAGATGGGGGCGGGTGCAGGAATTGAAGTTCCCAACTCTGCTATGTGGCTGCCATACGGTCCGGGGGCTCCAAACGACTCAGAATGCAAGCTTGGCTTTGAAGAACTTAACAGAGATTCCGCGATCAGCTTTCGAGATCTGATCTTCTGAGATTCGCACATGCTTGGTAAAGATATTCCTGCAAGGAACACTCCCTCAAATGAATTATAATTTTTTTTATGGACAAGATTGATAGTACCATTATGAAATAGTGCAAATATACCGAACCCAATAAATTGGAAAAACAAATGGTTCATCAAACTCTAAATAATAGATTTAAAAATTGGAGAAATAAATGGTTCATAAAACCCTAAATAATAAAGATTAATTACTGAGAAAAAGGGTTGAAGGATCTGAGAATCCGACCTTCTCCTGCAGCAAGATTAACATAGAGATCGACAATGTTGGGGCAATTGTTTCGGCACTTGGAAGAGCATAACTTGCGACTAGATTCTGATTCGAGGAGACAATCGGTGGACATGCCCACAGCCATCCGTTCCAAACCGCAGGCATTAATGCACTCCTCGCTTTCGATCCACTCCACCAGTTCCTCAGCCATTACAGCCGACGACTAATGATATTTGCGATTATGGTTAGTCTTATGATCGCTAGTAATGATAGTAGTAAAGTTTATGGGTTATAAGGATTCATAAAATTGGATTAATTATATTATTAAATGGTTGATTTTTCTAACTAATTAATATAGTTTATTTCATAAATCATATTAGTTGGTTCTAAACTTAAACCAAATTTTAATAACGTAAGTAATCTAAAAGATACTTATCTACATTACAAAAATCTTAAATTTTAAGAATTAAAAAAGCTACCTGGCATTGAAACTGCAGAGTGCCGTCCATCTTTAGAGCCTTCTCGAGCACACATCTATTACCAGTGGACGAAACCGAGAAAGCGCAGACTTCCGTGGGAAGCTCCTCGCATGTCAGGAAGGCGCCTGAAAAAAAATACATTGCATCAACCCTAATATTAAGTACTTGACTTCTATGAATCCGAAGGCTATTACAGAGAGGACTTAAATGATATAAACCAACAGTGACAGATTAAGACGAAGAGCGAGACATGGAACTAAGAACGTACTCTGCACTCTTTGTGCGGCAATGACCATTAATATGATCATGAGAAGGGCAGGTATGGTAGAAGGTGAGGATGAGGGTGCAGAATGAATGAGATTTGGGGAAGCCATTTGTAATCAAGAAACACTTGTTGTGAACTTGTTGCGCGAAACAACCCGTTCCCCAACCAGCTGAAGTCTATGACGCCAGTGAGGTTGTAACTTGTGGGTGTGGGTGAGAATGAGAATGAAACTGTGTATTTATAGTGCAAGGTCATTGCGCGCCTATGTAGTCTCGTCCCCGAAGGTGTGTAAAAAAGAGGAAATAATTTTTCAAAGTTGGATGTGAGAGACACGAGCGAGTGGAGACGGAGACCACCGTATATAGCTCCACTTCCCTGCCGTGGATGACGGGCTGCAGTGAGGGCCCGCGGTCAATGTCTCTGCGATTCCCCGGTAGGTTTCAATTACGGTATCACCAACTCGGCTGACTTTTTTGCGTACGCGACATGCACGAATACTGTCTAGAAGCCATTTGTTCGGAGCTTCGTTCGTTGCTTGCGTGACACGTTCTGCTACATTTCTCATTAGTCCACTAATTCTCCGCAATCTCCGCTATGTTTCGGAGTCAAAATCAATGAGAACACTTTTCTTCGCTTGCAATTACTTTTTTTGAGGACTTGATGGATCATGGCACCAATGCGATTCCCAATGTGAAGGACTTCTGCCGTTTGAATGTTGAAAGAAATGTGTGTGAAAATGACATGTTTGCGTATGAAATTGAAGTTTCCGTGCTCTACAGCTATCACTTGACTTCAGGGGACTCTAGGACAAATGTTGTGTGGGCGATGCTACAGCTATCACTTGACTTCGGGACTCTAGGACAAATGTTGTGTGGGCGATGGAAGTCTTTGATTCTTTCATCATTTCACATATGTAATAGCACATATACATCCATGCTTATTCATATATTCAATGGCATATGTTTATCAATTATATGAAAGCCCACCTCACGGCTTTGTAATGTTTTCTATATCTATAGACGCGACATAGTCCAAGCTACGAGATAATTAATATTGTTATTATTTTTGCCCAAAGTCAATATAGTTTTGTGTTAACTTAGTAGCGTTATATCTATATTTATGTGGGAGACATCTTTTAAAGGAGGGTTTTTGCTAATATCTTTGAAATATGGGTCACCATTGGATTTTAAAATCTATTTATGCGGGTGACATCTTGGTCACTCAATACTTGGATTTTAGATTTTAAAATCATGTTTACATGGTTTTCATATCATATCATCTCTTCACTTGATGTGTTTATGAGGGCCTGTTGTCTCGGCCTCACTATGATTGCACATGTGCCATCATTCACAAAGAGCATAACAATGATGAGACCTCCACGAAGAGCATAACAATGACGAGACCTCCAATGTTAGTGCTAATTATCATATCAAACAAAATCTACAATTTTGTTATGAGGGTCACAAACCACAATCCCCCACCTATGGAGATAATGAATTTCACGTAGGTTGTCACAAATGGAAGCCTGAACTATGGAGATAATGAATTTCACGTACGATGTCACAAATGTAAGCTTGAACATGGATTTGTGAATTTCTCTCCAAAATTAGTTAGGAGATCCGCTACGCTGCCACTTGGCACGCACTTTATGGACAAATTACGCACCTTTGCACCATTTTCAAAGTTGTGTTTATGCCCTACGAAACAAATAATGTAGGGAGGATTGAAACATCGAAATTCTAGTACTCATTATCCAATGCCAAACTACAACCAGTTGCAGATTTGATTGCAAAGAGTTGACCATTAGACCAAATCATAGTGAGGTTTATTGTCCCATAAGTTATGACACAATTAATAGCACCCCTCTCACATCCCTCCTTAGTTATCCTCTTCTCGACTTCAACCCCACCCCATTCCCTCACAATTCAATATACTATGGAATGTGATTTTTTCTCTCTTGTGCTTTATGCTCAAGGAGCTTAAGTGACATCACTTTCGAGCTTATAAATTTTCTTTGTGAAACAAGTCTATCTAGTGATAGATTGGTGATGCTTGTCTGTTTTGGATTCCTCAAGTTCAAAGTTATGGAAGAAATTCCACACCATGTCTGAAGCTTGATGCCAATTAAAATGTTAGATATATCATTGTCGTCAGTTATGTATGATGTGTATTTCATCAATCGTTGTGATCCACACATGTTATAATGTGAGATGTGCCTGGATTACGATCATATATTAATAGATCAACTTCATTTTTCTTTTCTTCCATGTTCCCATGTTTAGACAAAGACATAACTTCTAATGTAAGATAATTTGAATGTTTGTTAAACTGTGAGGATTGATTTCATGTGCATGCACACGAGGAAGTTTTGTTAGCATTTTTTCTATCATGTAAAAATTTCATGGTGGGAAAAAGCCTATGCATGTTCCTACTAAGCAATTTCTCATTGCTCCATTCATTTAACATTTCAATTTATTAAGCTACTATGGCCTTAGACACAAAAGGGAAGGACATTTACAAAGCTACTACTTCTCAATCTCTTAACATTTAAATATAAATACTTTAAGCATGTCTTTATCATATTTATAATTTATTATAAATAATATAAATTATGATGTAATGTTTTTTCTTCCTCTATATATATATATATATATATATATATATATATATATATATATATATATATTCTAATTATGTATATCTGTATTTTGATTTCAATTAATTATATTAATACAAAAGCTTTCCTCAAATCACTACTTTGGCATTCTCAGTTTCCCACCTAAGTAGTGTGCTAGTCTAAGTAATTTTGAAAAATCCATTATTCCATTGATTCTAAATATTTGATGCTTTTGCATCATCAACTTTGCATTTTATTCTTGTGGCAGTAGAAAAATGCCAAATATTTACATTGAGAATTAAATTAACCTTTGACAAGCATTCACAATGGTGTTGAAAATCTCAATCCCCCACGTGGACCATCCAATTATTAAACACCTAACAAAGTGTTCACTCATCACTTGAATCTAGCAATTACCTCTATGCACATCTAACAATTAAGCGCTACTACAAATTACTCACTAACATTACCCAATTCTCCATGTCTACTAATTGTCTCTACCTCATCCTTTATTATTCCATGCAACTTAAGCCAACCTTACTACTACAACACATCAATTTTATCAAACCTTTCATTTAACAAGCCATGAAGCCATCTCTTCATGTTAGGAAAAAAATGCTACATTGTATCATGGTCTTGGGCACCTATTTTGATAATAGGTGACAATTGGGTTTCAATAGTGTTTTTAGATGAATATTATACAAGGAATGTGATGCTTATTTATCTTAGGGTTGCTAGTCTTCAACTCATCATAATACAATGTGAACACATCCTTGTATTCAATAAAATGTTCAACAAACTTGCCTTATTATATTCTACATAAGTGCATTACTTACTAAGTTTAACCATTCTTGAGTATCTTGCAATGCCTAAATCTAGCCACCTATGATCAATGACATAGTAAAGGTGTCACAAACATCATTATGAGAAGAAGAGTGCTTATGGTGGGAGATTATTGCGGTTTACTCATTGCATTGTGTTTCCCACTTCTAAGGACCTATTCAGAATAACCCCTTACCCCAATCAACTTAAAATAGAGTAATTCAGAACCAATCATTATAACAATAATTCCAATGTAGACAGTTGCAACGTTTAATTATAATACAATTGTTGGCATATATCAATTTATTCATCATTCCCTAATGATTTGACCCTACTGTGTAAGGTATTCTTTTGACAGAACCCAAGTTACATTTTTATAAGTTCAATATCAATATCAATGAAAGTATGCACAAAAATGTGCAAATATATATATATATATATATTTTGGTAAATTAGGCTAATCAATATTAATTCGAAAATAGAAATAGTACATATGCTGCAGGCTGTGTTGGTAAGCTATGCTTAACCAATCCCAGCCATTGTTGCACGGTAACGGGGCTGCCTCTGTGGAGGAAACCAGCCCGAAAAATACTTAAGACAATAAATTACAAGATGCGCAGAAGCGATGGTGTAACTAGAAATTGCAAAATATGCAGAAGCATAAGTATAACTTGAAATTCCGCGATGATAGCAAGCATGAAAAAAAACAAGGAAGAATTGAGCAGCTTCATAGTCCTTAGTCTTCGGCTTCATCATCAATGTCTGGCTCTTCCTCCATTATGGGGCAGACGTACGTGTGCGCATCCGCTTCCTCTGTATTAGTGGGTGGACGCATAGGCTTGGGGACCGGTGCGCAGAGGATGGAAGCCACCGGGTACTCTACATCAGGGACGCCCGTCCAAGTACCTTCAGAATCCATAATCCAAACATCTGTATCATCACCCTCATCCTCATGAGCCGGAAGAGGCTTGGTCTTGCGAGGCGGGAGGTGCACCTGATGCGCAATGATGGACTTTTGTGTACCACATTTGCCTCTCTACGAAACCTACACGAGGGCCTCCTCCTCTTGATCAGGTTCGGGGCTCTATCTAACATAACTACCGGAGGAGGAGCCTTCAACAGACTCCAGGCGATTATCCATCCCATGGTGGTAATGGTTGGGGAGCACCCCTCTCTGCCCTCCACGGATGGTTCTTTGGCGTAGCTTAGGTGCCATGGTCATCTGAAGCAGAGGTGTGATGGAGTTGGGGGAATTCTCAGCAAGGGAGGGGATCGAAACAGGGGAGAAGCACAAGAGGACAGGGGGAACGTTGAGGGGGAAAGTGCGTCAAGGGGCGCAGGGTAATGGGTGCGCGTAAACTTATGATATTGGTAGGACAGAAGGAGCTGGGGTAAGATGCATAAGCTGGGTGAATCACAACCCGGGGATTTCTGTGCAATGCAGCTCTAGGGAGAGGGTTGCGCAATGGACTGGGTGCACAGGAGGGTAAGAAAAGAATAAAAAAATAAGACTGTAGGAGTTGAATATGTGTCTCTTTGTGTTGAGGATCCTTCCTTTTAAAAGGGCCGTGACACATGCGAAGGGGTAGAGCATTATTGTGCCTCACACATAGCTGCATGTCGTAACCGTTATCATGAGTGGGATCGAGTGAAGAGTTATGGCCTATCGGTGTATCAATCCAAGTAATCATTTAGGATGATTGCTGCAGAGAGGTACCCTAGAGGGGGTGACGCTATCCAAGTGTGTCTTCATCATAACTTATCTCGTTCATCTCGTGCGGATGATTACTGGCTTGAGGATCCACATCGGGTGAGGACCTGCGCTGTAGATCTTCATCCTCATGGGCGTGGGAGAGGTGGTTGTCATTCGTACTCCTACTGTCACCCGCATCTGGGGAGAGTAGATCCTTTTGAATGAGAGTATGGAATTCTCGTCTTAAAGAATCATCATCTGCCTGGGTGAGGTTGGAACGATACAGCTCTCTGTGGATTTCCACTCCCTTGTTCGCGAGGAGGTCCGCAACTGAGTTTGCTTTCCTTCGCACATGGCAAAAAGCAATGGCTCTGTGATTGTGTATCAGCTATTCTAGAAGCTTGAGCATGTGGGCTAGCCTCCAACTTGTATATACCTTTGTGGAAGTCGTACCATGGAGAAACCTTGTGGCTGCCATAGTGATGATTTGTGAGTCTCCCTCCATTTCCAGGGGAAATAGTGAAACTCAATTGCTATGTAGATACCCTAGATGAGCCCCTCAAGCTCCGTAGAGTTGTTGCTATCCCACCCCATATTACTGTAGTAAATCTGAAGTGGCTCACCCCGAGAGTCTCTGAGAATACCCCCGAAACCTACATTTTCGAGGTTACCTTTGGATGCGCCATCGAAATTACATTTGAAGAAGCCATTTGGGGGGGAGGGCTTCCATTTTTCAGGAGCAGGGGTTCTATCAGTGCTCCTTAGGTTGATGTCCAGGGGGGTATTTATGCTCATGTGCCAGTTGTTCCATATGTGACGCTCCGTCGTTGAGGTGGGGAGATCCTCCTGGCTCCATGCATCTAGGGCTATCGTTTCAGTGAGGTTTGTGTGTATCCTTACCCAGAGCTTCTCTAAGGTGGAGACTTTGTCTTTGAAGATTCGACTGTTCCTTTCCTTCCATATGTTCTAGATAAGAATGCCCAAAATTATTTGTCAGAGTCCATTCAGGAGGTTGCTGGAGTAAGGATTTTCCGTCCAAATGCTGATGGTGTTGATGATGTTTCCCCTTTCTCTGTTTGTACATTTGCATAGTACTATTATTCTGTCCCATAAGGCATTTGAGGTAGGGCATTGGTCCAATAGGTGGTTGATGGTTTCCAAGTTTTCCTGACATACAGGGCATCTGGAGGGTCCTACAAACCCTCTCTTCAAAATATTCTCCCATGTGAGGATGTGTCGTTTACTGAGAAACCATAAAAATGTGGCTACTTTGGGCCAGAGATTGGCCGACCATATCTTTTTCCAGATGAGATTGGTTGGATCTGGGTAGTGCTGATGTAGGAGGTTGTAAGCTTCCTTGGTGGAGTAGTTTCCACTTGGCATGTGACCCCAACGAAGGATGTCAGGTCCTGGTTGTGCTCTGATTTTTATTTTAGTGCTCAGTTCCTCCCAAATGTATGTGTGACTCTCATTGTTCCAGTCGTCTTTCCATCTGTCTGTATGTAGCCAGTTCCTATATCCTTGAGTTGTGTCATCGGTCCAGAAATTCTGTGCACTCTTTTTTTGCCTTGCCTATAAAGCTACACTCCATAATGGTCTGGGGAAGATGGAGGAGAGTCTTGGCACTTGCTTCCAGGAGTCCTCCCAGAGTCTAGCTTGAGTGCTGCTGTGCAGCTCCCAGAATTTATGGGTCTATATCATTTGCTTTTGGCTGCTTGCTGCTTTCCAGATTTGGGATCCTCCCAGCTCTATGTTGAATCTGATAAGGTCCTCCTTGGGCCATGAATGCGCATATTTGGCTGCCCACATGTTATCCCATGGAGTGTGAGGGTTGGAGAGCCACTTCCACCAGATACTAGCTCCCATGTTGTTGTTGTTGTGCTCAGGGTCACGCAGCCCTAGCCCCCCATGAATTTTTGGTGTACACACTTCCTTCCAATTGACCAAAGCCCATTTGTCTTTCTCTTTGGTACCACCCCATAGGAAATTTATTTGCAATTTGTGAATGGCCTTGAGGACCTATTTGGGGGCTTATAGTACCGAGAAGATGTAAATGGGGAGGGACTATAGTACTGCTTTAATGAGAACCAAACAACCTGCTATATTGAGAGTACGGTGGCTCCAGTTGGATAATATGGTTTCCATTTTGTCCTGCAAATCTCACCAAGAGGAGTGATTAATGGTCGTGTTAGTGAGAGGAGCTCCAAGGTATTTGGAGGGAAAGATGCGATGGAGAAGCCTAGAATGCGGGCAATGTTGCACTGAGATAGAGGGGGGTGTGGAAGAAAAATATTTGTGATTTCTCAGGGCTGACTTCAGTACCAGAGGCTTTAGAGAAGCAATCTAGAAGAGATTTGAGGATATGCGCTTCCTGGACCAAGGGTTGCCCATTATCATGTTGTCATCCACAAATTGTTTATGGGAGGAGGGGGGAAGGTTGTGGAGGGGTATACGCTACAGAGCACCTGAGTGGATGGAGCTTTTGAGTAGGCAGCCTAGCCCTTCAGCCATGATAATGAAAATGAAGGGTGAGAGGGGGTCCCTTTGTTTGATTCCTCTTGAGGGGTTGAAATTTACAAAGGGTATACCATTGAACAAGATGGAAAGAAATAGAGAGGTAATGAGGCTCATGATCCAGCGTACCCAGGTGTAGCTGAAGCTGAAGGCCAGGAGGACATTTTTGATATAGTCCCAGCTAAGTTTTTCAAAAGCCTTAGATAGATCGATTTCGAGGAGAATACTTGGTTTTTTGGAGGATTTGAAAGAATGTATGACCTCGTGAGTTAGGATGATGCCATTAAGGATTTGCCTGCCTTCAACATAGCCCATTTTCTCCTGGGAGATGATCATGGGGAGGAGCTTCTTCAGCCTGTTAGCAATAACTTTGGAGATTATTTTATAAATGACATTGCAAAGTGATATGGGCATGTAATTACTTGGTGAGGCTGCGTTGTATTCTTTTGGAACCAAAGTGATGAAGGTAGCATTGAGCACCAGAAGAAGCCAGTGAGTGGTGCACAATTCCTCCACTACACCCCAGACTTTGTCTTTTATGGTTTCGTAGAAGAAGTGGAAGAAGTTGGTGGTAAATCCATTAGGGCATGGAGTTTTTCCAGCCTTCAGCTGGAATACTTCTTATTCCACCTCAGCAAGAGTGGTGTCTTTGAGAAAAATCCGGTTGTGATCTTCCGTAATCATCTTAGGAATGTGATGAGTGATTTTCCCTATAGCCTCATGCCTCTGATGATTATGTTCTTGCAGAATGTTCCTGAAGTGGTTGCGCAGCTCCTCCGTTATGTACTCTTGATTTTCTAGACGCTCTCCATTTTGGTTTTTGAGGACAGTTATTCTGTTATGCATCCTATGTTGAATAGTGGAGTGGTGGAAAAATTTTGTGTTTCATTCTCCCTCTCTGAGTCAAGAGATCCTCGATTTTTGTCTCCATAGGATTTCTTTCTGGCTCCTTCTTTCTTCCATTTGAGTTGATAATATCTTCTCTTGGTTCTCTGAATCGGCTGAACATCCTTCCTTGATGATCATTTGTTGAAGCTTCTTAATTTTTTCCTCCAGCTCCCTTTGATCTTTGAAGATATTGCCGAAGGTGGATTTGTTCCATACCTTTAGCTTACCTTTGAGCATTTTCAACTTTTTCTGGAACTTGAGCATTTTTTTTCCTTGTGGAGGCGATAGGGAGGACCACCAAGCAGAGACCATTTCCTTGAGCCCTGGGTGTCTGGGCTAGCAGTTTTCAAAGCGGAATGGTTTGGGAGCATGCATACCTGGTCTTAACCACTGAAGTTGTGTTGGCAAGTGATAAGAACCTACGGCAGGGATGATGGTAGCTGCTAGATCACCCCCCAGATGGATGATGTCTTCCCTGATGAGGAAGTTGTCTAGTCTGGAAGCTATTTAGTGGGTGCCTCCTCTTCTATTATCCCAGGTGAAGACGTCATTGTAAGTTTGGAGATCCATGAGATGGTTTTCTTGGATGAAGGTCTTGAATATATTTATACTATTAAGGTCAAGATGCATCCTTCCTCCCTTCTTTCCCTGTAGGTTTGTTATCATATTGAAATCTCCTCCCATGAGCTAGAGTGGTAGAGATATCTAATTTTTGAGTTTAGTTATGTTGTCCAGAAGTTTCATTTTCTGGTGAAGATTCTAGGGAAAGTAGACATTCGTAAGCAGAACATGGATGTTCGTTCCAATCTGGTGAATGTTGGCCTAGATGAAATGCCTATTGTAATGATAGTTCTCTAGGGAGATGATTTGGGGGTTCCAGATGATTTCGAGTCCTCCAGACGCTCCATTGGAATCTACCGCTATGGTATTGTACCCTTTCCATATATTTTTGAAGATTGTTTCCAGAGTGGAGTTGGAACATTTGGTTTCTTGCATGTAGAATATTGCAGGGTGTTCCTCACTGATTCTTTTATTTATTATCTTGTGCTTGGTGGGGCTATTGAGCCCTCTTATATTCCAAGAGATGATCTTGATTGGGGGGGATTGGTAGTGTAGCATAAAATCTTTTTAACTTGGGGAACTTCCCAGAATCCACCATTTCCTTGCTCATTTCTACTGTTCTTTACGACGTTGTTTTCCTACCTCTTTCGCGGGACTCTTTCGTGAAGTATTTTGTATTTATGAGCATACCCCCCCTAAATGCCCAGAGAGAGGAGTTATTACACTTGGGTAAGGATTTCTTCCAGCTTTTGGACCTGCTGCTCGGATATTAAGCAAAAGTCCTTATTATTGCAAGCATCCTCTAACCCTATGAGATCTAGGCCCTCAAGGTCAATGCTCTCTGGCTCTTCCTCCATGGCTCCTTGGATCACATCCATCACTAGTTCTTTTCCCTTCGATGCTGAGTTGTCCCCTACAAAGCTAGGGGTTTGGGGTTTTAGAAAGGTCTCTTGTGGGATATTGTTCTGATGTGTCTTGCAGGTCTGGGGCTGCTTCTTCGAGGTGCACCCAACTTCGTTAGCTGGTTCATTTTTGTTTTCATTCATCAGGTTTAGGGATACGAAGCTATTTCTAGTCATAGGTCCTTTTCTTTTCTAGTGAGAATTAGTTCTCTTGTTATGCCTTTTCTTACTTGCTACCTTCATGAATCCTTCTGTTGCTTGGTCACTTGATTCATTTTCAGCCGTCGCTTTTTTGTTTGGAGGGAAATATTTGAATAGATGCCCATGTTGATGACACCATTGGCATCTGAAAGGAAAATGATCATAATCTATAGTTTGTATCCATTCAAATTCTTTGTGTAGCAGACTTACCTCGCTTGGTAGCAACTCCTATATGTTCTTGTAAACGTAGATTCGAGCATATGTTGCGTAGTGGTTGATCTTTGTTTCCTTTGCTATCTTGACAAATTCCCCTAGGGCGTTGCTTATATCTCTAAGGGTCAGCTCATCCCAGTAGTCCTGTGGGAGGGAGTAGAGTTGAATCCAGACCGGGGCCCATGTAAGATATTGTTTTTTGGGGTGGAACCGCTTCATCCATTGTGAGAGGTATTAGCATGCGGAGTTGAATAAATAGGGTCCTCCATCCATGATCCTATTTTTGTCTTCAATGCATGTAAAGATCAAATTGAAGAAGCCTTTAGTGCACAACTGAAGGTCAATATGGCCCTTAGGTTTCCATTTGGAAGCTATCCATCCTCATAAGGCTTTTTTAGTGGGCCAGAAACCCATGAAATTGCCTATCAATGCATGTTCCTTCATGAACTGGATTCTTTCATTGATGCGATGCGCAGGGAGCTCAATCACTGTTATTTTGGGGTTCTTTGGGATTCATGTTGTTGACTTCATGTTTACTTCTTCTGTTGTTGATGTAGTTGTCTGCTGCACTGTGGGAGTTGCCCCTAAGATGTCATGAGACGAGCCAGAGTATTGTTGATTGTTAGCATTAGCCCCTACCACCACCCCTGTGGGAGGTTGGCCTGTGATGGGGGGAATAGCGGTCCCCCCACTGGTTTCTATCATAGGTAGGCCTCAAGGTTGACAAGGAGAGTGATCACAGCCTAACGTTCTGGGGGGGAGGTATGCTTGGGGCAGCCTTCACGAAAACCTCCAAACCCTAGGTCATGGCGGCTGGCCTGGTATAGAGCTCCACTAGGTTTTGTGGTCTCGTTCTAGATCGATATTACCTTCTCGTGTTTTTTTATTATCTTTCATGACATTTCATCATTTTTCAAGATATTTCATACAAAATGTGAAAATATTGCCCTTATCAACATTACTCAAATAAAAAATCCATAAAAATGTTAAGGGATTTCTCTTAGCACACACCACTTTACTAAATAAGCCACAAAAATGCATATGTATTATTATTACATGTTGAAGCCTCTATTTAACCAAGCCAACAATGTGATAGATCGCCCAATCAAGGCACCAATAAAACTTATACTTGTTTGGAATAGTGATCCTAACTTGTATGTGGGACCGATGGCCACCAAAGGGGATTGCTCCTGAAAAGGAGACTCTCTAATGAAGGTGAGTGTAATAAATGATAATTTTTTTTTTAATTACAGTTATTATGAAATAAAATGGTTATTCTAAGCATGATTTATAATTACCTATCCCATGATATAGCTACTACTATGCATGTATGAATAAGAATTGTAAAAGGTTGAGATAAATATCCTCAACACTAAAACAACAATTGAACCAAACTGCAAGTTATAAGTATGCCCACATAAAATAGTTTAAATGGAAATTATCATAAAACTACAACATTTATACAAATCAATTTTACTTAATCAATTATCAAAATCATGTAATAATAAATATGAAACAATAGTGCAATCACTAATTATATACTTATAAAATATTAATTAATTAACAAAAAAATACACGATATTTTGTTGATAATCATGAAGCAAACGGGCACAGTACTAGATTTCAGCTCAAGAAAATAATAGAATGAATTCTCTTATGGCTCTTGTATTTCCCAAAAACAAAGCTTTACAATAGAGAAATAACTTATTTTTCAAAAATTCATAACCCCCTTTATAGTCCCTGTGGATTCCTTTATATATTATTACAAAATATTCAAATAGAGAAAATGACATTTCATTAAAACTGAAAATATAAAATAGAAATGACGATAAAAAAATGTTTAAACAACAGTGTGGGAGAGTGAGCCATTTTTGAGTGGTTGATGAACTAGAGGCCTCCATGTGCATCTTCCATTGAGAGTGAACCTTGAGAATATGGGGCTTCAATTATGTTGGATTGCAACAAATAATAACTTGGCTTTCATAATCATGATTTTCTAATGTCAGCAAGTTCCTTTCAATCCTTGAAGTGGTTGTTTGGTCAATAGACAGTAACTTCGTAGTTTGACCAAAAATCATGAGGTAGTTTCAAGGTATATCATCTCTACTTGCTCTATTTGTGCTTGAAAATATTGTTTATGCCTTTGTGCATCAACAACATAATAATCTTCCTTTGTAGTTTCAGCTATAAACATGACATCGAGTGAGTAAAATTTTTTGATCGCTTGAACGGTTTAGTTAATAATAGAAGCACTAAATAATTAATCCTTTCTCACCAAATCCTTTGAATTTCTCAAATTATTTTTCCAACTTTTTAAGGAAACTTCGCCTTTGAGTTTATTAGAGTCCAAGATAATGGGTACATTGTGTGGGGGTGCCTTGCCAATATATTAGCTATCAAATTTCATTAGCTTGAATTAGCTCAATAATATTATTTGTAATTTCATTGAAAAACCTGTTAGTAAAATTCATTTGTGTTTACACTAGGCTTAAGTGTATACATAACTATTCCTATACCTGTAAGAGTTCCTAAGTCAGATGTAGAGTTCTTCCTTTAAATTTCCAAAGATCAATCATATTTCCAGTGAGCCTGTTAACTTGTAGCTACTAATCTACAATCTATGTGTTCTTCCTTTTCTCCAAGTGTTAGTGTGAAGTTTTCTAGAAAGTGTACCAAAATCCATCACTTAAGCTACTAGTGACAAATAGCCCTAAAAGTGAAATATAGTTGTAAATTTTATTCAGATTTGCAATAATTGTTTTTGAGGAAATCCAACAAAAACAACCTGCAAATGTAAACAAACAGATGACAACAGAAGATGACATGAAAACCCAATGTAATAAGACTGATTTTTATTATTATTAAATAAACAAGAATGAATATACCTAGTGAGAATAATATGTATATTTGCGTCTACAAAATTCCCCTTCGTGGGATAGATCCTTGAATACACATTGCTTCAGCTTAACCTCTCTCGCTCTCTCTCTCCTAATGGTTGTAGTGGGAAAATGATGCTAATGGTGGCTTGAACTCGAAAGTGGGAGCTTAAATTTCACAAGATGGTAATGAGGACGAGGAGAATGTGCAGGTGTAGAGAATGGAGAAAACCCCTCTATTTATAATGAAATATTAGGATAGATCTAGACTTAGGATAATAATAAAAAATATTAAACTAAATCAAGGTCTAGCCATTCGAAATATTTTGTTATATTTTTTAGAGGGAAAGATTATTTGAAATGATGAAACATATTTATTTATAAAATGGTTAAAGTAATTAACAAATAGAAATGCTTTATTATTAATTACTTAATGGGGATAAAGTCAAAGATGAATTAGAAATAATTATTACATAATGATTTAATAATTATCTCATGAGAGAAATAAGGGATAGTTATGGAATACTAAATAAATAATGATTTATTTAATTATTCATGAGTGGTTAAATCAACAATGGTTAGAAATAATCATGGAATAATGATTTAATAATTATTCTCAGATAATAATAAATGAATAATGATTTATTTAATTATTTTCATGGGTTTCTTGGATTTTAATGATGAATAATTTTGGAAAATGGTTCACTAAATTATTTCATAATGTGAAAGTGAGCATTAATCTAAAACGCCCCATCCTGCATGGTGTATTTCGATCAACCTAGTAGGAAACGGCTAGGTGATCATTTTTTTGGTGACAACAGCAAGCTAGTGAAATCTTATTGTACATTTTCCATGTCAAGCTTCAACTGGTATTCCAAGTTCTTCATAGGTTGGGTATGTTGTTATTTTTCTTATGAGGGTTTAAATTTGATTTAACCATTGAGATATGATTGATTTTGATCCATTTTCCCTTCAATTTTAGTAACTGTTTTGTTCCTTTGACTAACAATTTCAATGTGATTGTTTATTGACTGGATCTTTGTGTTTGAAAACATGAACATTGAACTTGCTAGCTCCCTAGCCAAATTTTCATCAATTGTTTTGGATCCATTATACAAAATTATCTGTTGGACTGGAGAAACATCGTCACATGAAGTTTTCTTCCTCTTGAATCTACCCTTTATGATAACTATACTATTGCTACTAAAGAGCCAATTTGTAGGAGGAATCTCTTCCCCCTCAATAGGTGAAAGATTGTTGGCATAGAAAACACTAGAGGAAGGCATGCTTGGCATAGATGAAATGGGGGTTTTAGAAACTACCCCAAAAATAACTAGTGTTGTAGCCCCTTCATCATGAATGTATTTTTTGGGGGTTTCAAAACCTAGAAGGGTTACTTGAGATTTCCCATGTGCAGTTTTTGAGCATATTTTTCCTTTATTTCCACTAACACTTTCTACACCTTCTCAAATAAAATTCATTCCTCGTGCATCTCTTTCTCTTCTGCCTCTAAATATTTAACTTTTATCTCTTTATTTTTACCTTCAAGAGTTTCATGAAAAGGAAGATATATTTCCATCTGTTGTGGCTTTGCATGAACTAGTTGCATCAGAAAGAGGTTGGCTTGCTAGGTTGATGTCTCTGCAATACATATTTCTCTTTTTTCATACAGAAGAATTGGTAGACATATTGTTATGGTATTCCTAAAAACTTAAAACTGAGCATTTTTACAGGAAGGTAGTTCCTAGACAATGTCAATAACTTCTTGAAAATACCATAAAACTTTAAACAAGTTGTTGAAAAGGGACTATTCATCAATGTATTTTTTACCTGTTGCATTTTCGTAATGTTCACACAAAACCCTATTGGTGATCTATATTTATGAAGTAAAAAAATGAAATAAAAATATAAAACAAAACAAGTAGATACAATGAAAACATAACTTCAATTCATTAATAACAAAGTACTAAAAATTGTTACATGAAGAATGGAAATAAACTAGCTCATACGATGGTAGCTTTATCTCTCAGAAGAGATGTGGTAGCTACATGCCTTCTGAACTGTGTTAAAATGAGTCTCAAAGGATTATTTAATTTAGAAATAATGGAAAACCCTAAACATCAAAAAACTTAACCATAGGAGATGAAGCGGAAAAAGTTTGTGGGCCCCGTTGGGGTAAATTGGTAAATCAAATTCCCGGGGTCGTAAATTTGGCATATGATCTTCGTTTTTTGTGTGCAATACCTCATTAGAAATATCTATCTCAGTACCAAAACATTTTATTGCAAACCCATGCTACAAAGTACATGTTTTCCCATTAGCAAAAAAATAAACATATTTTAGGGCCTCAAAATGGCTTCGAAAGTTTAGGACCCGAAAAGCTGCCAAAAATAGTAAATTGTGCTGCAATTAAGGAAATTGAAAGAAAGAATGGTGGGGATCCAAGTTGAATATGAAGGTGGCCACAAATATCCACCTGGATTACTCCTTCCCCCTTAGGAAGAAATGGTCCCCATTACAATGAGTTCCTCCATGAGATGGGGAAACTTCTGTTGAACTTAGCCCTCGATGAGACAGTTGCCTTGGTACAGGAGTTGGCCAGCTTTGACAACTTGATACCATTGGATATTTTGCTGGAAAGTGTTCTTGATATGCATGCCCATAATCTCATCATTTGTGGCATGTTCCATGTAGTTTGGGTTTAGCTCTATTGGTGTGAGTTGTTCTGGAATGTATGATGTGTCCAGTAATGGTCGAAAGTAAGGAAGTCCACATTGAACACTAGGTGCAGGCCAAGGAATAGGGGAATGATGAGCTAAAAATAATTGTATCCCACAAACTTGGGGATGGTTTATGGCCCATATTTGAGTGGTATGAGCTTTATATGGGCTCTGGTAAGGCATTCTTTCTGCAAATGCAAGTAAACTTTCTTTCCCACATGAAACTCATGCGACACCCAATGTTGATCATGCCACTACTTGTACTTGGAATTGGAGTTATACAAGATGTCTTGCACCCATTGGAGGATGTGTTGTATGCGTCCGATAAACATGGTTTCTTTATTAGCCTCAGACATGTGTGTATTTTGTCTGTGTATTTGAATGAGACATGGAAACATCAATCAAATAAAATGGTTGAAAACCCATACCCACTTGAAAAGGATTGAGGCCAATCAAGCTATGGAGAGCTTTGTTATAACTGTGTTGCATATAATGAAGACTCTCATGATCCCAAGTTCAAGGATGATTGGAATCGTACATGTGTAGTATGTGCACTATCGTCCTATTGACGACCTTTATCTAGCCATCAGTCTAGGGATGAAACACAACCGACTTGCTGAACTTAGTGTGTAATAATGTCGAGAGGCTCGATCAGAATGTGTTCAGGAACCAACTATCCAAAAATAATATAATGATCTATGGGATTCCAAATTTTACCCATACTCCTTTAAAGAAGGGTTTGGCAGTGTCCTCTACTATAATACTCTTCTTGCAAGCCACCAATATAGGAATCTTATAAAAAAATTCCATGAATAGAAATACACAGTCATTACCATGCTTGGTAGAAGGGAGTCCCGATAGATAGTCCATGGAGATTGATTCCCAGTGATGGTTGGGAGTAGGAAGAGGATTTTACAAGCCTTGATTCTTGATGGTTGGCTTGGAAATGACACAGCCAATGCAATATCTAATATATTTTCCAAGGTCCTCTTAGATTTTTGGTCAATAAAAATACTTTTGTAGTATGAGCACAATTTTCTCCACACAAAATTGTCTTACGACCCGACAGTAGTGTGCCTCCAAAATCATCTTGGCATACTTGCTTGAAGGAACAAAAAGGTGGCCCAGGTAGCATAATAATGCATCCTAGAGGTGGAAATCTAGAGCTTTCTTTCCATCCACTAGCATTGGGTATGTGGTGGTGAACTCTAGATCACTTTTGTATAGTTGTGTCCATTTGTAGGTCTCTTGGCCACAAGAGTTGAGAAAAGTAGTCAGTGTTGCAACTGGAGGCTGACTGAGGAAATTGGCAACATGATTGGCGTGACCCTTCTTGTATTTATTTTTTAAGTGGAATTGTTGTAGATATGTAAACCACTTTTGATGCCAATTATTTTGTAACTTCCCTTGTGACTAGATAAACTGAATAGGTTGGTCATATATGTGGATGACCGTCTCATTCCCCATAATCTAATATTTCCATTCTCGTCAATAGGTGGGGCATTTCCAAATTGTATCATAAAGTGTCTCACTGTGATAGGCCAACAAATGCCCTTGGTGTATGATAAATGCACCAATAGCATAGTCAAAGGCGGCTGTCTCAATTTAAAATGATATTTTCAGGTCTGGAATGTGATTACAGGCCCAAAGAAGAGGAAATGCTTTAGCTCAATATATGTCTTTTGTTGGGACCTAGTATAGAAGAGCCTTATTGTCGCTCCTCCATTTGTAACCTAAATCAGAGGTCAAGTGATATGAGAGAATCCCAACACGAACCTTTGATAAAAAGTGACAAGGCCCAAAAAGATACGAATATTTGTTAGAGTGGTTGGGGCTATCCAATCCCGAATGACTTGGATCTTAGTTGGAGCCATATGAATGCCTTTCTCATCAATGATGTATCCTAGATATTGGATTTCTCTCATGAAAAATGTGAATTTACCCAAGTTGGCACATATTTTGTGCTGTCGTAGGGTTTGAAGGACCTACCAAATGTGTTGTAGGTGATCTTCCCAACTCTTTGTTAAGATGAGGATGTCATCTAGATATAAAACCATAAAACAGTTGGTGAAGGGCCACAAGATATCATCCATTAACCTCATAAAATTTTCAGGGGCATTTTTCAACTAGAAAGGCATGAATAACCACTCGAGAAGGCCCTCCTTGTATTTGAAGGCAACCTCCCATACATATGTGGGTTATATTGGCACTTGGTGATAGCCATATTTTAAGTCTATATTGTTGAAGTACTTGGCCACCTTGAGCTAATCAAGAAGGTCATCAATCTGTGGCATTAGATACCTATTCTTGAAAATGATTTTGTTTAGTGCATGATAATCAATGCAACGTATCGAGGTTCCATATTTATTCTGTACAAGTATAATTGAGCTCCCATAAGGTGAGGAACTTGGTAATATTTTCCCTTTTTGCAGTAAATCCAAGATTTTCTGCTTGATTTATTCATTTTCCAAAATGGAGCAGAGATATATCGACCCATTAGGTAGAGTTGCTTTGGAATTCAAATTCATCAAATGCTTGACCTGATAGTGCAAAGGTACCCCTATGGGTTTGGAAAATATTTCCATGTAATCTTCCATGACCATATACACCTGCTTCAACCTATTGGGGGTTCCATTTCTAGTGGCCATGGATGTGGACACTATATTCCTGTTGAATTGAGAGAAAATTAGAAATAAATAAATAAAAAATTCCCACTATATCAGTTGATCTTACTGCATTTCTTAGTAGATATCAAAGAGATGGAAATAGGTAGGGCTACCTCTTATATCCTGTATAACATATTACCCAAAGTAATAAAAATAATGTGAGGCATGGAATCATGAAAAATATGATTCTTCCAAAAGTATGGTTGACCTAATAACACATCATAAAATTCAAGAGGAGCAACGTCACACAATAACTCATCCATGAAGGGCTTGACGCCATAAAGAAGGTGACACATTAGCTGATGTGAAGATCTTGTCCTTGGTGAAGCCACCCAATGGTGTATGACTGAGCATGTGGTGTGGTCGGTAGGCCCAACTGCTTCAATACCTCTCCTGAAATGAGATTCTTTTCGCTCTCGATGTCTAAAATGAACTACAATGGAGAACCCTTCAACCACATTTCTGAGTGAAAGAGATGCTCTCCCTTCTCTCGATCTTCAAGATCAATCTGCTAGACCTTGGTGGTGGCAATGATGGCACTAGGTTGTGAAACAATAATCTACTTCCCCTTGCCAATCCCCTTGTCATGTTCTGACTCAGAATCAAAACATGCATCAGACTCTGAAGCTTTGATCTTGGCCACCATTGACTACTTGGCACGAAACTCATTTGTGTTGTGAGTGGGGATCTTGTGGAATTCACACCAGTTTCCTATATCATTCTTCATCTTAGTGGTGCCATTCTTTACTTACAACTTTGATGGGTTATCTCGGGTCACTCCTCCTTGGCTCTATCCTTTGTTCTGCAGTTTGGGGGTGCTCTTACCCCACTTCTGATAAACATATCCAAAGTTGCACTTATTTTGTTTAAATTTTTGTTCAATATTCGAAGCATATTGATATGTTGTAGAAGGTGAGGCAATGTCCAGGAACTCCTTTTCTTCTTGAATGTATTTTTGTATACAACCATGGTACTTGAGCACTAGATGTCACTCAAAATATTTGATATATAATTTTGCAGGTAGAGTATGAAAAATATTCGTTAGCTCATTCACATCTTGATCCCTTTTCTGCAATAGTGTGGTCCATTGTATGTGTTTTTCCTAATCACTCCCCATAGGATAATATTGTTCCTTGACATCATCTTGGAAAGAGTTCGAAGAGGGGAAAACTGTAAAAAAATAGGGTTCCTCAACCCTTTTCTCACAATAAGTTTCCCACCAATCCTTGACATGTGGGGAAGCCTTACGAAGTGAAAAAGTAATATTATACCTATTTGATACACGTAATTTTTTCACCATTAGGAAAATGACCACCGTTTTGCATCTCTTTCTATCCGAGGAGGTTTTCCATGTATTCCCCTGCAATGTTGGAAGTAAACCAATCCCAAATAAAAAAATAATATTTGATTACATCGCTCAATAAACCTAATTTTAGGCACTTGCACGGTTTCCTAGCCAGTATCTGTGCAACCTCAGATTTGAAAATTAAGGCTTGCGCAAATCTATACTCTTTGTTCCATTAAAAACTGCGACATCACTTCATGAGAGTAAAAAATAAAAAGTGATTTCCATAAGCCTTGTTGAAGGAATATTTCCCAAATGAAGTCCTCGAGCCTCTACATACTTGGGCCTCATCGCTTTATTCATGGAGCAAAATTCATCCCTTTCTCGAACCATAATCCCTCCTTTTCAATATCTCATTCCTTATGAAGAGGATCTCAAACATCCTCCTCTTGGCCTATAAACTCAACGCAGACCATAGGAATAGGAGAGACTTTTGAATGTAAACTTATGTTGTTGGAATAGGGTTGGAAAACTTGTAATATAAGGGGAGGATTGAAGACTATTGGGAGGAGGCTTACATCATCAAGGTAGGGTTTTATTGGATTTTCTTGTTCAAATATTATCACAAGAAAATGTTTCTTTCCTAATAGAACTTGTCTTAATGCTTTCTACAAATTTCCTTGATATTTTGCATGATTTATAACTCAATATGGGTTTAATCCTATGATATATGCTATCTTGAATTTTTCATTTGCTTTATGTTTCATCTTTTCTACGTTATGCATTTATGCCTTGTTAGTTTCTGTTCATGCAGATATTCCTTGAAGCAATGGGGAAAGGATTTTAAAACGATTGGAAGGAATCCCATGGGCATTTAATAGAAAGGTAAGAGGCTATTTCATACCTCATACCTCATATTTTAGTTGTGAATTAAGGAAAGGTTGGAGTCACTTATTTTTTTTGCTAATAGATCTCTTTGAAATCTAAGGAGATTTCTCCTCTCCGCAAGATGGATTTGTTTGCCATAAAAAAATTGTGACTGTTGGGTGTGGAGCCTGATTTTCATCCTAAGTTAGAGATCCTTGTTTTAGCCGGATGTATACCCCAGGAAAACTGTACACCCCTGCAGTAGGGGAGGGGGGACTTGTCCCCTCATGTGGTCCCTGGGGTTTTGGGCACCCCCCGAAGCTAAAAAAGATGTAAAATTTCTTTTGTAAAAGTATAGTAATTTCTAGTCAATCTGGGCCGTTCATTAGGCGGATGATCTGACGGTAGAAGTTATGTTTAGTTTAGGTTTTTTTTCCCTAGAAGGCAACCCCTCACTTTGTATGAGGGTATTGTATTGGGGCTATGCATTGTATGTGTATTCTCAGAGTGAGAAACAGAGAGGGAGACTGTGAGAGAGAACAAAGGATATTACAACGGATCTGCTGTAGGTTTTGTCTCTTCATTTTGTTGGATAATAGAAAGGAAGGACTGGTTGTTCGGGGTGGAAGTAGCCCAAACTAGGTGAACCACGTATATCTGTGTCTTTCTGGTTTTATGTGTTTTGTGTGCTTGTGTTTTCGACATATTTTATGTGTTGCATTTCTTTGTAATATATAACTTTCTAACAACTCATGCCAGAGCCAAAGGTCTATTTGGTTGATAAAATCGCAAGAAATAAGGGTTCCTGATTCGAGTGGGAGCAGTGGCAGAAGATGGTAAGTTTAGGGTCAAGAAATTTAATACCCAAAACTTCCCGCTATGGAAGATGCAAATGGAATATTATCTGTATCAGAAAGATATGTACCTACCATTGAGTGGAAAAACAATGAAGTCGATGGCTATGATAGACGTAGAATGGGAGATTCTTGATAGAAAGGCACTCGGAACAGTATGGTTGTGCCTTGCGGCGTCGGTAGCCTTCAATATTTCAAAGGAAACAAAAATAGAGGGTTTGATTAAGGCGTTGGAAAAACTATACGAAAAACACTCTGCCTCAAACAAGGTATTTCTTATGAAACATTTATTTAATATGAAGATGTCGGAAGGTGGATCTATTGCAGACCATTTAAATGATTTAATACAGCTACTACTGCTTAAGTTTTGTAGGGGTGAACTTTGATGAAGTTAGTTTTTAGGTGAAATTTGATGATGAAGTTAGGCTCTTTTTATTTTTGTGCTCATTTCCAAAAAGATGGAATGGTTTAGTTATGGCCATTAGTAACTCTATCTCCGGGATCTAGTACTTTAAAGTTTGATGATGTTGTTTCCGTATATCCTTAGCGAGGAATGTGGCGGAAATCTCTGGCGAGACATCGGTAACGCTTATGCAGGGGAAGAAGAATGGAAAGAGGAAAGAGCTCAGGATATCGTAGTAAATCAAGGAAAGGCAGATCCAAGTCCAGATCGGGGATAGTGTGCTGGAATTGCGGAAAGAAAGGACACCTAAAGAAAGACTGTAGATCTCGGAAGGGAAAAGAAGGAGACACACAGCAAGAAAACAATCATGAAGAAAATGTGACATGTGATGTGTTACAAGATGCTTTGATTCTTTCTTTCGAAAATGTTACTGATTCTTGGGTTGTAGATTCAGGGGCTTCATTCCATGCCACACCTGATAAGAAATATTTTCATGACTATGTTCAAGGAGATTTTAGACAAGTTCGTTTGGGTGATGATAAACCCTGTAAAATTGTTGGAATGGGTAAAGTTCTTGTAAAACAACAGAATGGAAACCAATGGCTACTAAAGGAGGTAAGGCATGTTCCAGATCTGAAGAAAAATTTGATTTCAACAGGGCAGTTAGGCGGTGAAGGTTGTGTGACAACTTTCACAGATAAAATTTGGAAGGTCACCAAAGGAGCCCTGGTAATAGCAAAAGGCGAAAAGGTTGGTACATTGTATTTATGCAATGGTATTTCTAACTCTGTTAATGCTTTAACTTCCAAAGGAACAGATGTAGCATTATGGCATCATAGGCTCGGACACATGAGTGAGAAGGGGATGAATATTCTTCACTCAAGAAATTTGTTGCCGGTTTTGAAGAATGTTGATTTGGATTTCAGTGAGAATTGTATTTATGGAAAACAGAAGAGAGTCAGATTTCTCAGAGTTGGGAAAGAAAAGAAGAGAGAAAAATTAGAGCTTGTGCATATAGATGTATGGGGACCTGCTCAAGTATCTCTTGGTGGCTCTCGTTATTATGTTACTTTTACTGATGATGCAACTAGAAAAACTTGGATTTATTTTATTCAGAATAAATCTGATGTATTTGATACTTTCAAGAAATTGAAAGCTTTGGTTGAGATTGAGACACGAAAGAAGTTGAAGTGTCTCAGATTAGACAATGGAGGTGAATATTGCAGCAAAGAGTTTGATAGGTACTGTTCAGAAAATGGAATTCGCAGAGAGAAGATAGTTCCAAGAACACCACAAGAAAATGGTGTGTCAAAAAGGATGAACAGAACAATCATGGAGCATACAAGGTGCATGAGATTGCATGCCAGATTGCCTTTACAATTTTGGGCAGATGCTATAGATATTTATGTTTATCTCATAAACAGAGGGCCTTCAAGTTCTCTAGATGGTGGTATTCCAGAGGAAACATGGATAGGTAAAAATGTAAACTACTCTTTTTTAAAGCCTTTTGGTTGTGAGGCCTTTGTCCATATTAACAAAGAAAACATAACAAAGCTTGAGGAAAAATAAAAAAAATGTACCTTCATTGGATATGGTATTAATGATTTTGGTTATCGCTTATATGATTACGAAAATCAGAAAATCATTAGGAGCAGAGATGTAATATTCAATGAAAAGGTCTTGTATAAGAATCAGTCGCAGGAAAAGAAATAGGAAAAAGAAAACAAAGAATACACGGTTCTTGATGAGATCACAGAAAAAGTAAAGGTGCCTGAAAATAATAACAATCAACAGCCACAACAATAGCAACCACCGCAACAGCAAAAAGCACCTCAAACACCTAAAAGTGGTGTCAGAAGATCTACCAGGATAAGTAGACCCCCTGAACGATACTCTCCTTCATTATATTATTTATTGTTGACTGATTCTGGTGAACCTGAACATTATGAAGAAGCAATGCAGGTTGAAAGCAGGAAGAAGTGGGAGGTATCCATGAAATAAGAGATGGACTCCTTAATACATAACTAGACTTGGGACTTATTCAGGTTTCCTACAGGTAAAACTACATTGCAGAATAAATGGGTTTACAGGCTGAAGGAAGAAGATGGAGAAAAATAGAGGTACAAAGCTAGACTTGTGGTGAAGGGGTTTGCACAAAAGAAAGGTATTGATTTTGATGAAATATTTTCTCCTGTTGTTAAGATGACTTCAATCAGAACTAGTTTGTCTTGTAGCAGCGGAAGATTTACATCTTGAATAGTTAGATGTAAAGACAACATTTCTCCATGGAGATTTGGAGGAAGATATCTATATGGAGCAACCAGAAGGATATGAGGTCAATGGGAAAGAAAAATTAGCGTGCAGGTTAAATAAGAGCTTGTATGACTTAAAACAAGCTCCAAGGTAGTGGTATCTAAAATTTGACAGGTTTATGTCTGAACAAGTTTATATGTTCGGTTCCTATATTACTAGTATAGTCCCTTATTGTTATTAGTGTAACCCCCTTATTGTTATTATTGTACCCTTGTAACCCCCATTTTGTTATTATTGTGCCCTTAAATTATTATTGTTAGGTCGGGTAGGATTACATTGTGGCCCACTAGGATTACATTATGGCCACATGGACTCCTATATATAGAAAGGAGGTTTTGTAAATTGTATCATCCAAGAATTGTTCATTTATGTAATGTATTGGAGGTTTCCCCCTCGAAGTGGCTTATTTCTAAGGCGTTGATATCTTTTTTCTTCTATTTTTGGAGCTTGTTACACAACATTTGGTATCAAAGGTTTGGATTCTAGGGTTTCGCTGCTCCAAACAGATCATCGTGGCATTTTCGCTATAACTTTTTTTCTACGAAGTTTTAGAAGTTGAAATTTTTAGGGTGTGAAGAAAAAATCCCGAGGAAGATCGTCTACAAATTTCAAATCTTGGTTCGCAATATTGTCGGAGATATGATCTGTGGAAGTTAGGTCTTTTTTCAAGCTCCTAAACAGGTCATTGTGGCATTTGCGCTATAACTTTTTTTCTATGAAGGTTCAGAATATGAAATTTTTAAGATGCGAAGCTGAAATCCTAAGAAAACATGTCGCAAAATTTTAGAGCTTGGTTCGCAATATTTTTGGAGATATGATCTGTGGAAGGTAGTTTTTTTTCAGGCTCCCGAATTTCATCTCAAAGAGGTGATCGTGGGAAAAGTTCAAACAATATTTCCAGAACTTGATGAGGAAGGAAAAATCATATTGGAACCTGAAGTGGTCACGAAAACTAGAACTCGACAGTTACGGAATCGATCAATTTCAGAGCATCTCATCAAGTGGAAGAACTTACCCACTAAACATTCTACATGGGAGGATGAGAAGTTTATATAGAAGCACCCAAAGCTACTCAAGCGTTAAGGACAACACTTTCTTGAAGGAGAGGGGCATGTTAGGTCCCTATATTACTAGTAAAGTCCCTTATTTTTATTAGTGTAACCCTCTTATTGTTATTATTGTACCCTTGTAACCCCCATTTTGTTATTATTGTGCCCTTAAATTATTATTGTTAGGTCGACAAGGATTACATTGTGGCCCACTAGGATTACATTATGGCCACATGGACTCCTACATATAGAAAGGAGGTTTTGTAAATTGTATCATCCAAGAATTGTTCATTTATGTAATTTATTGGAGGTTTCCCCCTCGAAGTGGATTATTTCTAAGGCGTTGATATCTCTTTTCTTCTATTTTTGGAGCTGGTTACACAACATTATACTAGATGTCACTCTAATCATTGTGTTTATCTGAAAAAGAAAAATTATGGAAGCTATATTATTTTGTTATTGTATGTAGATGACATGCTTGTTGCAGGGTCTAACATGCAGGAAATAAATGTGCTCAAAAGAAAATTGGCAAATTCATTTGCAATGAAGGATTTGGGAGCTACAAAACAAATCCTTGGTATGAGAATAACTAGAGACAGGAAAAATCACAAATTAACACTGTATTAGAATGAGTACATACAAAAGGTGTTGAAAAGATTTAATACGCAGAATGCAAAACCAGTTAGTACACCTTTTGCTAGCCATTTCAAACTTAGTAAGGAGATGTCCCCAAGACCCAAGAAGAAATGGACTATATGTCTAAAGTTCCACATGCATCACCAGTTGGAAGCTTAATGTATGCAATGGTCTGCACAAGGCCTGATATTGCACATGCAATGGGAGTTGTAAGAAGGTACATGAAAAATCCAGGAAAAGAACATTGGATGGCAGTGAAATGGATTCTCAGATATTTGAGAGGTACCACAAATCAAGCATTATGCTTTGGTGGTTCAAAATTTCCTCTACAGGGATATGTTGATGCAGATATGGCAGGTGACAGAGATAACAGGAGGAGCACTACAAGATATGTATTTACTATAGGTGGAACAACTGTTAGTTGGGTTTAAAAAATCCAAAGTGTTGTTGCACTTTCAACAACAGAAGCAGAGAATGTTGCTTCTACAGAGGCTAGTAAAGAAATGATTTGGTTACAAAGGTTTACGAATGAATTGTGTAAGAAGCATAATATGGGCACGTTATACAGTGATAGCCAAACTTCCATTCATCTTGCAAAGAACTCAACATTTCATTCTAGGACTAAACACATATAGCTCAAGTACCATTTCATACGATCAGTATTAGATGATGGAAAGTTGAAGCTGGAAAAGATACACACTAGCCAGAATCCTGCAGATATGCTAACAAAATTTGTAACTGGGGAGAAACTGAGAATATGTTTAGTTTCAATTGGTCTTCAAGGATGATGATAAAGATGAGAAATAGCCAGGTCCAAGGAGGAGTCATTGTCCAGCAAATGAAGCAGCGATGGAGTTGCTACAATCAGCCTCCAAGTGGGAGATTATTGGTTGTGGAGCCTGATTGTCATCCTGATTCAGAGATCCTTTAGCCAGATGTATACCCTATGAAAACTGTACACCCCTGCAGCGAGGGGGTGCGGGGGGGGACTTTTCCCCCCCTGCAGGGTCCCCTGGTGGGGGTTTCATGGGAAACACCCTCGAAGCTAAAAACAGATGTAAAATTGCCTTGTAAAAGTATAGTAATTTCTAGTCAATCTGGGTTGTTCATTAGGCGGATGATCTGACGATAGAAGTTATGTTTAGTTTAGGGTTTTTTTCCATAGAAGGCAACCCCTCACTTTGTATGAGGGTATTGTATTGCGGCTGTGTAATGTATGAGTATTCTAAGAGTGAGAAACAGATAGGGATACTGTGAGAGAGAACAGAGTATATTATAGTGGATCTGCTATAGGTTGTGTCTCTTCATTTTGCTGGATAATAGAAATGAAGGACTGGCTATTTAGGGTGGACATAGCCCAAACTGGGTGAACCACGTATATCTGTGTCTCTCTGGTTTTATGTGTTTTGTGTGCTTGTGTTTTCCGCATATTTATGTGTTGCATTTCTCTGTAATATATAATTTTCTAACAGTGACTCTTTTGGGGAACGATTTATTCTTCATTAGGTCCTCGTGTGACCTCTAATAACTTTTTGTAGACTAGTTTGACTCTGTTCTAAACCTTGAAAGTTTAAGTTTTTTGATTTTTTGGGCTTTAATTTTCTTTTTCTTAAGCTTTCTTAGTTTGCGCACATTTACTTTAGCAATAGAGTGCAAATTTTCGCAATCTTCCTTTAGCAAAAGTATGTTTGAACACTAAAACTAACTGGTTATCTGTGCAAGTTTATGAAAAAATGAAAATTTAGGGATTTTTGAGGTCTTCCTTGTTTTGGTCACTACTGAGAGGTTTATCCAATTTATTAACAATTTTTGGGTGTTTTTTGCGTACATTTTTGAAAAAAATAATTCCCCCCAAATCACCGGCGGGGGGGGGGGGGAGGAAATTGTGTATAAGTGATAATCGCCTTTGAGTGTCATCTATTTTGATCTTTGGATTCCATAAATTTCCAGTATGATTTCTATGTTAGTGAAATCTCATATTACATTTAATTTAATTTGGATTTCATAATTGTTCTTTAGTTGATCTGGAATAATCATTGACTAAAGTTGCATGATTTTACATTAAATTGTGCATATTTTACATTTTGGAAAAGTCAATCGTGGACTTAGATCAGTGTGTATGATTGTCTTTTTGAGAAAAATAAGTTATCATTACAGTTTAGGGTTTCAATCTTTTTTTGGTTTGTTGATCTATCAAAAAATAATCTTTTTCTTTTGGATTTGGTTGTGTCAGTCTCTTTTCCATCAATGAATCTCATCATATGTTCATTTATGCCTATTTTAAAGAGTTATTTCATTGATTGAAAAACTATTGTCTCTCATTGAAAGATAATCCTCATGTGGATTTGCATGTTTTTATACTTGTCTTAAACATGAAAACTAGAAATTTCCTTGGAATTGATGTGCATTAATATTTTCTTGCTGAAACTTAGTGTGTTAGAGAATTTGTTATGTTTTCTCTTATTTATCAGTTCTTGCATTGTTATAAGTGAATGGAACCTCTATCCTTAGTGTAGTTAGGATTCATCGAAGTGGAAATATTACAGTATCATATTCAATTGCATTCATTTGTTAGTTAGGTTATAACACCAATAGTTTCATATCCATCAACATACTGAGCAAATAACAGTTTAAAAAACACCGCTAATAAAATAAATTAACCTTTTTATATTTCTATGTCTCATTACACCTACATTAGGTCATATTGTATGGATTTGGAATAGAAGATTGAGTTAACTTTGCAAAGATGCAAATAAACAATAGAATATCATAGTAGGGAGTGAATCCATTTATTAAATTTGGAATATGGGAAGATGCTCTTACATGGTTGTTAAGCACGATACCATATCGGACCAAGTGAATTGATCAACCCCACTTCATTGGTCATGATAGCATGAGTTTCATGCATTACAAACAATGTTGAAAGGTACTTGGGAGTCACTTGAAGGATAAACCTCAGATTGACCATGTTGATGAATCTTCAAGGGGATTAAGCTTTATTACTCTCCCCTTGTGTGTACATCTAATCTGCGACTATCCCCCTAGGTCAAGTTGTTGTATGTGGTAAATTTACAGACAAAGAGCTTTTACCCAAGGTGACGACAGTGGGGGAGTCCTTGTTGTACCTAGAGTAGACATTGATTAGACTCACTTGGACCTTTTTGTAGGGTATTCTTCACTCGAGATGAGATAAGTGAAGTTACTTGCAGCCAATCATGGCCATTAAGTAGGTTTTCAACGTAAGTGATTCCACCTACTCTATCTATATCCACTTTTTCACATTGATCTCTACGGCTCTGGGATTCATCACCAATTAATGATTTCGTTGTGAAAATTTTGTTTGCATGGCTTGAATCCTTAGATTTATTAGCATGCTTTATTTGTTTGTTTTAATTTTTACAGAACTTAGGTGTAGATTGTTAATATTTTTAAAATTCTTAATAAAATTCACTAAAGTTGAATCTAATGGAAAAAATTATGGAATTTACCAACCAAGAAAGCCCTCTTAAAGTGCATCCTATTCCTTTTCCTTGCTTGAGAAATGTTGGTCCTCCTTATATGGCTACATCTTCTCTTCTTGGATTCATGATAGGTTTACCGATATGGTTTTTTTCAACCTCTTTATCCTCAAATACTCAAAAACAATATTTAAATGGTGATAGTTACAAAGTTACAAAGTTAACAATAATTACAATGTAGATAGTTATAAATTCTAATTATAATACAATTGTTGGCATATATCAATCTATTCATCATTCCCGAATGATTTGACCCTAGTGTGTAATATTTTCTTTTGATAGAATCCAAGTTACATTTTATAAGTTCAATATCAATCTCAATGAAAGTATGCACAAAAATGTGCAACTATTTCTCTTATCAACATTATTCAACTAAAAAATCCATAAAAATGTTAAGGTATTTCTCTTAGAATACACCACTTTACCAAATAAGCCACAAAAATGTATATGTATTATTATTACTTGTTGAAGCCTGGTTATGACCAAGCCAACAATGGGATAGTTCACCCAATTAAGGTCCCAATAAAACCTATAATTCTTTGCAATAGTGATCCTCACTTGTATGTGGGACCGACGGCCACCAAAGGGGATTGCTCCTCAAAATGAGACTTTCTAATGAAGGTGAGTGTAATAAATGATAAATTTTATTTTAATTATAGTTATAATGAAAAATTTGGTTATTATAAGCATTATTTCTAGTTACCTATCCCATGAGATAGCTACTACTATCCATGTATGAAAAAGAATTGTACAAGGTTCAGATAAAGATCGTCAACAATAAAACAACAATTGAACCAAACTGCAAGTTATATGTATGCTCACATAAAATAGTTTAAATGGAAATTAACATAGAAATACAACATTCATACAAATAAATTTTAATTAATCTGTTGTGAAACCAGTTGTCTGCTCAACTTAGTGTTCCTAAACTGATGTCATAAACTGTCAACCAGGGCTAGTAAATTGTTGAAGTGAAGTGCACTATATGTGCCTAGGTATCTGCTTCCTACTTCGTTGTGTTTAGTGTTTTTCTAATGTTTTTGGTTTTTTGTTTTTATGCTAAGAGGAAAAGAACTAAGTGTTTGACAAAGAGAAGTTATTGGTCACACTAAAATAGAGAAAAATCTATTCTAAACTATGTATGGCACCTAAGAACAGAAAATGATAATTCACAGATTTCAAAACTTGACAAGAAAAATAACTCATAACATGAACTCAATCCAATTCATTTCACTAGAAGTATGTTGGAACAACTTCAGGAAATGATAAGTTTAATGCAATGAGGTTCTTCTAAGTAAACAACAACTTACAATTATCATAGAGAAAATCTCATCCATGGTTAGAAATTTGTTGGAACACATTTGGAAAAGATTATCTGTAACATAGTAAGGAACCCTAATCTAAATTAACTTATGACACTAAAATTAATCCATTCTGCAACTCAAAATGTCACTATTAAGCCTCATTCAAGGGTTAGAAATCTGTTGGAATAGTTTTGGAAAAAGGCAAGTTTGTAAAATTATGAGAAATTGCAGAACAGTCAAGACTTCAAAATAACATTACCAATTCTTATTCCTATGATAATGATGTATTAGAAGAGATTAAAAACAAGAGAATTTTGTAAATAATGAAGGCCTTTAAGTCTAATTTAACAGAACTAGAATACAACTAGCTAATAAAACTTAAAATACAATAAACAGAACTGAGCTAATATGCAATTAACCTCCGAAATACTACAGCTGAACTAAAATGCAGTTAATCTCTGAAATACTATAGCTCTATCTCATTCAGTGTTAGTGATATTTTGGAACAATTCATAAAAACAAGACTGGATGTACCATTCGAGGTAAGTGAGCATAAAACATAAAGTTCAGAAAACTGCCTAAATTAGGAATGAAACAGAGCTAAAGTTACTTATCTAAACAACATGCACAACGCCTCTCGGGTAGTAGGGGCCCTCTACCACCATATTAGCACACGAATCTCCTCAATATTTCTTCAGATCATGTATTAAAGTTTCTCTTCTTTCATTAAAGGAAAATGCTTCAAAAACAGAGTATTACGGTCTTGGACAACTTAACAATAAAACATCAATCTTGCTAACTGTCTCTCGGTTTCCCGAGTTATTCTTATAAGAGAAATACATAACTGTCCTGGAGAAGAAGTAGGGATAAGTTTCTTTTTCAATTAAAATCAAATTATAACTCTTGTGGAGGCCTCGTACTTTGCTGAAGACATCTGTAGAGTCCTTGTCCTGGTAGGAATCCACTTCTTAGTTTTGGTTTCCTCCACGTGCATAACCACCTGTAGATTTTTGCTCAGACTTCGTAGAGGGCAAGAAATGATGTAGGAGTGTTGTGGAATTCAACCATATGCGTTTTTCCTTTAAGTGACACCTGTAACCTGTGTGAACATGAAGATAGCTGCGAAATAGGCGACTAGCTACAGAATGGCTGCATTCTGTAGCTAAGTCTGATAAAAAATCACTATAACAACATAACCATAAAAGTATAGCAAGTCAGTCATTGTATGCATTCTTAAAGTAACTTTAATCAATCCTATTGATCTTTTAAGCCTATAATTGATAAAGGACAAAGGAAATGAAGTGAAATTTGGTGAAAGAAAAGGACATCTTTGGGGCTCAACATACCCCCACTGCAAAACTTTTGCATGTCCTCATGCAATCAATCCATGTATTCTGAAACTTCTGCTAGGACATCTAGCCTCCTTTTTCTGCTTTTCTTGGTGTTCAATGGCATCCTAGGTTTCCTTATGACCAACTTGAATCTCAAATTTATAAGTGCCCTGCTCAACTTTTTGTTTTTCTTCTTCAGCTTTTCACTAGCCTTATACAATTTTTCCATTTGCAGAGAGCGAGTTGTGTTCATGTTACTCTTCAGTTTGAATTATTCCTTTAAAATTTCATTTTCATTCTTTATATGCCTATTGAGTACTTCTAATTCATATTAGTCTCTTCTTAGTACTTCAATTGCAGATCCTGGTGGACTAGGAGTTCTTCCTCTGCTTTCTGAGGCTCTCTTTTCTAATGACTCAACATAATTATAGATTTGTTGTTGTGCTGGGTCTATCTCCGGAGTTCCTTCATCAAGATCCTCTTCGTACTGGTACTGAGGAGATCTATCAGTTGGTTTTTCTTCGTCTTCAATGTCTATGATGCCTGTTTGCTTAACTGTTGTCTTCTTCAATATGCCTCTAAACCTATGGATTCGTCTTAGTTTAGATGGTCCCTCACCTCTCTCCTTAGCATACTTTCTTATTATCTTTTCCTTTTTAAGCTGTTTCTTAATTTCAGCCAATTTCTCAGAGATAATCTCCTCACTGTCCTCTTGTATGGACTTACCAGTTTTAAGTTCAACAGATTTGGAAATTTTCCCTCTCCTGCTTCTTCTTGCAAGTTTTCCTTCAGATGGAGATTCCTTGGGTTCTTCAAAGTGATTCCTCAAGAGGAACTCATCCCAATTGTCTCCCACCTTTCTCAAATGATGCTCAATTAGGATTTTAACTAGGCCATGGTGATACAAGGTGGTTTCCAAGAATTGAACCCTCTTTTGGACATTAGAATCCATTCTCTTTAGGCTATGAAGTAAGAAAAAGGGTAAATTGATTTCTTCATCTAGGAAATGCATCATAAGCCGAATGTGATAAACATATAGGGTACCAAACCTTCCCTCACAAGTTATAAACTTTTGCAAAATGAGCAACATATTTCGCCATTTATTCTTCAGTGCTGAGCTAGGAATGCCCTTCTTAAAAACTGAAATATCCATACCTGGTGTTTTGAGCATCTGCCTCCATGCCTCATTGTGAAATTCCTTGTTTTTGAACCATCGTTCACCTTGCCTTGGTAATTCTGCTGCTTCTGCAATGAAGGATTATGTAATAGTGAACTTGAAATCTCCTATTTCAACTTCTGATCCATTGAAGGACCATGCAAATTTCTTAGTTACCTCCTTATGAAAACCATTGAACTTTTCCAAAAACTGTAACCACCCAACCTGCTGTAGCATCTCTATAATCTGTGGGTAACCCTCTAAGTATTTGGTTCCGACTGGTTCGGACCTTACAATGAGACCCATGGCTTCTTTTCTCAACCTTCAATTTACTGCTCCGTTACTGCTCTTATATTCACAGTAAAAATGGCTGTAGAGAGTTGTTTTCACCCCAAAGCTGACTTCTCTGTTTATGCAGCAGGAATTGGCTACAGAAAGATGACATGAAGTGGTTATGGGATGAGTGAAATACAGTGGGGGTGATTCACACGAATTAATGAGTTTGAGAGCTGTCATGGAGGAAAAGACCGAGGAAAAATCTCGTGTGAATTTCAAAATCATCACTGAATACTTCGGGTTAGTGATGTGACCTAATAGGTCACTTCAGTACTAACTATTAATTTTTAATAAATGATGATTTGGTATGGCAGAATGGAAGGGATTTTGTCCAATGATTTTATGATAAGCTCGATCAATATGAATAATTAAAATGAATTTATGAAACACACATATAACTTAACCATACTATAACTTTCATAATCTGTTATCATAATAATTTCACAACTTTACCTTAGCCTTTCCTTTGATTTTTATGGTTTTAATATGCTTTGTCTTCCTTTGAAAATCATTGATCCTTCAGTCTTCATAATCTCTTTGATTTTGCTTGTTGACATAGGTGTGCAGGGTCAATTTGCTGCTGAACAAGTGGTTGCTGGATAGTTGCCTGCAGGGTATCTGGCTGCAGAATGTCTGGCTGGCTGCAAAATATACCTGTAGAAGCTTTGAAACATGAAATGAAATGATTTGAAACATGGATGGAGTGTAGTATGAAATGAAATAAACTGGATCATGAAATATGGTGGAATGGAGCATGAGTGAAGTGAATTATAATGGAATGAAATGGATCATAGGTGTAAATTGGAATGAAATATGAAAAGTGGCCTGCAACTTATGATTTGTAATACTCAATTGCAGGAAGAGATCAAATTTAAAAGTTTGAAATGAAAATGAAATGGACCATGGAATGGAGTGAATGAAGTATGGATGAATGGAGTGAATGAAATATGAATGAAGTGAGACATGATGGAGTGAAATGGATCATAAGTGGAATATGATATATAAAATGGGTCTGCACTTATGATTTTGTGATAGCTGCTTGCAGGAAAAGAACAAATTTGAAAAGCTAAAGTGTCAGAAGGATTTTGATTTTCACTTTATCTTTTCTGTATAAACATGCTAATCAGTGATTAGTTTTCATTTTTATACTTTATGTATTTATTTATTTTTCATGCATTTGAATTCAGAAAATTCAATTAAGTTGATGAAGAAGAATAATTCTTCTTCATTAACTTCACATCACTGTTTTCCTAGAATCTCTTGACAAATTCTTCTCTTGAAAGTGGCTTATGATACAACTTCAATCTATGACCATTTACAAGAAAAGTGACCTTCTCTTCATCTATTGTCCTGATTTTTATTGCTCCATTGTCAAAAAAATTCACAATTTCATATGGCCCAAGCCAATGTGTTTGGAATTTACCTTGAAAATATTTGAACTTTGAATCAAACAAGAGAGCCCAGTCACCTTCTTTGAACTTCTTTTCCTTGATGTACTTATCATGCCATCTAGTCCTTTGCTATTGGACTATACTTGTTTTCTGGATTGCATCTTGTCTGATCTCATCCAATTCATTAATCTACTCCAATCTGTGCTTTTGTGCCTCTGTTAGATCAAGTCCTAGCTAAACTGCCATTTTAAAAGTTTGAATTTGAAACTCTATGGGAAACAAAACTTGTTTTCCATAAAAAAGTTCATAGAGAGTATGACCTGTTGTGCTTCTCCATGTAGTTCTATAGGCCCACAAGGCTTCAGGAAGCCTTTCTGCCCAATTTCTTCTATGTAAATGAACAGTTTTTGTTAGGATCCCTTCAATGACTTTATTGGTAGATTCCACTTGACCATTTGCTTGTGGATGATAGGGAGTAGATTTTCTGTGTCTGATTTTGTACCTTTCCATCATTTGTTCCACTAGCTTTGACGTAAATTGAGCTCCTTGATCTGTAACAATTTCCCTTGGGACACCAAAACAAGTAAAAATATCTTCAAAAAGAAAATTAACTACAAATGCTTCAGTAGCAGAAAGTAATGGCTTGGCCTCTACCCATTTGGTAACATAATAAATGCAAAATAATATATATTTATTTTGCTTTGATGGAGGACTAATAGGTCCTACAAAATCAAAAGACCATTTTTCAAAAGGTTCAATATGTACCTGAGGCTACAATGGCATCTCACCTGAAGGAGAAGGTTTCCCTACCCTTTGGAAACTGTCACACCTTTTGAAATACTCTTTAGCATCTTTAAAAAGGGATGGCCAATAGTATCCTAAATGAAGGACCTTATAAGTTTTCCTTTTATCAGCAAAGTGTCTGCCACAAGGTTCATCATGACATGCCTTGAGAATCTCAGGCATCTCATCTTCTCGAACACATCTCCTAATGATAAAGTCTGGACTTGTTTTGTATAACTCATTAGCAACCCATGAATATTTTGCACTGTCATAAATGATATTTCTTTTGTCTCTTGCATTCATTATTGAAGGAAATTTCCCTGAAACTAAATAATTAGCAATGTCAGCAAACCAAGGAGTCTGAGTAGAAATTGCAAAAATATATTCATCAGGGAATTGATCTTCAACTGGAGTATTGTCTTTGATGTTTTGGAGTCTAGATAGGAAATCAGCTACTGTGTTTTGTTTTCCAAGCCTATCTAGAATGGTAATGTTGAATTCTTGTAAAAGCAATAACCATCTTATGACTCTGCCATTAGTAATTGATTTGTTCATTAGATATCTAATTGCAGAGTGATCTGTGTGAACAAAAGTTTCATAGCCTGTTATATAGTGTCTGAATTTGTTTATGGCATGAACAACAATTAAGAACTCTTTTTCAGTTACAGTATAATTTAACTCTGAAGGAGTCAAATTTTTACTTATATAGTAGATGGCATAAGGAATTAGGTCTTTTTGTCCCAATAATGCTCCTAAAGCTGTATTCGAGGCATTTGTTGAAATATGAAAAGGTAACTTCCAGTTAGGTCCCCTTAAAATAGGTGCTTCAGAGATTTTTGTTTTCAAGGTCTCAAAGGCTAACTGGCAATCAGGATTCCACTTGAATTCACAGTCCTTGGTAAGTAATTTGAAAAGTGGAGATGCTATCTTGGTGAAGTTTTCATGTATCTTCGATAATATCCCGTAAATCCTAGAAAACTCCTAACATCTTTTTGACAACTTGGAATAGATAAGTTAGAGATGACTTCAACTTTTGACTCATCAACTCTAATCCCATCCCCTGAAATGTGATGTCCTAAAACAATTCCTTCAGTAAACATCATAAAACACTTCTCATGAATTAGTGAAAGATTTGCTTCTTTACATCTCTTTAAGACTTTTTCCAAGTTTGCTAAGGCTTCTTCAAATGTGTTTCCATAAACTGTGAAATCATCCATATATACCTCTACACAATCATGTATTAGATCTGAAAAAATTCCTAGTACTGCCCTTTGAAATGTTGCGAGTGCATTGCATAGTCCAAATGGAAATACTCGGTAAGCATAGGTACCCCAAGGACAGGTAAATGTGGTTTTGTCTTGATCTTCAAGTGCTACTTGAATTTGGTTATAACCACTAAACCCATCTAAAAATGAGAAGTACTTTTTGCCAGCTAATGTATCTAACACCTGATCTATGAAGGGTAAGGGAAAATGATCTTTAAGAGTAGCTTTGTTTAATTCCCGGTAGTCAATACATACCCTCCATTTACCATTTTTCTTTGGCACAATTACCATAGGAGAAACCCACTCACTATCTGAAATGGGATAGATAAAGTTGACATTTAACAATTTCTGCAATTCTTCTTTAACAATCTCCCTAAGATTTGGATTCATCCGTCTCTGAGGTTGTCTGATTGGTTTACAATTTTCCTCTATGTAGATGTGATGAGTGAAAGTCTTAGGGCTTATCCCTTTCATATCAGTGTACTCCCATGCATATGCAGAAGAATGTCTCTGTAATATCTTGACTAGCTTTTCTTGTTGAGATTTCTCTAGGTTCTTGTTTATGTTTAAAGTTTTACCTGGAAATATCTCAATTGTAGAGCTGCCAAATTTATCCATGGAATAAAGAGGCATCTGCCTTGATGATAAAAACTCAATGTTGGATTCTTCTTGAAATTTTTCATGTTTGTATTTCGAAGAGGATTCAAAATTTTCTAAGGTATTTAGAATCTGGCTATCTTCACTAATTTCTGAAATTGTGAAGAGAGGTTGTATGTCTTCTTCATCCTCAATCCATTGAGTATCATCTAATTCTGTAATTTTTTTTGCTGGAGGATACAAGGTAAATTTATTGGTTGAACTACCATCAGAGATGTACATATCACCGGATCTATAGCTAATGAAAGCATCAGCTGTAGCTAACCAAGGTCTTCCTAATATAATAGGATGTCCTCCTAGATTATTCTTAGGAGTTAGGATCATAAAATCCATAGGATACTCCCAAGAATCTAGGGACACTGGAATGTCTTCTATTACCCCATCAGGTTTAATCACAGATCTGTCTGCTAATTGTAATAATGTGGGTGTAAAAAGAAGATTAGGAAGTTTCATTTTATCCATGATTTGTCTACTCATGATATTGATTGCTGCTCCTAAATCAATAAGTGTGTTTTGGATCTCAGTTCCATTGATGTGTATTCTAACAACTGGATTTCCTGGGTCTAGATACTTTGGAATGGAAATCTTACCCATCATGATATCTACTATTTTTCCTGCCAGTTGAATTTTCTTTGTCTCTTTGATTCTTTTTCCTATTTTTTTCATGCTCAACTCCTTTATTGTTTTTGCTAAAATTGGAATTTCCTTGATAGCTTGTAATAATGGGATCTTAATACAAACATTTCTCAGCTCATCTAGGAAATCATAATTAGGCACCATAATTTGTTTTTCTACACCCTATCAATTTGTAATCTTTCTGGAAAGGGAGGTGTAGAGGTGGATGTTGATGGCTGCTCTAATATAGGAGTTGAAATTATTGGTTCTTTTTGTTTTGATTTTTCAATGTTTGGGTCTTGAAAAGATGTGTCTTCTTCAAGACTTTTATTTACCTGTAGAGAATCTTCCTCAGATTTGTTTTGTTCTTGTATGATTACAGAAGGTTTCTTCTTTTCAAGTATTCTTCCAGACCTAAGTTGAACATCATTAAGGTCTAAAGAAGTGATCAAATAGGTTGGAAACTGTTGGCCTTCTATCATGTATGTGTTCTGAGGATTTTTGTTGTTGGGGTTTGGTATGGGTTGGGCAGGCAACTGATTTGTTTTCTGAGGAAATGGTAATGGAAGTGGTGAATTTTGATGTTGTGGATTTTGAGGATTCTTTTGAGGATTTTGTTGAAGATTTTGTTGAGGAGGGAAATGTGGATATGGTGGATAGGATGGTGGATATTGATAGTACTGAGAGTATCTTCCATAGGGATTTTGTGCTCCTTATGCCCAAGTTTGAGATTGATTTTGGAATTGGGGCCAAGGTTGCTGCCAAGAATTCCAATTTGGTGGGGGTTGATTATACAGCTGATCATGGAATCCTTGTGTTTGAGGTCCTTGCCAAGGCCTCCTAGAGACAAAATTGAGAGATTCTGTGGAATTTGTAGGGGTTTCTTCTTGAAATACAGCTTTAAGACCAGGAAGTGAAGGACAACTCTTGGTCTCATGTTTTTCTGAACAAATTACACAAGTCTCTACTACTTTTTCATCCAAAGGGCACTCTCTCAAGGCATGCTTCTTTCTACATTTGGGACAAAAGATTGCTAAGGCATCAGATTCAGCTTTTTGCTTGTTTTGTAACTTAAGGGTGTCTATTTGTTCACTAAGACTCCCTAAAATGTCAGATTTGAATTCATCAAGAATATGTCCTATTTCTGCCCTACTTACTGTCCCAGAAGCAGACTTACTTGCCCTTGCAAGAGCAGGGTCTCTTGGTCCTTTTACAGTTTTAGATTTCCCTCTTGAAAGGTTGATACATAATTCATCTATTTCAGGTAATGTGAGCTGAGATATATCCCCTTTTCCCATGATATTAAGGATATCTAGCCATTCATCCCTAATTGTCTTCAACAAGAGAGCTTTCAAGGTATCTTGGTCTAGGTTTTCCATTTTTTCTCTTTTGATGTTGTTGTTAAACCTCTCCAACAAATATTCCAGGTTTTCATCCTCTTTTTGTAGAATTTTAAACACTTCCTCCTTATGGTTAACTGGCATACAGTAATCTAAATACCTCTCTAGAAATGCATGTTTCATGTCTTCCCATGTCCTAATAGAATTGTTGATCAAAATCATAAACCATTTTAATGCTGCTACTTTCAATGTTGAAGGGAATAGTTTAAGTTTTTGAGCATCTTGTAAGTAATCATAGGTTCTACATAGGACTTAAAATTCAAATGGAAAGGTTTCAGGATCTTCACTTTTGAGTCCATAAAAGTTTGGAAGGACAGAGGGTAAAATGTCTTTCATAGTTGCATTGGTTTCTTCATCTACTATAGGAAACCCAAAAGAGCTTCCCATTTCCCTTCTACCTCTTCCTCTGCCTCCTTCTTCACCTCTACCTCCTTCTCCTTCTGCACCTCTACCTCTCCTCTACCTCTACCTTGAACCCCTCCAAATAGTGTATGTTCTCCATTAAAGACTCCTCCTTCCCCTTCTTCTGCCATGGTTGATTCTCTTGTGGAAGTGGAAAAGTTTATGTCTCTAGCAGGGATTCTTAAATCTTCTTCTAGGACAGATTCAGTGGATGAAGTGGAAGGTTATTCTGATGGAATGTCTGATCTTAAGTCATCTGGAAGTCTATGATCAGTGGAGTATGGGATGTGGGTTTGAGTTGGAGGTGTGCTGCCTCTTGGTCTTGGTGGCACAAGTGGTGTTCTAGGAATCAAGCTTCTGCTTCTTATGAATCTACCCCTTGAGTCTCTTTCTCTATGCATATCATTTTTTTTTGGAGGTAAGAAACAAGGATACCTAGTTACACTGCCCCGGCAATGACGCCAAAATGTCTGCTCAACTTAGTGTTCCTAAATTGATGTCATAAATTGTCAACCAGGGCTAGTAAATTGTTGAAGTGAAGTGCACTATATGTGCCTAGGTATCTTCTTCCTACTTCGTTGTGTTTAGTGTTTTCCTAATGTTTTTGGTTTTTTGTTTTTATGCTAAGAGGAAAAGAACTAAGTGTTTGACAAAGAGAAGTTATTGGTCACACTAAAACAGAGAAAAATCTATTCTAAACTATGTATGGCACCTAAGAAACAGAAAATGCTAATTCACAGATTTCAAAACTTGACAAGAAAAATAACTCATAACATGAACTCAATCCAATTCATTTCACTAGAAGTATGTTGGAACAACTTGAGAAAAGGATAAGTTTAATGCAATGAGGTTCTTCTAAGTAAACAACAACTTACAATTATCATAGAGAAAATCTCATCCATGGTTAGAAATTTGTTGGAACACATTTGGAAAAGATTATCTGTAACATAGTAAGGAACCCTACTCTAAATTAACTTACGACACTAAAATTAATCCATTCTGAAACTCAAAATGTCACTATTAAGCCTCATTCAAGGGTTAGAAATCTTTTGGAATAGTTTTGGAAAAAGGCAAGTTTGTAAAATTATGAGAAATTGCAGAACAGTCAAGACTTCAAAATAACATTACCAATTCTTATTCCTATGATAATGATGTATTAGCAGAGATTAAAAACAAGAGAAGTTTGTAAATAATGAAGGCCTTTAAGTCTAATTTAATAGAACTAGAATACAACTAGCTAATAAAACTTAAAATACATTAAACAGAAATGAACTAATATGCAATTAACCTCCGAAATACTACAGCTGAAATAAAATGCAATTAATCTGAAATACTACAGCTCTATCTCATTCAGTGTTAGTGATATTTTGGAACAATTCATAAGAACAAGACTAGTTGTACCATTCAAGGTAAGTGAGCATAAAACATAAAGTTCAGAAACCTGCCTAAATTAGGAATGAAACAGAGCTAAAGTTACTTATCTAAACAATATGCACAACGCCTCTCGGGCAGTAGGGGCCCTCTACCACCATATTAGCACACGAATCTCCTCAAAATTGCTTCAGATCATGTATTAAAGTTGCTTTTCTTTCATTAAAGTAAAATGCTTCAAAAACAGAGTATTACGGTCTTGGACAACTTAACAATAAAACATCAATCTAGCTAACTGTCTCTCGGTTTCCCGAGTTATTCTTATAAAAGAAATACATAACTGTCCTGGAGAAGAAGTAGGGATAAGTGTCTTTTTCAATTAAAATCAAATTAGAACTCTTGTGGAGGCCTCGTACTTTGCTGAAGACATCTGTAGAGTCCTTGTCCTGGTAGGAATCCACTTCTTAGTTTTTGTTTCCTCCACATGCATAACCACTTGTAGATTTTTGCTCAGACTTTGTAGAGGGCAAGAAATGATGTAGGAGTGTTGTGGAATTCAACCATATGCGTTTTTCCTTCAAGTGACACTTGTAACCTGGGTGAACATGAAGATAGTTGCAGAATAGGCGACTAGCTACAGAATGGCTGCATTTTGTAGCTAAGTCTGATAAAAAATCACTATAACAACATAACCATAAAAGTATAGTAAGTCAGTCATTGTATGCATTCTTAAAGTAACTTTAATCAATCCTATTGATCTTTTAAGCCTGTAACTGATAAAGGACAAAGGAAATGAAGTGAAATTTGGTGAAATAAAAGGACATCTTTGGGGCCGAATAAGAATAACAAAGGAACAATCTAATGCCTACTTTCCTAGATTGAAAATGGACACAAATCATCTATATATCACCTACCTCAATCTA
>CM076577.1:146743371-146950959 GCA_034641835.2 Pinus albicaulis | reverse complement strand
TCTCCGAGTTACCTATTCCAAATTGTCAAAGAGATGTTAGAAGTTTTTTAGGATTTACTGGTTACTATAGAAGATTTATAGAAAACTTCACTAAAATTGCATCTCCACTCTTCAAATTGCTCACAAAAGACTGTGAATTTAAATGGGATCCTGATTGTCAATCAACTTTTGAAACTTTGAAAACAAGAATATCTGAAGCACCTATCTTGAGAGGACCAAATTGGAAACTCCCTTTCCATATTTCTACGGATGCTTCAGATACAGCTCTAGGAGCTGTGTTGGGTCAAAAATATTTAGTTCCTTATGCCATTTATTATACCGGTAAAAATTTGACTCCCACAGAGTTGAATTATACTGTGACTGAAAAAGAGTTTTTAGCTGTTGTTCATGCAATTAATAAGTTTAGACATTACATAACAGGCTATGAAACTTTTATTCATACTGACCATTCTGCAATTAGATATTTAAAGAACAAACCTGTTACTAATGGCAAAGTGACAAGATGGCTCTTACTTTTGCAAGAATTCAATATTACTGTGTTGGATAGACCAGGAAAACAAAATACAATAGCTGATTTCTTGTCTAGGATTCAGAATACTAAAGAAGATTCTCCTGTAGAGGATAAGTTTCCTGATGAATACTTGTTTGCAGTAACTATTAAAACTCCTTGGTATGCAGATATTGCTAACTATTTGGTTACAGGGAAACTACTTTCACATTTATTTCCAAGTGAAAAACGAAAAATTATTCAGGAGAGTTAAAAATATTCATGGATTTCTAACGAATTTTTTAAAATAGGGCCAGATCTTGTGATCAGAAGATGTGTCAGGGAAGATGAAATGCCTGATATTCTTAAGGCATGTCATGATGAACCATGCGGCGGACACTTTGCAGACAAAAGGACGGCCTATAAAATCCTCTCTTTAGGATATTATTGGCCTTCCCTCTTCAAAGATGCAAAACAATATGTCGAAAGGTGTGACAGCTGCCAAAGAGTAGGGAAACCTACCCTTTCAAATGAAATGCCACTGCAAACACAGGTACTCATTGAACCCTTTGAAAAATGGGCTTTAGATTTCATTGGACCTATTAATCCACCATCTAAGCAAAAGAAGTATATATTGGTTTGCACTGATTATGTTACTAAATGGGTAGAAGCTAAAGCATTAGTATCTGCTACTGAAAATTCGGTTGTTCATTTTCTTTATGAGGATATTTTTACTCGCTTTGGTGTTCCAAGAGAAATTGTAACAGATCAGGGGAGCCAATTCACATCAAATTCCTGATGAATATTTGTTTGCAGTAACTATTAAGACCCCTTGGTATGCAGATATTGCTAACTATTTGGTTACAGGGAAACTACCTTCACATTTATTTCCAAGAGAAAACGAAAAATTATTCAGGAGAGTTCAAGATATTCATGGATTTCTAACGAATTGTTTAAAACAGGGCCAGATCTTGTGATCAGAAGATGTGTCAGGGAAGATGAAATGCCCGATATTCTTAAGGCATGTCATGATGAACCATGTGGCAGACACTTTGCGGACAAAAGGACGGCCTATAAAATCCTTTCCTTGGGATATTATTGGCCTTCTCTCTTCAAAGATGCAAAACAATATGTCAAAAGGTGTGATAGCTGCCAAAGAGTAGGGAAACCTACCTTTTCAAATGAAATGCCATTGCAAACACAGGTACTCATTGAACCCTTTGAAAAATGGGCTTTAGATTTCATTGGACCTATTAATCCACCATCTAAGCAAAAGAAGTATATATTGGTTTGTACCGATTATGTTACTAAATGGGTGGAAGCTAAAGCATTAGTATCTGCTACTGAAAATTCAGTTATTCATTTTCTTTATGAGGATATTTTTACTCGCTTTGGTGTTCCAAGAGAAATTGTGACAGATCAGGGGAGCCAATTCACATCTAATTTGGTGGAAAAGTTGATGGAAGAATACAAAATCAAGCACAGAAGATCTACTCCTTACCATCCACAAGCAAATGGTCAAGTGGAGTCCACAAACAAAGTTCTTGAAAGTATCATCACCAAGAATGTTCATCTACACATAAGAGATTGGGCAGAAAGGCTTCCAGAAGCCTTGTGGGCCTACAGAACTACATGGAGGAATACAACAGGACATTCTCCCCATGAACTTGTTTATGGGAAAGAAGTCTTGTTCCCCATTGAGTTCCAAGTCAAGACCTTCAAGATAGCAGTTCAGTTGGGAATGGACTTATCAGAAGCCCAAAAGCATAGAATGGAGCAGTTGAATGAGCTAGATGAGATCATACAAGAAGCAATTCTAAGAACTGATCTAGTTCAATATCAAAGAGCTAAATGGCATGACAAGTATATCAAAGAAAAGAAGTTTCAAGAAGGAGATTGGGCATTGTTATTTGATTCCAAGTTTAAAGATTTTCAAGGAAAATTTCAGACTCATTGGCTTCGGCCATATGAAATTGACAAGATCTTTAGCAATGGAGCAGTAAGAATCAAGACCATTGATGAGTTTCAAACTCCTCTTATTGTGAATGGCCATAGATTGAAAATTTATCATAAGCCACTCTCAAAAGAGGATTTTGTCAAATTGTTTCAAGAAAGTTCTGCAATCAGGCTGGTACAGAAGAATTCTTCTTCTCCACCAGCCTATCTTTTGTTCTTTTCAGTTAAAAAAAAAATAAATAAATAAAAATAAAAATAAAAAAATAAAAAATGGTATAAGCCTGAAAACCAATCATAGATTGGCAGTCTTATACAGAAAATATAGGGTGAAAATCAGGAACACCTGACACTCTATATTTTCCAAAAAAATCTCTCTTTCATTTCACAAGTTTTGTCACCATCCACTTCATTTCATTCCACTTCATTCCATTTCATTTCACCCTATTCTACTTCATTTTATCCATTTCATTCCATTCCATCAATAAAAATCTTTTTCATGACCATTTCCATCTGGTCATTTTTCATCTGTTCATTTCCATTCATCCAAGTGATAGATGTGTCAGTTTCCGCAGCTGACATCTGTTTCCGCAGCTGACTCCAGTTTCCGCAGCCAGAAGCAGATTCCGCAGCTACTACTCTGTTTTCAAAAAGAATGTACAGTCAGACGTTATTATGAAATAAAATGCAGGTGAGAGGATCAAAAAATGAAGACATGGAGCATTCAAAACACCAATGGAGATCAATTAGTTAAAGACCAAGGGAAAAGGCAAAGATTCCAAAGGTATGAATAAAATTTATTTCAAATAGCATTGAAAAACACATTTTTATATAGTTCTGAACCATGAGCTCTATCCATTACGTGCAATGATTATATTGACAATTCCGTAACCTTTCACGATCTCCATATTATCCTCTCGCATTCATTCTCAAACAGCTTCATCATTAAACCCCCGATTTTCACTCATGATCCAATATTCTACCGGTGATAATGAGATGTATTTGATTTGACCAAGGACTCTTACAGCCGCATAAATTCATAACCGTTGATTGAAACGTGCTCATATTTATTGCGCAGCCACCAAAATTCAAAACGCTGCCGAATGTGTTATACTTTGTTAATCTCTTTGTCGTGTCTCTGCTGTATTTACGAAACCCCACTCTGTTCTGTCTCACTCCATTTCGTTCATTGTGCTCATTCTCACTCTCGGATATCTACCCACAGTCTCACTCCATTCCGTTTATGGTTCTCATTCCCATTTTATGATACATCCCCATAGCCATTGTGCTCGTTCCTGTGCATTCAACCGTTCTACTTCCGCTTGAACCCTCACGCAGGAAAATTTGTGAAGAGCAGAAAAGAGAAATGGGTAAATTGCTAAGAGCAGAACCGGAAGGACCGAAGTTTATGGAGGGTTATCCGCAAATAAGGGAGATATTGAAGAAAGCAAAATGGCTGCGTTTTATCCAGAAATTCAGAGGTTATCACAAAGAAGTTACGAAAGCATTTGCAAGGTCATTTGATGGCTTGGAAGCGGAAATTGGAGACCTTAAGTTTGTGGCCAATGAAGCATCTATAGCAACAGCCACGGAACTCCTTCAGGAGGGTGAGCGTTGGTTTAAAAATAAAAGCATCAGTGATGAAGCATGGAGGACAATCTTACGAAACCAAGGTATGGACATAACTGTTTTTAAAAGAGGAATTCATGTGCATGCATTGAAAGAAGAATGGGCTACTTTACTGCTAGTTGTTCAGAAATTCATTACATGTGAAGGCCGTTTTGGGTCCATGTATATGTACCATACCAGGCTATTGATGAATTTTCTAGAAAATCAAGCTCTCAATCTTCCATATTTTCTGTTAAATAGCTTGAAGAAAATGGTTGTGACTGTTCAGAAACACTTAGAAGATGTAGAACCCCATCTATATCACCACGGCCTTGTAAAAATTCTGATTGAAAAGGAGTTAAAGGAAAGAAAAGACACATGGGAACAATTTCTAGTTAGAAATTTTTTTGAGGAACCTCAGGAAATTCCTGAAGGTAGCACAGCAAGAAGGAGTAGAAGAAAAAGAATAAATGTTGAAACCCAAATTACTCCTACTCCGGAAATTCCTGAAGGTAGTACAACAAGAAGAAGTAGGAGAAAAAGAACAATTGATGAAATCCAAAATACTCCTACTATTGCAATTGAAAGAACTGATAAGGAAGAGAGACTGTCAAAGAGGAAGAAGAAAGAAATCAAGGGTAAGAAGCCAATAACACCAAAAGAGAGAAAAATTATTGAGGCTGTACATAAAACTTCTTCTTCTGAAGAAGAAGATAATCAAGTGTTATCTGAAAGATTAGTCTATCTTCAAAAACAATCATCTATGCCCAAGAAGACAGAGAAAGGAAAACAAAAACAAAAGGGTAGTGTACCACAGCGTGTGAGGAGAAGCAGCAGACTTAAGGGGAAATTGAGGAAAACACAAATTAAGGGTCCTCATTTCATTGATTTGGGTGAGGAGACATCTGAACAGTCCCTAGCTGACCATAGTCCATCTCAGTCAGTTAGTGAACCCGGTTCATTTCATTCCCAATCAGAAATTGAGCATACTCCATCCCATTCTCAGCAAGATATTGATGTGAGCCCTCCTGAGCCAGATTTTGAAGATAACTCTCCTTCACGGCATTTTGGGGACAGCCCAATAAAAATGACACCTGAAATAGACCCCAAGTAGCAGGAAGTATATGACTACATAGAATCTTTGGAAAAGGCAGCCACAGATCCAAGTACTTCGTCCATTCAGCCTCATACATTGCAGGATGATTTAGTTCAATCACTAAAACAGGAAAATTTTGAACTGGAGCTTTTAAATAGGCACATCAAAAATTAAAATGAAACATTGAAAGAACAAAGCAAATTGGACAAAATCATCCATGATAATACCATGCTACATTTGGGAATATGGCGAGAAGAATAAAAGCAAAAGAAATGCAGGAAGGTTGAACCAATACTTATTAATATCAAGTTAGGTGTAACAGAAGAAATAAGATAATTTAAAGAAGAAAAATTTGGATATTAACATCCACGGCGGAAGTGTCAAGGCACATGAACTGAAAGAAAAGGTCTCTCAAAATTTTGGTTGCAGGGACGCCGCCTTCACGATGAGGGTATGTTGGTCTCCGTCATCTTTTCCATACACTTTTCTATACCTTTTCCTCACCTAGCGCCTCCCCAGTGTCAGTATCATGTGGGGAAGCATCAGCATGGTTTTCATTGTATTTTTTGGTGTTTGCTATTTGATTTTAGATTTTGTTCATTCGGTTTAGGTACGGAATCTTGCCACTTTCACCTTGTTCTTATATTTCATGACTATTTTAACCAAACTCTATGTTACAGGTGTCTATAAGGAAAACGAGCCACATGGGCAGGTCAGGAATGACGAGGACATGGTTCGTGTCCTATTGGTTCGAGCAAACTCATCTAAAGAAGTTGCGGTCAAAGGCGTCCACATGGAAGTCAACCATAGAGTTTCATGTCGGCCGGACTCTGTTTCATGTCACATGAAGGTTCATACGGCCGTTTCTAAGTTGCTCAGGATAAATCGACATCTGTGCATGGCTCCTTATTCGAATTCAAGCATCCACTCCTCGTAGATTTACTTTCCAACACGGCCATGATCCTAGATTCGTGGACGTAGTGGTCTACGTGCTCTCCACCAGCATGAACTTTAGGAGACAGTTATATTTCTTTGTTATATATAATGCGTTTGCATACGCATATAGAGTTAGTTGATGTTAGTCTATGTTATCTTTCATTAGTCTGCTCTGTAATGTGATTACGCTGTACTTGTGCCGTAACATCACTTTTCTGTAATGACTGCTTTTTAATATAAGAAGACTCTGTTTTGTTAACCGGAATTCGTATTTGAAGATCGTTGCCAAGGCTGGTGTAGAGGGCCCCTGCTCAGCTAAGGTTTTTCTGCATTAGTGTAAAATTCTCATTTCGTTTCTTTAAAGTTCATTGTGCCATAATCCATTCATATGTTTATACATTGCATTTGCTTCATTTCTGTTTATAAACTTCCATAGTTTCCATTTCACTTCTGTCTTTCATGTTTTATGTTGTTAATCACTGATCAGTGTTTTTGTTTCAGGTTATAGATAGGCAGCCCGGGCATTTTCATAGATTTTTAACTAATGACATGGAACTAAGATTGTTCTGCTGCTAATTTGCTTTTCATAGTTTCTGTTTAAATTCGGTATTGCTCTGTTTATTTCATTTTTGCTTATTTGCTTCAGTAGTTAAATTTAGATATATTAAGCTGCTCATAGCATCTTTAGTTGCCTCCGAAAGCCACAGCTGGACTGATGGTGAGGGATTGTATTATGAAATGTGTAGTTTAGTATTAGTTTCCTTTCTGTAAAATTAGATATATTAAATTGTGCATGACATCTTCAGTTGCCTCCGAAAGCCACAGCTGGACTGATGGTGAAGGATTGAATCATGAATGTATGGTTTGATATTAGTTTACTTTCTGCAAGTTAGATATCAGTTACTCAAGTTGTTTATGATTACTTCCGAAAATCATAGCTGGACTAATGATGAAGGATCAAAAGATAAATTGATGTAATCTGATTTAGATTTATTTTGTTGCAATTTTGAATTTCCTTAAGCATAGTTTCTTTTGTGTTTAGTCAGCAGCAAGAATATTTTGGTTTTCATGCTCACTAGTTCACTGTTTTGATTTATTAGATTAGCAGCACCTTTTCATTTCCTTTCAAGTCTTGTCCTTTGTAAATTTCAATTGCTTTTTGAAGTTTCAAGTTGGTAAATCATTATAGGGGATATCATTTCCTTGAACAAACATAACCATACTTGTTTTCATCTTAGAATTTCCACTTCACCTTAGAAAACCAAAAACGACAAAAAGTTAAGAAATAGGTTATCTTGCACATATAGTGCGCTGCACTTCATCAGCTTACGATTCCCGGATTGACAAATTAAATGCAGCAATTTAGGACACACTAAATTGACCAAACAGTTCACTACTACTTTCATCATTCGAGATGCAAAACCCATTTTTTATTGGTGTTCTCTAGTTATGTGGGAGGGAGGAAGACCAAGATGATACCAATCAAGAAATAAATCACATGTATAAATATTCTATTAGGAGGTGGTAGATGTAGATCGAATACATTTATATGAATGCAAAACAATGCAAGGAACATGTTGATTTCATTCAATTTAATCATCATATAATTACATACATCAAATATGAATAAGAAAAATATATTTCTTATGTGTGTTATGTGGTATTGGTGAATAGTGAAATTGTGATTTGAGAGGCTAGGTAGATGGTTAGGATCTTATATTTCTCTCCATTGGGAAACAAATAACTATATAATTATTATAGTTGGAGGAGTACCAATTAAGTATTTCAATAGATTATAATTACATATAATATCTTGTACAACCATAATCGATAAATATTTTATTAACTTGTATTAAATATCATTTAGTAATATTTTTTATTTATTAAGTATTATGTGGACTAGATTTCCATTGTTGAAGCTTCTAGAATTTTTAGGGATCCTATATGGTGCAAACTTATCCCAAGGAGCCTATTAAACCTGATATAAAGGCTTCATATATTCTCCGGATTCTTCTCCCCTTGAGAATAATTTCATCCTCATTCATTTTACTCACCTTGAGTAGAATAATTAGGGTCTTCTCTAAGTGAAGCTTTAACCTTTGATTGTAATAGACCCTAGTTCATTTTCCATGTAAATAAATATAAGACCAAGGTCATGGGACATGTATTACAAGCTAATTGGTGGGAAAAGCATCATAGTGGGTGTCACTTTTGATTAATTAATGGCTAAGGAAATTGGCAAACACAAAGAGGCATTAATTGGCATTGTATTTATGAAAATGAAGGAAAATAGGAGAAAAGGGAGATGAAATGTAACACATTTTCAAGAGGAGGTAATTGAAGGTAAATAGAGGAAATGAATAAAATAGAGGCCTTAATGAAGAAAATTATTTTGAGGATCACTTGATGTCTTTTGCTAGGATTTTGTTTAGTGTTAGTTTTTGGTTAATTTTAGCTTGGATCTCTCTCTCTCCCTCTCACTCTTGCACGCTTAGAGAAAACTTGGACCATTGTGGGAGCATGCTTGGAGCACTCTAGTTTTATTGGATTTAGAGAAAGAAGGCAAAGGAAAGGAGGAAAGTGCAAGGAGACATTAGTATGAAAAGTTACAGGTTGATTTCTTTGTATGTACCAAGTTTCTTGTATGATTTACTTGTTAGTTTTGGCATGCATGGTTATGCATGTGAATATTTGGTTATGATCTATCATTGGCATGGAGGTTTTCTTGGATTGATATTGCTTTTTCCTAGCCTTTCCATTTCCTAGCTAGCCATGGTGTTGTGGGTTTTTCCCTTTTGTATTATGATTGGTTGTCATTTTCCTTATAGTTTTGGGTTGAGTTATTAGTTCCTAAATCGTTCGTTGGAAAAATTCTCTAGAAGCCCTTGAACAACTTGGATTGAGTTACTAGTCTTGGAAGCCTTCATTGGTCAAACTTTATGGAGCCCTTTGTGGGTTGAGTTACTAGTCCTGGAACCTTGGTTGTACAAAGGCTCTGGAACCCTATGGTAGTCGTGGGTTGAGTTACTAGTCTTGGAGCCAAATTGGAAGAAATGCTATTGAACCCTGGATAACATGAGTAGAGACCGATCTAGTTGATGTTAGTGATGTCTAACCCTGACATAGAATCACTTGTTGAGGGTTGAAGTGGTCTAGCCTCTGGAAGCCCTTCTTTGGTTTTTCTTGGTTTATCCCATCATATCCCACATTCACGCTTGGAATATGGGATGGGGGTGATTGGCTGAAAGAAAGATTTGGTTCAGCGTAATATATAGTTGGGTGGTAAGTGGATGTCCTTGACTTGGTTGGTTTAACATATATTAATAAGAGCTCTTTTCCTATGGTGTTTTTTTATGAACACTTGTACTTGTTATTATGTGGCTTTGATGGTTGTTTTATCATGGTGTATGTGTTTTTAATTTGTTGGTTATATGTTGGTTATATGATGTATAGAGGCTATGTCTCTTGATGTGTTTTTATTTGTCAATGAATGGTTAATGAATACATGAGATAATAGATGTTATTTCAGCTATTATGAGACACGGATATTTTTAAGGATAGACAATTATCTTGAAGTTTAAAAAATTGGTGAATCTCACTAGTCCCTAATATGTAAACGATAAAATGCTTATTGATGTATTTATAAAATTATTCATATTTATAATGATTTTATATATACTCTCTATATAATTTTGGTGATTTTTAACATAAAATTATTTTATATTGTAAAATCTGGGCGAATCATTTTTATAAAAAAGGAAATTGGCGAATATGTTTTTTGGAAAAAACATGGAAAATTAGTTCACCTGCAAATATTAGACCCAAAAATTTTCCATATTATGAGAGGCTATTATACCTTATTGATTATTCTCAGATAAGTATCAAACCCCTATGTTTAATTATGCATTCATGACTTGTATATCATGTTCGTCATGTGCTTGAAAAAATTTGTATCATGGTTAGGCTTAGTTTGTTAGGGTACTTGATCAAGTTTTGTGTTAGAGCATTTTTCTTTGTGTCATTTATTATTTTGGGAAGTCTCATTAAGTTATGGGCAATGATATGGAGACTATCCCTGAAAAGGTGGTACAGATCTTGTGATTTCAGGCTCAGAACCGAGACATTGGGACGATAGTCTCCTGGATGTAGTGTTATCTATGTTTTTGGAGGGTTAAATTTTCCTAGATGCAGTGTTATGCCTACGATTATGAGTCTAGGTCAATGAAATAACTAATCAACTCAGGATTTGGGCACTAGGAGTGGGTTTTTAGCTTCTCAATGTCCCTTAAGTCTTATAGGATTCTATTTTGTGGTTGAAAGGTTTAGTTTTCAGCCCCATAAGTAAATATTTGAGGTTGGGTCATGTCTTAGTACCTCTTCCTCTTATGGTTACCCCGTCATTCTGGTGAAATTGGGTAAAGGTGGGATGGGGTGTTACCCTGATATTATTTTTTCATTCTCAAGTCCCCTATAGTTTGAAGAGACCACCTTCATCATTTACTTATGGATTTATAGCAACCCCATGGGAGGGAGCCATGCATATTTCTTTCTTTGCACTTTTGGTGGCTTTTCACAATGCATCCTTGATTGATATTTGGGTTCCCATCTCTAGATCCTTATCAGCTTGCTCAAAAAAAGTATTTGTGTTTGATTTCCCTCCTACTTTTATATGAGGTCTTTCAATGGGAATGGTGTACGTTGTATCACTTATTTACTTTCCTCGAATGGAAAAATAGTACTAATAGGAATGATGGAGGCCTTTTGGTGAGAGAAGAGATTCTCCTTCTTCTAACTGTTCATCCTTTGGAACTTGAATTTTTTTGGGGATGTCTTTAAGGGGGGCATACACCCTTCCTTTTATTTTTCTCATATAAAAGAAACCTTGTCATGAAAGTCTTCCAAATTTTTTTGAATTTATTCTATGTTTTCTAGTCCATTTAGGACTTTAAGCCAGTTGTTGAAAGAACTATTTCAATAAGCCTATAGATTTGAAGAGGAGCATTCCCCTAGAGCATTATGGGGCTGGAGCGATGCTTTGGGGGCATTCTAGAGGATTTCAAGGGAATATTGAAGCATTTTTGCATAGAGGTTCTTCTTCTTGTCTTGGGGATCTTATAGTAGTATCTATATTCCTTCTAGATGTGAGTATTTGAATATTTTGGAAAATTTCTGGTAAAATGACCGTATTCATGATAGACCTTGCATTTGAAGGGGATTTATTCATAGTCCATTTCCTAGAGGGAGGACCAGTTATCTAAATATAGTTGGATTGGTCCTAGAAAAAATTTCTCGATGTCCACTTCAACACAAATATGGGCACAAAAAAACATACCAACCTTAGGATATGTCCTCTCAATGTATTTTGCCAATTCATTTCTAATACTTTTGAAAGTTTCATCATTCCAAAAATGGAAGAGAAACTGAGGAATATTCACCCAAATAGGGATAGCTAAAGGGGTATAAATTTATTGGTTAAAATTAGGGCTAAATATATCTATATCTAAGCCTTGAGATCCCATAAAGTAAATACTGCTTCTAAAGTTCAAATCCCTATCAATTTTGTTCTTAAAATAAATATTATTCAACAGAAAGATGAAGAAAATTTTTCCTTTCGATTAGTGTCCTCTAGTTCTTGTTTAGTTACAGCATTCAATGATTTGGGTGAGGGTGGAATCCATATGAAATATCCCAACAGATCTCAATCCCCTAAATGAAAATCCCGAGTGTGAAATTTGGAGGCATTCACCATGAATTTTGGAATTTATTCACTCTTCTTCACAAATTTGCTAGGTCCCATCCTCGATACTTTGACTCGCACTAATATGAGAGATTTAAATGCATCAATGTCATTTTGGGAACTCAAAACTACAAATATGAAAATTGTTATAATCATCAATAACTACATAATTTTAGAACTAATTTTTCCCCACATACACACACATATAACTAAATGTATAAAATTAAAATACTATTTTCTAAACCAAAAATATTAGTTTCAACTTCTAACAAATTATATGTTTAAATAAAATCAATACCTAATATTTTCATACTTCATTTAAAGAAAAAGGTGACAACAACATATTTGTTAGAGTTGTCATTTTTTTCGAATGAAATACAAGAATATTTTGTATTGATTTTACTAATATGTTTAATTCGTATATATATATATATATATATATATATATATATATATATATATATATAATACCTACAATTAATTGTTAAGATGTTTGGGGAAAAACGCTTTGTTAACTAATTTGTGAATTTATATGGTTCATCTGAATTTCTAACACAACACATCGAAATTCATATAACCCTTTCATATAAAAATATTGGAATTTAAACAAGTCATTTGTGGTATTGAGAGAGGCTTTTAGCTCAACATGGTAAAGATGTTGTAATGTAATATAATGTCTTGTAAATTTTTTTGAATAGGTCAAAATAAAAATAATTAATAATTATAATTATTAATAAAAAAAATTTGGTTAGGTCAAATTACATAATTAAAATAAAATAAAATAAAATATGATTTTCTCCTACTCGAGGGCTTTTGAAGTTAAGATGGATCTAGGTTGGGTTTAATTGCATCGAGAGGTGATCTCCAACCGAGAATCATAGAGATGTTTTAATGTAATGTAATGTCCTCGTAAACATTTTGATTTAATCAAATTACATAAAGCTAAAACTAAAAATAAAATAAAATAAAAACATAAAATCAATAATATTATCTATAATTGTAATTATTTTAATTAAGAATTAAACCAACCTAGATCTAGATTAACTCCAGATCTATCGAAAGTTGAGATAGATAAAATATATTGATATGAAAACCTCTTTTATAGTGAAAAGACATTTTATCTCCCTTAGTGCTAATGTTTTGATATTAAATTTTTTGTTTAATATTTGGATATTAATATTAAGATACTCCTTGCAATAACTTATTTTTTATAATCTCCATGAGTATTATATATATATATATATATATATATATATATATATATATATATATATATATATATATAATGATGATGATGATTAATATCTAGTAAGACATTTATGGTTTATTGGAATTTAAGGAGGTTAGAGATTAATTAAAACTCTTCAACATTTCATTTCTATGCTAAAATAGAAGTGAGAGAAACATTGTGAGATCACCGTAGTTTTGTTTAATTAAAAGTTTAAGAAGGTTGGTAGTGTGACACATATTTTGAAAAATTAAAGTTCTTGTCATCTCCAACTCTCCTAGGATCGCAAAGGTGGAAAACTCTTTCATCCTCCGTGTTTTGGGAATTGACCAATGCATGCCTTTTTCTATGAAGCTCATGATAATTAGTTATAATATCGACAAAGTTCATTTTCTTCTTAACACTAGTCAATTTAGAGAGATAATTTTATTTTTTTGAGATTTGGGTTAATCACCTCCTTATAATATCATAATGTTGTTTTTTCATGCAACTCTCTATTTCCCAACAATTCCTTCTTAAATTTGGAAATAATAATATTTTTAATATTATCTAAATTTTTAGCAAGATGATCTCATCCTTTATTCCAAAATGGGCCACCAAGGCTATGAATCGTTATGAAATCCTCACTTGAGTGAGAGATGGGGGCATTGGATAGAGTTAGAAGTAATTTTAGGGAAGAGGTGGAGTTAGAAGCAATTTTAGGAGACCTCATGGCATCCATGTTGTATAAATTCTTCTTATACAAAAGATACATAGTCATAATCATGATTACAATGGGGGAAGGATTTATGCAATTAGGATGATAGGTAGTGTGTATTTCCTTTAATCATTAGGTTGTAGGGTATGAATTTCTTTTGAATATGTTCAATCTTCCTTTGTTAGTTGAGGTTTTGTGGGCAGGTGAGAAAAATCCTCTTTCTACTAGTGCCTAAGGTCGGAAACCAACGATAAAAAATATTTCAACCCTAGATACGTCTATGCTAATGTACCAACCTATATGAGTCTTAGCTCCAACTCTAGTAAGTGTCAAGAGTGATCAAATCTCTCCCTTGAGGTGAAAACATATTCTACACTTAAAATAGAGTTGATCCCTCTCGATGCTTAGTAGATCTAGAGTTAATATGGATATAGGGTAGCTTAATTATTAGCCTTTAAATATGCCAAATTAGAGAAGAATACCATGGGAAAAAACCACGGGTTGAATAATTTTAGGCTTTCTATTTTATTTTATTTTCTTAATTTTATTTTTAATTTTATTTATTTTTGACATGATCAAAATGTTAAAAATTACAACATCTCCCCCATATTGGGTTGGAGTGTGTCACTCGACGCAATTAAATCCATATATGCAAAATGTTAACCATTTATTCGAAATGTTATGAATACAAAATTTGTAACAAGATTAGACATAAATAATAGCAATAAAACCCAATTATAAAACTTATTTTTATTATTAAAAAATAGAAGTAGATACACATGGAGTATAATATAATGACTTGGGTCACTACATCCTCGTCTGTGGGAGAGTTCTTCGTTGTCCGTTAGTTTCCTATTGGGGTGGCTTTCCTTTCTCCACGTATGCAAGTGAGAAGAAAATTGAGATGAAATCGTGTGGAGAGCTCAAATTTCTTAAGATTATAAGTTCCATGATGAAAAATGGTCATGGCACAATGGTGGACAAAAACCTCTCTATTTATAATAAAATGCTAGATGAGTCTTGATATGGTCAAACAATAAGATATTTGGTGGAACAAATGAGGATCTAACCTTTATGAGTATTTTATTATTTTTAGAAAAGGAAAGGATTAAAGAAATGGTCAATAATATTTATTTAAGAAAAGTGGGTGAAATAATTAACAAATAAAACTAGATTATTAATTATTTTTAGGTGGCATAGTGAAATGAGTTAGAAATCATTATTAAAAAATGAATTATTAATTATTTCATAAGAAAAAAATAAAAAAATAAAGGGATGATAAATAAATAATGATGTATTTAATTATTTCGATGGATTGATTAAACGGAAAATATTAAGGTAAAGTGGTTCACTAAATTATTTCCTTTGGTGAAAGTGGGTTGCAATGTGTAAAACCAATACTACATGGTGTATTTCGATCAACCTAGTGAAAATTGATAAGTGATCACTTTTAGGTGATAAAATTATCCATGACTCTCTAGATATAGTCCAACCCCAAACCGCACATCCATATAAAAATAAAATAGGAGCAAGAACCTCAAAGAGGAGCTTCTTTTAATCCCAAATCCAAAGATCTACTAACTTACAATTTTTTTCCAGCCTATAATAAGCTTTCCAAACTTCAATGTATCATTTTCTCCATGCTATAATTCCAATTGAGCATATGATTGATGTCAATTCCCAAATATTTGTATGAAGGAACTTACTCCAATGAGATGTTTTCATAAATTAATGTTTCATAGGTGATCTTTTCATATTTAATTATCATGGCTTCAATTCTATCGGTATTTATAATTATATCCATCTTCGAGCAAAAACCTTGGAAGTTTTTTTGTTCATTATTAATATTATAATTGTTCCTTTCTAAAAGAACAATATCGTCAATGCAAAGGAGAAAAATTATGAGCATACCAATGAGTGTGGGGCGAATAGAACTTGCATCTTCTCTTCTAGCTTACTAATTTATAATGGAAAAAAGGATAGGCAATAAGGGAAACTATTGATTGACTCTAATAACATTTAATTTCCTCCATTTTTATCCAAACCTTAGTTGTCCTATGTTTGAAAATAACATTTTCATACAACCTTGTCACAACAACCTCAACTCGATAGGAACTATTATCTCTTCCAAACTCTTCCATAGATTTATTCTAGGAATGGTGTAAAAAGTTTTTCTAAATAACAAAACAATAGAAGTAATATATTATTATTGTGGCATTCCTTCACAATTATCCTAACAATAACAAGATGGTCCATAGTTGAATGATATCTCTTAAACCAAGCTTGGCCTTTAGTTCTTTTACCATGGCTCTCAAGCCAAAGGTTAATATTCTTTTCCAAAATAAATGCATACAACTTGGCTAAAATATGACTATTCATGATGGTCTTGTAATGAGAAAGAACAATTTTATCCCCACTTTTAAATATAGGCATAATAAGGGAATACATCCAAGGTTTAGGGAAGTCTTTCTTCATTGTTAAATTAAATAGATTTTGTATATGTAGGATGAAGAGAGATTCTCTCATTTTAAAAATTTCAGCTTTGTAGCCTTCAATGTCCTTAGATTTTCCATTAGTGACTTGTTTCACCCCAAACTCAATGCCTTCGAAAGAAAAAATACCATCTTCTACAAAAACATTCAAAATAGTATGCAACTCATAGAAATTTTTAAGATAAATTTTCCAATTTTACAAAAGAATCAAATGATTTTTCTAACTCATACAAATCATGTTTTCCTCAAAAACTTTCTAAAAACCAAACTTTTATATATATATAATTATGTAGAAATATTTAAATCATAAAAAATAATAAATTAAAAATAACACTTTTTTTAAAGTTATTTAAAATAATAAAAAAGGACATTTTCATTATAAAGGACAAGTAAGTAATGAATTTCACTTTTTAATATTGAGAAATGTTTACTGAAAGTATTATTGAAAAATGATTATTGGAGGTATTATACCATTCGATAGGAAAATGTTTATACATATATAAACAAAATTACATATAATTTACATTAAAAAAAACTTATAATATAGATATAAAATTTTAAAAAATTAAATAATGATAATTTATATTTATTATCAGAACATTTTATTTCAAAACTTCTAACTCTTAATACTTTTATATATATAACATATCTTACAAAATGTCATATATATGTATTATAGAAGTATATTTAAATGTATATAAAATTTAGTTTTATTATTGAGTTGTGACTTTTTATATTTTTAAATTATGAGAAAATTTTAACATTTGTCAAACTAGTAAAAATGACACCTATTATTTGCTATCATCAACATCAACGGAATATATATAAGGTTTCAATCCTACTAAATACTTTTAGATCTTAAACTGTTAATTTATTTAATTAATAATTTTCCGTTTTAGTTAATGTACGCTTAACCCATTAAATACTTTGAACAACATATTCAGGTGTTCTATATATATTCTTTTTATTGTTTACCGCCGTCATATCATCCTGGATTTATAAAACCTTATTCAATTATTTTTCGCCCGTTCTTACAAGCAAATAAAATGTCGTGAAAATTATATTTCGAAATCGTTCATAGGTGATCCATGCTCCCAGAACTGTTGGTCGCATTTTCCATTGTTTGGTGGGCCATCACGTTGGTGAAAGGTCGTCGAACCTTCCCTCTCCAAATGGTATTCAAACATTGAGAAGAAAAAACACAACCAAATGCATGCAACAAGCCGGGCTGAAATTGCCCGTATTATATAAGTAAAAATTAGAACATCGTAAATCGACCATTCACCTATAAAAAGCAACTTCTTATCTACAAAGCTGCTAATCCGCCATTATTTATTTGGGATCGGTAGCTAAATAATTTAGCTCTGTCTAAACCTCACTCTGGAGACGACCACCCACATTAAAAAAGTATTCCAGCTTTCCTTCAAATCTGATAAGAGATTTGTAGCAACGAACTATAAGTTGTCTTTATAATTCACCAAACTAAGGCTGATATCGAACTGAGTAGATGCATGGATAGAATGTCCCTGTCAATTACAAAAAGTGCATTAATTCCTTGCAACATATTAAACATTGTGTGTAAAATAGCTTAACCTATGTAGTTTTGTCATACTATACTCTCATAAGTACTGTATCTAATAGTATACCTTAGATGGGGGCGGGTGCAGGAATTGAAGTTCCCAACTCTGCTATGTGGCTGCCATACGGTCCGGGGGCTCCAAACGACTCAGAATGCAAGCTTGGCTTTGAAGAACTTAACAGAGATTCCGCGATCAGCTTTCGAGATCTGATCTTCTGAGATTCGCACATGCTTGGTAAAGATATTCCTGCAAGGAACACTCCCTCAAATGAATTATAATTTTTTTTATGGACAAGATTGATAGTACCATTATGAAATAGTGCAAATATACCGAACCCAATAAATTGGAAAAACAAATGGTTCATCAAACTCTAAATAATAGATTTAAAAATTGGAGAAATAAATGGTTCATAAAACCCTAAATAATAAAGATTAATTACTGAGAAAAAGGGTTGAAGGATCTGAGAATCCGACCTTCTCCTGCAGCAAGATTAACATAGAGATCGACAATGTTGGGGCAATTGTTTCGGCACTTGGAAGAGCATAACTTGCGACTAGATTCTGATTCGAGGAGACAATCGGTGGACATGCCCACAGCCATCCGTTCCAAACCGCAGGCATTAATGCACTCCTCGCTTTCGATCCACTCCACCAGTTCCTCAGCCATTACAGCCGACGACTAATGATATTTGCGATTATGGTTAGTCTTATGATCGCTAGTAATGATAGTAGTAAAGTTTATGGGTTATAAGGATTCATAAAATTGGATTAATTATATTATTAAATGGTTGATTTTTCTAACTAATTAATATAGTTTATTTCATAAATCATATTAGTTGGTTCTAAACTTAAACCAAATTTTAATAACGTAAGTAATCTAAAAGATACTTATCTACATTACAAAAATCTTAAATTTTAAGAATTAAAAAAGCTACCTGGCATTGAAACTGCAGAGTGCCGTCCATCTTTAGAGCCTTCTCGAGCACACATCTATTACCAGTGGACGAAACCGAGAAAGCGCAGACTTCCGTGGGAAGCTCCTCGCATGTCAGGAAGGCGCCTGAAAAAAAATACATTGCATCAACCCTAATATTAAGTACTTGACTTCTATGAATCCGAAGGCTATTACAGAGAGGACTTAAATGATATAAACCAACAGTGACAGATTAAGACGAAGAGCGAGACATGGAACTAAGAACGTACTCTGCACTCTTTGTGCGGCAATGACCATTAATATGATCATGAGAAGGGCAGGTATGGTAGAAGGTGAGGATGAGGGTGCAGAATGAATGAGATTTGGGGAAGCCATTTGTAATCAAGAAACACTTGTTGTGAACTTGTTGCGCGAAACAACCCGTTCCCCAACCAGCTGAAGTCTATGACGCCAGTGAGGTTGTAACTTGTGGGTGTGGGTGAGAATGAGAATGAAACTGTGTATTTATAGTGCAAGGTCATTGCGCGCCTATGTAGTCTCGTCCCCGAAGGTGTGTAAAAAAGAGGAAATAATTTTTCAAAGTTGGATGTGAGAGACACGAGCGAGTGGAGACGGAGACCACCGTATATAGCTCCACTTCCCTGCCGTGGATGACGGGCTGCAGTGAGGGCCCGCGGTCAATGTCTCTGCGATTCCCCGGTAGGTTTCAATTACGGTATCACCAACTCGGCTGACTTTTTTGCGTACGCGACATGCACGAATACTGTCTAGAAGCCATTTGTTCGGAGCTTCGTTCGTTGCTTGCGTGACACGTTCTGCTACATTTCTCATTAGTCCACTAATTCTCCGCAATCTCCGCTATGTTTCGGAGTCAAAATCAATGAGAACACTTTTCTTCGCTTGCAATTACTTTTTTTGAGGACTTGATGGATCATGGCACCAATGCGATTCCCAATGTGAAGGACTTCTGCCGTTTGAATGTTGAAAGAAATGTGTGTGAAAATGACATGTTTGCGTATGAAATTGAAGTTTCCGTGCTCTACAGCTATCACTTGACTTCAGGGGACTCTAGGACAAATGTTGTGTGGGCGATGCTACAGCTATCACTTGACTTCGGGACTCTAGGACAAATGTTGTGTGGGCGATGGAAGTCTTTGATTCTTTCATCATTTCACATATGTAATAGCACATATACATCCATGCTTATTCATATATTCAATGGCATATGTTTATCAATTATATGAAAGCCCACCTCACGGCTTTGTAATGTTTTCTATATCTATAGACGCGACATAGTCCAAGCTACGAGATAATTAATATTGTTATTATTTTTGCCCAAAGTCAATATAGTTTTGTGTTAACTTAGTAGCGTTATATCTATATTTATGTGGGAGACATCTTTTAAAGGAGGGTTTTTGCTAATATCTTTGAAATATGGGTCACCATTGGATTTTAAAATCTATTTATGCGGGTGACATCTTGGTCACTCAATACTTGGATTTTAGATTTTAAAATCATGTTTACATGGTTTTCATATCATATCATCTCTTCACTTGATGTGTTTATGAGGGCCTGTTGTCTCGGCCTCACTATGATTGCACATGTGCCATCATTCACAAAGAGCATAACAATGATGAGACCTCCACGAAGAGCATAACAATGACGAGACCTCCAATGTTAGTGCTAATTATCATATCAAACAAAATCTACAATTTTGTTATGAGGGTCACAAACCACAATCCCCCACCTATGGAGATAATGAATTTCACGTAGGTTGTCACAAATGGAAGCCTGAACTATGGAGATAATGAATTTCACGTACGATGTCACAAATGTAAGCTTGAACATGGATTTGTGAATTTCTCTCCAAAATTAGTTAGGAGATCCGCTACGCTGCCACTTGGCACGCACTTTATGGACAAATTACGCACCTTTGCACCATTTTCAAAGTTGTGTTTATGCCCTACGAAACAAATAATGTAGGGAGGATTGAAACATCGAAATTCTAGTACTCATTATCCAATGCCAAACTACAACCAGTTGCAGATTTGATTGCAAAGAGTTGACCATTAGACCAAATCATAGTGAGGTTTATTGTCCCATAAGTTATGACACAATTAATAGCACCCCTCTCACATCCCTCCTTAGTTATCCTCTTCTCGACTTCAACCCCACCCCATTCCCTCACAATTCAATATACTATGGAATGTGATTTTTTCTCTCTTGTGCTTTATGCTCAAGGAGCTTAAGTGACATCACTTTCGAGCTTATAAATTTTCTTTGTGAAACAAGTCTATCTAGTGATAGATTGGTGATGCTTGTCTGTTTTGGATTCCTCAAGTTCAAAGTTATGGAAGAAATTCCACACCATGTCTGAAGCTTGATGCCAATTAAAATGTTAGATATATCATTGTCGTCAGTTATGTATGATGTGTATTTCATCAATCGTTGTGATCCACACATGTTATAATGTGAGATGTGCCTGGATTACGATCATATATTAATAGATCAACTTCATTTTTCTTTTCTTCCATGTTCCCATGTTTAGACAAAGACATAACTTCTAATGTAAGATAATTTGAATGTTTGTTAAACTGTGAGGATTGATTTCATGTGCATGCACACGAGGAAGTTTTGTTAGCATTTTTTCTATCATGTAAAAATTTCATGGTGGGAAAAAGCCTATGCATGTTCCTACTAAGCAATTTCTCATTGCTCCATTCATTTAACATTTCAATTTATTAAGCTACTATGGCCTTAGACACAAAAGGGAAGGACATTTACAAAGCTACTACTTCTCAATCTCTTAACATTTAAATATAAATACTTTAAGCATGTCTTTATCATATTTATAATTTATTATAAATAATATAAATTATGATGTAATGTTTTTTCTTCCTCTATATATATATATATATATATATATATATATATATATATATATATATATATTCTAATTATGTATATCTGTATTTTGATTTCAATTAATTATATTAATACAAAAGCTTTCCTCAAATCACTACTTTGGCATTCTCAGTTTCCCACCTAAGTAGTGTGCTAGTCTAAGTAATTTTGAAAAATCCATTATTCCATTGATTCTAAATATTTGATGCTTTTGCATCATCAACTTTGCATTTTATTCTTGTGGCAGTAGAAAAATGCCAAATATTTACATTGAGAATTAAATTAACCTTTGACAAGCATTCACAATGGTGTTGAAAATCTCAATCCCCCACGTGGACCATCCAATTATTAAACACCTAACAAAGTGTTCACTCATCACTTGAATCTAGCAATTACCTCTATGCACATCTAACAATTAAGCGCTACTACAAATTACTCACTAACATTACCCAATTCTCCATGTCTACTAATTGTCTCTACCTCATCCTTTATTATTCCATGCAACTTAAGCCAACCTTACTACTACAACACATCAATTTTATCAAACCTTTCATTTAACAAGCCATGAAGCCATCTCTTCATGTTAGGAAAAAAATGCTACATTGTATCATGGTCTTGGGCACCTATTTTGATAATAGGTGACAATTGGGTTTCAATAGTGTTTTTAGATGAATATTATACAAGGAATGTGATGCTTATTTATCTTAGGGTTGCTAGTCTTCAACTCATCATAATACAATGTGAACACATCCTTGTATTCAATAAAATGTTCAACAAACTTGCCTTATTATATTCTACATAAGTGCATTACTTACTAAGTTTAACCATTCTTGAGTATCTTGCAATGCCTAAATCTAGCCACCTATGATCAATGACATAGTAAAGGTGTCACAAACATCATTATGAGAAGAAGAGTGCTTATGGTGGGAGATTATTGCGGTTTACTCATTGCATTGTGTTTCCCACTTCTAAGGACCTATTCAGAATAACCCCTTACCCCAATCAACTTAAAATAGAGTAATTCAGAACCAATCATTATAACAATAATTCCAATGTAGACAGTTGCAACGTTTAATTATAATACAATTGTTGGCATATATCAATTTATTCATCATTCCCTAATGATTTGACCCTACTGTGTAAGGTATTCTTTTGACAGAACCCAAGTTACATTTTTATAAGTTCAATATCAATATCAATGAAAGTATGCACAAAAATGTGCAAATATATATATATATATATATTTTGGTAAATTAGGCTAATCAATATTAATTCGAAAATAGAAATAGTACATATGCTGCAGGCTGTGTTGGTAAGCTATGCTTAACCAATCCCAGCCATTGTTGCACGGTAACGGGGCTGCCTCTGTGGAGGAAACCAGCCCGAAAAATACTTAAGACAATAAATTACAAGATGCGCAGAAGCGATGGTGTAACTAGAAATTGCAAAATATGCAGAAGCATAAGTATAACTTGAAATTCCGCGATGATAGCAAGCATGAAAAAAAACAAGGAAGAATTGAGCAGCTTCATAGTCCTTAGTCTTCGGCTTCATCATCAATGTCTGGCTCTTCCTCCATTATGGGGCAGACGTACGTGTGCGCATCCGCTTCCTCTGTATTAGTGGGTGGACGCATAGGCTTGGGGACCGGTGCGCAGAGGATGGAAGCCACCGGGTACTCTACATCAGGGACGCCCGTCCAAGTACCTTCAGAATCCATAATCCAAACATCTGTATCATCACCCTCATCCTCATGAGCCGGAAGAGGCTTGGTCTTGCGAGGCGGGAGGTGCACCTGATGCGCAATGATGGACTTTTGTGTACCACATTTGCCTCTCTACGAAACCTACACGAGGGCCTCCTCCTCTTGATCAGGTTCGGGGCTCTATCTAACATAACTACCGGAGGAGGAGCCTTCAACAGACTCCAGGCGATTATCCATCCCATGGTGGTAATGGTTGGGGAGCACCCCTCTCTGCCCTCCACGGATGGTTCTTTGGCGTAGCTTAGGTGCCATGGTCATCTGAAGCAGAGGTGTGATGGAGTTGGGGGAATTCTCAGCAAGGGAGGGGATCGAAACAGGGGAGAAGCACAAGAGGACAGGGGGAACGTTGAGGGGGAAAGTGCGTCAAGGGGCGCAGGGTAATGGGTGCGCGTAAACTTATGATATTGGTAGGACAGAAGGAGCTGGGGTAAGATGCATAAGCTGGGTGAATCACAACCCGGGGATTTCTGTGCAATGCAGCTCTAGGGAGAGGGTTGCGCAATGGACTGGGTGCACAGGAGGGTAAGAAAAGAATAAAAAAATAAGACTGTAGGAGTTGAATATGTGTCTCTTTGTGTTGAGGATCCTTCCTTTTAAAAGGGCCGTGACACATGCGAAGGGGTAGAGCATTATTGTGCCTCACACATAGCTGCATGTCGTAACCGTTATCATGAGTGGGATCGAGTGAAGAGTTATGGCCTATCGGTGTATCAATCCAAGTAATCATTTAGGATGATTGCTGCAGAGAGGTACCCTAGAGGGGGTGACGCTATCCAAGTGTGTCTTCATCATAACTTATCTCGTTCATCTCGTGCGGATGATTACTGGCTTGAGGATCCACATCGGGTGAGGACCTGCGCTGTAGATCTTCATCCTCATGGGCGTGGGAGAGGTGGTTGTCATTCGTACTCCTACTGTCACCCGCATCTGGGGAGAGTAGATCCTTTTGAATGAGAGTATGGAATTCTCGTCTTAAAGAATCATCATCTGCCTGGGTGAGGTTGGAACGATACAGCTCTCTGTGGATTTCCACTCCCTTGTTCGCGAGGAGGTCCGCAACTGAGTTTGCTTTCCTTCGCACATGGCAAAAAGCAATGGCTCTGTGATTGTGTATCAGCTATTCTAGAAGCTTGAGCATGTGGGCTAGCCTCCAACTTGTATATACCTTTGTGGAAGTCGTACCATGGAGAAACCTTGTGGCTGCCATAGTGATGATTTGTGAGTCTCCCTCCATTTCCAGGGGAAATAGTGAAACTCAATTGCTATGTAGATACCCTAGATGAGCCCCTCAAGCTCCGTAGAGTTGTTGCTATCCCACCCCATATTACTGTAGTAAATCTGAAGTGGCTCACCCCGAGAGTCTCTGAGAATACCCCCGAAACCTACATTTTCGAGGTTACCTTTGGATGCGCCATCGAAATTACATTTGAAGAAGCCATTTGGGGGGGAGGGCTTCCATTTTTCAGGAGCAGGGGTTCTATCAGTGCTCCTTAGGTTGATGTCCAGGGGGGTATTTATGCTCATGTGCCAGTTGTTCCATATGTGACGCTCCGTCGTTGAGGTGGGGAGATCCTCCTGGCTCCATGCATCTAGGGCTATCGTTTCAGTGAGGTTTGTGTGTATCCTTACCCAGAGCTTCTCTAAGGTGGAGACTTTGTCTTTGAAGATTCGACTGTTCCTTTCCTTCCATATGTTCTAGATAAGAATGCCCAAAATTATTTGTCAGAGTCCATTCAGGAGGTTGCTGGAGTAAGGATTTTCCGTCCAAATGCTGATGGTGTTGATGATGTTTCCCCTTTCTCTGTTTGTACATTTGCATAGTACTATTATTCTGTCCCATAAGGCATTTGAGGTAGGGCATTGGTCCAATAGGTGGTTGATGGTTTCCAAGTTTTCCTGACATACAGGGCATCTGGAGGGTCCTACAAACCCTCTCTTCAAAATATTCTCCCATGTGAGGATGTGTCGTTTACTGAGAAACCATAAAAATGTGGCTACTTTGGGCCAGAGATTGGCCGACCATATCTTTTTCCAGATGAGATTGGTTGGATCTGGGTAGTGCTGATGTAGGAGGTTGTAAGCTTCCTTGGTGGAGTAGTTTCCACTTGGCATGTGACCCCAACGAAGGATGTCAGGTCCTGGTTGTGCTCTGATTTTTATTTTAGTGCTCAGTTCCTCCCAAATGTATGTGTGACTCTCATTGTTCCAGTCGTCTTTCCATCTGTCTGTATGTAGCCAGTTCCTATATCCTTGAGTTGTGTCATCGGTCCAGAAATTCTGTGCACTCTTTTTTTGCCTTGCCTATAAAGCTACACTCCATAATGGTCTGGGGAAGATGGAGGAGAGTCTTGGCACTTGCTTCCAGGAGTCCTCCCAGAGTCTAGCTTGAGTGCTGCTGTGCAGCTCCCAGAATTTATGGGTCTATATCATTTGCTTTTGGCTGCTTGCTGCTTTCCAGATTTGGGATCCTCCCAGCTCTATGTTGAATCTGATAAGGTCCTCCTTGGGCCATGAATGCGCATATTTGGCTGCCCACATGTTATCCCATGGAGTGTGAGGGTTGGAGAGCCACTTCCACCAGATACTAGCTCCCATGTTGTTGTTGTTGTGCTCAGGGTCACGCAGCCCTAGCCCCCCATGAATTTTTGGTGTACACACTTCCTTCCAATTGACCAAAGCCCATTTGTCTTTCTCTTTGGTACCACCCCATAGGAAATTTATTTGCAATTTGTGAATGGCCTTGAGGACCTATTTGGGGGCTTATAGTACCGAGAAGATGTAAATGGGGAGGGACTATAGTACTGCTTTAATGAGAACCAAACAACCTGCTATATTGAGAGTACGGTGGCTCCAGTTGGATAATATGGTTTCCATTTTGTCCTGCAAATCTCACCAAGAGGAGTGATTAATGGTCGTGTTAGTGAGAGGAGCTCCAAGGTATTTGGAGGGAAAGATGCGATGGAGAAGCCTAGAATGCGGGCAATGTTGCACTGAGATAGAGGGGGGTGTGGAAGAAAAATATTTGTGATTTCTCAGGGCTGACTTCAGTACCAGAGGCTTTAGAGAAGCAATCTAGAAGAGATTTGAGGATATGCGCTTCCTGGACCAAGGGTTGCCCATTATCATGTTGTCATCCACAAATTGTTTATGGGAGGAGGGGGGAAGGTTGTGGAGGGGTATACGCTACAGAGCACCTGAGTGGATGGAGCTTTTGAGTAGGCAGCCTAGCCCTTCAGCCATGATAATGAAAATGAAGGGTGAGAGGGGGTCCCTTTGTTTGATTCCTCTTGAGGGGTTGAAATTTACAAAGGGTATACCATTGAACAAGATGGAAAGAAATAGAGAGGTAATGAGGCTCATGATCCAGCGTACCCAGGTGTAGCTGAAGCTGAAGGCCAGGAGGACATTTTTGATATAGTCCCAGCTAAGTTTTTCAAAAGCCTTAGATAGATCGATTTCGAGGAGAATACTTGGTTTTTTGGAGGATTTGAAAGAATGTATGACCTCGTGAGTTAGGATGATGCCATTAAGGATTTGCCTGCCTTCAACATAGCCCATTTTCTCCTGGGAGATGATCATGGGGAGGAGCTTCTTCAGCCTGTTAGCAATAACTTTGGAGATTATTTTATAAATGACATTGCAAAGTGATATGGGCATGTAATTACTTGGTGAGGCTGCGTTGTATTCTTTTGGAACCAAAGTGATGAAGGTAGCATTGAGCACCAGAAGAAGCCAGTGAGTGGTGCACAATTCCTCCACTACACCCCAGACTTTGTCTTTTATGGTTTCGTAGAAGAAGTGGAAGAAGTTGGTGGTAAATCCATTAGGGCATGGAGTTTTTCCAGCCTTCAGCTGGAATACTTCTTATTCCACCTCAGCAAGAGTGGTGTCTTTGAGAAAAATCCGGTTGTGATCTTCCGTAATCATCTTAGGAATGTGATGAGTGATTTTCCCTATAGCCTCATGCCTCTGATGATTATGTTCTTGCAGAATGTTCCTGAAGTGGTTGCGCAGCTCCTCCGTTATGTACTCTTGATTTTCTAGACGCTCTCCATTTTGGTTTTTGAGGACAGTTATTCTGTTATGCATCCTATGTTGAATAGTGGAGTGGTGGAAAAATTTTGTGTTTCATTCTCCCTCTCTGAGTCAAGAGATCCTCGATTTTTGTCTCCATAGGATTTCTTTCTGGCTCCTTCTTTCTTCCATTTGAGTTGATAATATCTTCTCTTGGTTCTCTGAATCGGCTGAACATCCTTCCTTGATGATCATTTGTTGAAGCTTCTTAATTTTTTCCTCCAGCTCCCTTTGATCTTTGAAGATATTGCCGAAGGTGGATTTGTTCCATACCTTTAGCTTACCTTTGAGCATTTTCAACTTTTTCTGGAACTTGAGCATTTTTTTTCCTTGTGGAGGCGATAGGGAGGACCACCAAGCAGAGACCATTTCCTTGAGCCCTGGGTGTCTGGGCTAGCAGTTTTCAAAGCGGAATGGTTTGGGAGCATGCATACCTGGTCTTAACCACTGAAGTTGTGTTGGCAAGTGATAAGAACCTACGGCAGGGATGATGGTAGCTGCTAGATCACCCCCCAGATGGATGATGTCTTCCCTGATGAGGAAGTTGTCTAGTCTGGAAGCTATTTAGTGGGTGCCTCCTCTTCTATTATCCCAGGTGAAGACGTCATTGTAAGTTTGGAGATCCATGAGATGGTTTTCTTGGATGAAGGTCTTGAATATATTTATACTATTAAGGTCAAGATGCATCCTTCCTCCCTTCTTTCCCTGTAGGTTTGTTATCATATTGAAATCTCCTCCCATGAGCTAGAGTGGTAGAGATATCTAATTTTTGAGTTTAGTTATGTTGTCCAGAAGTTTCATTTTCTGGTGAAGATTCTAGGGAAAGTAGACATTCGTAAGCAGAACATGGATGTTCGTTCCAATCTGGTGAATGTTGGCCTAGATGAAATGCCTATTGTAATGATAGTTCTCTAGGGAGATGATTTGGGGGTTCCAGATGATTTCGAGTCCTCCAGACGCTCCATTGGAATCTACCGCTATGGTATTGTACCCTTTCCATATATTTTTGAAGATTGTTTCCAGAGTGGAGTTGGAACATTTGGTTTCTTGCATGTAGAATATTGCAGGGTGTTCCTCACTGATTCTTTTATTTATTATCTTGTGCTTGGTGGGGCTATTGAGCCCTCTTATATTCCAAGAGATGATCTTGATTGGGGGGGATTGGTAGTGTAGCATAAAATCTTTTTAACTTGGGGAACTTCCCAGAATCCACCATTTCCTTGCTCATTTCTACTGTTCTTTACGACGTTGTTTTCCTACCTCTTTCGCGGGACTCTTTCGTGAAGTATTTTGTATTTATGAGCATACCCCCCCTAAATGCCCAGAGAGAGGAGTTATTACACTTGGGTAAGGATTTCTTCCAGCTTTTGGACCTGCTGCTCGGATATTAAGCAAAAGTCCTTATTATTGCAAGCATCCTCTAACCCTATGAGATCTAGGCCCTCAAGGTCAATGCTCTCTGGCTCTTCCTCCATGGCTCCTTGGATCACATCCATCACTAGTTCTTTTCCCTTCGATGCTGAGTTGTCCCCTACAAAGCTAGGGGTTTGGGGTTTTAGAAAGGTCTCTTGTGGGATATTGTTCTGATGTGTCTTGCAGGTCTGGGGCTGCTTCTTCGAGGTGCACCCAACTTCGTTAGCTGGTTCATTTTTGTTTTCATTCATCAGGTTTAGGGATACGAAGCTATTTCTAGTCATAGGTCCTTTTCTTTTCTAGTGAGAATTAGTTCTCTTGTTATGCCTTTTCTTACTTGCTACCTTCATGAATCCTTCTGTTGCTTGGTCACTTGATTCATTTTCAGCCGTCGCTTTTTTGTTTGGAGGGAAATATTTGAATAGATGCCCATGTTGATGACACCATTGGCATCTGAAAGGAAAATGATCATAATCTATAGTTTGTATCCATTCAAATTCTTTGTGTAGCAGACTTACCTCGCTTGGTAGCAACTCCTATATGTTCTTGTAAACGTAGATTCGAGCATATGTTGCGTAGTGGTTGATCTTTGTTTCCTTTGCTATCTTGACAAATTCCCCTAGGGCGTTGCTTATATCTCTAAGGGTCAGCTCATCCCAGTAGTCCTGTGGGAGGGAGTAGAGTTGAATCCAGACCGGGGCCCATGTAAGATATTGTTTTTTGGGGTGGAACCGCTTCATCCATTGTGAGAGGTATTAGCATGCGGAGTTGAATAAATAGGGTCCTCCATCCATGATCCTATTTTTGTCTTCAATGCATGTAAAGATCAAATTGAAGAAGCCTTTAGTGCACAACTGAAGGTCAATATGGCCCTTAGGTTTCCATTTGGAAGCTATCCATCCTCATAAGGCTTTTTTAGTGGGCCAGAAACCCATGAAATTGCCTATCAATGCATGTTCCTTCATGAACTGGATTCTTTCATTGATGCGATGCGCAGGGAGCTCAATCACTGTTATTTTGGGGTTCTTTGGGATTCATGTTGTTGACTTCATGTTTACTTCTTCTGTTGTTGATGTAGTTGTCTGCTGCACTGTGGGAGTTGCCCCTAAGATGTCATGAGACGAGCCAGAGTATTGTTGATTGTTAGCATTAGCCCCTACCACCACCCCTGTGGGAGGTTGGCCTGTGATGGGGGGAATAGCGGTCCCCCCACTGGTTTCTATCATAGGTAGGCCTCAAGGTTGACAAGGAGAGTGATCACAGCCTAACGTTCTGGGGGGGAGGTATGCTTGGGGCAGCCTTCACGAAAACCTCCAAACCCTAGGTCATGGCGGCTGGCCTGGTATAGAGCTCCACTAGGTTTTGTGGTCTCGTTCTAGATCGATATTACCTTCTCGTGTTTTTTTATTATCTTTCATGACATTTCATCATTTTTCAAGATATTTCATACAAAATGTGAAAATATTGCCCTTATCAACATTACTCAAATAAAAAATCCATAAAAATGTTAAGGGATTTCTCTTAGCACACACCACTTTACTAAATAAGCCACAAAAATGCATATGTATTATTATTACATGTTGAAGCCTCTATTTAACCAAGCCAACAATGTGATAGATCGCCCAATCAAGGCACCAATAAAACTTATACTTGTTTGGAATAGTGATCCTAACTTGTATGTGGGACCGATGGCCACCAAAGGGGATTGCTCCTGAAAAGGAGACTCTCTAATGAAGGTGAGTGTAATAAATGATAATTTTTTTTTTAATTACAGTTATTATGAAATAAAATGGTTATTCTAAGCATGATTTATAATTACCTATCCCATGATATAGCTACTACTATGCATGTATGAATAAGAATTGTAAAAGGTTGAGATAAATATCCTCAACACTAAAACAACAATTGAACCAAACTGCAAGTTATAAGTATGCCCACATAAAATAGTTTAAATGGAAATTATCATAAAACTACAACATTTATACAAATCAATTTTACTTAATCAATTATCAAAATCATGTAATAATAAATATGAAACAATAGTGCAATCACTAATTATATACTTATAAAATATTAATTAATTAACAAAAAAATACACGATATTTTGTTGATAATCATGAAGCAAACGGGCACAGTACTAGATTTCAGCTCAAGAAAATAATAGAATGAATTCTCTTATGGCTCTTGTATTTCCCAAAAACAAAGCTTTACAATAGAGAAATAACTTATTTTTCAAAAATTCATAACCCCCTTTATAGTCCCTGTGGATTCCTTTATATATTATTACAAAATATTCAAATAGAGAAAATGACATTTCATTAAAACTGAAAATATAAAATAGAAATGACGATAAAAAAATGTTTAAACAACAGTGTGGGAGAGTGAGCCATTTTTGAGTGGTTGATGAACTAGAGGCCTCCATGTGCATCTTCCATTGAGAGTGAACCTTGAGAATATGGGGCTTCAATTATGTTGGATTGCAACAAATAATAACTTGGCTTTCATAATCATGATTTTCTAATGTCAGCAAGTTCCTTTCAATCCTTGAAGTGGTTGTTTGGTCAATAGACAGTAACTTCGTAGTTTGACCAAAAATCATGAGGTAGTTTCAAGGTATATCATCTCTACTTGCTCTATTTGTGCTTGAAAATATTGTTTATGCCTTTGTGCATCAACAACATAATAATCTTCCTTTGTAGTTTCAGCTATAAACATGACATCGAGTGAGTAAAATTTTTTGATCGCTTGAACGGTTTAGTTAATAATAGAAGCACTAAATAATTAATCCTTTCTCACCAAATCCTTTGAATTTCTCAAATTATTTTTCCAACTTTTTAAGGAAACTTCGCCTTTGAGTTTATTAGAGTCCAAGATAATGGGTACATTGTGTGGGGGTGCCTTGCCAATATATTAGCTATCAAATTTCATTAGCTTGAATTAGCTCAATAATATTATTTGTAATTTCATTGAAAAACCTGTTAGTAAAATTCATTTGTGTTTACACTAGGCTTAAGTGTATACATAACTATTCCTATACCTGTAAGAGTTCCTAAGTCAGATGTAGAGTTCTTCCTTTAAATTTCCAAAGATCAATCATATTTCCAGTGAGCCTGTTAACTTGTAGCTACTAATCTACAATCTATGTGTTCTTCCTTTTCTCCAAGTGTTAGTGTGAAGTTTTCTAGAAAGTGTACCAAAATCCATCACTTAAGCTACTAGTGACAAATAGCCCTAAAAGTGAAATATAGTTGTAAATTTTATTCAGATTTGCAATAATTGTTTTTGAGGAAATCCAACAAAAACAACCTGCAAATGTAAACAAACAGATGACAACAGAAGATGACATGAAAACCCAATGTAATAAGACTGATTTTTATTATTATTAAATAAACAAGAATGAATATACCTAGTGAGAATAATATGTATATTTGCGTCTACAAAATTCCCCTTCGTGGGATAGATCCTTGAATACACATTGCTTCAGCTTAACCTCTCTCGCTCTCTCTCTCCTAATGGTTGTAGTGGGAAAATGATGCTAATGGTGGCTTGAACTCGAAAGTGGGAGCTTAAATTTCACAAGATGGTAATGAGGACGAGGAGAATGTGCAGGTGTAGAGAATGGAGAAAACCCCTCTATTTATAATGAAATATTAGGATAGATCTAGACTTAGGATAATAATAAAAAATATTAAACTAAATCAAGGTCTAGCCATTCGAAATATTTTGTTATATTTTTTAGAGGGAAAGATTATTTGAAATGATGAAACATATTTATTTATAAAATGGTTAAAGTAATTAACAAATAGAAATGCTTTATTATTAATTACTTAATGGGGATAAAGTCAAAGATGAATTAGAAATAATTATTACATAATGATTTAATAATTATCTCATGAGAGAAATAAGGGATAGTTATGGAATACTAAATAAATAATGATTTATTTAATTATTCATGAGTGGTTAAATCAACAATGGTTAGAAATAATCATGGAATAATGATTTAATAATTATTCTCAGATAATAATAAATGAATAATGATTTATTTAATTATTTTCATGGGTTTCTTGGATTTTAATGATGAATAATTTTGGAAAATGGTTCACTAAATTATTTCATAATGTGAAAGTGAGCATTAATCTAAAACGCCCCATCCTGCATGGTGTATTTCGATCAACCTAGTAGGAAACGGCTAGGTGATCATTTTTTTGGTGACAACAGCAAGCTAGTGAAATCTTATTGTACATTTTCCATGTCAAGCTTCAACTGGTATTCCAAGTTCTTCATAGGTTGGGTATGTTGTTATTTTTCTTATGAGGGTTTAAATTTGATTTAACCATTGAGATATGATTGATTTTGATCCATTTTCCCTTCAATTTTAGTAACTGTTTTGTTCCTTTGACTAACAATTTCAATGTGATTGTTTATTGACTGGATCTTTGTGTTTGAAAACATGAACATTGAACTTGCTAGCTCCCTAGCCAAATTTTCATCAATTGTTTTGGATCCATTATACAAAATTATCTGTTGGACTGGAGAAACATCGTCACATGAAGTTTTCTTCCTCTTGAATCTACCCTTTATGATAACTATACTATTGCTACTAAAGAGCCAATTTGTAGGAGGAATCTCTTCCCCCTCAATAGGTGAAAGATTGTTGGCATAGAAAACACTAGAGGAAGGCATGCTTGGCATAGATGAAATGGGGGTTTTAGAAACTACCCCAAAAATAACTAGTGTTGTAGCCCCTTCATCATGAATGTATTTTTTGGGGGTTTCAAAACCTAGAAGGGTTACTTGAGATTTCCCATGTGCAGTTTTTGAGCATATTTTTCCTTTATTTCCACTAACACTTTCTACACCTTCTCAAATAAAATTCATTCCTCGTGCATCTCTTTCTCTTCTGCCTCTAAATATTTAACTTTTATCTCTTTATTTTTACCTTCAAGAGTTTCATGAAAAGGAAGATATATTTCCATCTGTTGTGGCTTTGCATGAACTAGTTGCATCAGAAAGAGGTTGGCTTGCTAGGTTGATGTCTCTGCAATACATATTTCTCTTTTTTCATACAGAAGAATTGGTAGACATATTGTTATGGTATTCCTAAAAACTTAAAACTGAGCATTTTTACAGGAAGGTAGTTCCTAGACAATGTCAATAACTTCTTGAAAATACCATAAAACTTTAAACAAGTTGTTGAAAAGGGACTATTCATCAATGTATTTTTTACCTGTTGCATTTTCGTAATGTTCACACAAAACCCTATTGGTGATCTATATTTATGAAGTAAAAAAATGAAATAAAAATATAAAACAAAACAAGTAGATACAATGAAAACATAACTTCAATTCATTAATAACAAAGTACTAAAAATTGTTACATGAAGAATGGAAATAAACTAGCTCATACGATGGTAGCTTTATCTCTCAGAAGAGATGTGGTAGCTACATGCCTTCTGAACTGTGTTAAAATGAGTCTCAAAGGATTATTTAATTTAGAAATAATGGAAAACCCTAAACATCAAAAAACTTAACCATAGGAGATGAAGCGGAAAAAGTTTGTGGGCCCCGTTGGGGTAAATTGGTAAATCAAATTCCCGGGGTCGTAAATTTGGCATATGATCTTCGTTTTTTGTGTGCAATACCTCATTAGAAATATCTATCTCAGTACCAAAACATTTTATTGCAAACCCATGCTACAAAGTACATGTTTTCCCATTAGCAAAAAAATAAACATATTTTAGGGCCTCAAAATGGCTTCGAAAGTTTAGGACCCGAAAAGCTGCCAAAAATAGTAAATTGTGCTGCAATTAAGGAAATTGAAAGAAAGAATGGTGGGGATCCAAGTTGAATATGAAGGTGGCCACAAATATCCACCTGGATTACTCCTTCCCCCTTAGGAAGAAATGGTCCCCATTACAATGAGTTCCTCCATGAGATGGGGAAACTTCTGTTGAACTTAGCCCTCGATGAGACAGTTGCCTTGGTACAGGAGTTGGCCAGCTTTGACAACTTGATACCATTGGATATTTTGCTGGAAAGTGTTCTTGATATGCATGCCCATAATCTCATCATTTGTGGCATGTTCCATGTAGTTTGGGTTTAGCTCTATTGGTGTGAGTTGTTCTGGAATGTATGATGTGTCCAGTAATGGTCGAAAGTAAGGAAGTCCACATTGAACACTAGGTGCAGGCCAAGGAATAGGGGAATGATGAGCTAAAAATAATTGTATCCCACAAACTTGGGGATGGTTTATGGCCCATATTTGAGTGGTATGAGCTTTATATGGGCTCTGGTAAGGCATTCTTTCTGCAAATGCAAGTAAACTTTCTTTCCCACATGAAACTCATGCGACACCCAATGTTGATCATGCCACTACTTGTACTTGGAATTGGAGTTATACAAGATGTCTTGCACCCATTGGAGGATGTGTTGTATGCGTCCGATAAACATGGTTTCTTTATTAGCCTCAGACATGTGTGTATTTTGTCTGTGTATTTGAATGAGACATGGAAACATCAATCAAATAAAATGGTTGAAAACCCATACCCACTTGAAAAGGATTGAGGCCAATCAAGCTATGGAGAGCTTTGTTATAACTGTGTTGCATATAATGAAGACTCTCATGATCCCAAGTTCAAGGATGATTGGAATCGTACATGTGTAGTATGTGCACTATCGTCCTATTGACGACCTTTATCTAGCCATCAGTCTAGGGATGAAACACAACCGACTTGCTGAACTTAGTGTGTAATAATGTCGAGAGGCTCGATCAGAATGTGTTCAGGAACCAACTATCCAAAAATAATATAATGATCTATGGGATTCCAAATTTTACCCATACTCCTTTAAAGAAGGGTTTGGCAGTGTCCTCTACTATAATACTCTTCTTGCAAGCCACCAATATAGGAATCTTATAAAAAAATTCCATGAATAGAAATACACAGTCATTACCATGCTTGGTAGAAGGGAGTCCCGATAGATAGTCCATGGAGATTGATTCCCAGTGATGGTTGGGAGTAGGAAGAGGATTTTACAAGCCTTGATTCTTGATGGTTGGCTTGGAAATGACACAGCCAATGCAATATCTAATATATTTTCCAAGGTCCTCTTAGATTTTTGGTCAATAAAAATACTTTTGTAGTATGAGCACAATTTTCTCCACACAAAATTGTCTTACGACCCGACAGTAGTGTGCCTCCAAAATCATCTTGGCATACTTGCTTGAAGGAACAAAAAGGTGGCCCAGGTAGCATAATAATGCATCCTAGAGGTGGAAATCTAGAGCTTTCTTTCCATCCACTAGCATTGGGTATGTGGTGGTGAACTCTAGATCACTTTTGTATAGTTGTGTCCATTTGTAGGTCTCTTGGCCACAAGAGTTGAGAAAAGTAGTCAGTGTTGCAACTGGAGGCTGACTGAGGAAATTGGCAACATGATTGGCGTGACCCTTCTTGTATTTATTTTTTAAGTGGAATTGTTGTAGATATGTAAACCACTTTTGATGCCAATTATTTTGTAACTTCCCTTGTGACTAGATAAACTGAATAGGTTGGTCATATATGTGGATGACCGTCTCATTCCCCATAATCTAATATTTCCATTCTCGTCAATAGGTGGGGCATTTCCAAATTGTATCATAAAGTGTCTCACTGTGATAGGCCAACAAATGCCCTTGGTGTATGATAAATGCACCAATAGCATAGTCAAAGGCGGCTGTCTCAATTTAAAATGATATTTTCAGGTCTGGAATGTGATTACAGGCCCAAAGAAGAGGAAATGCTTTAGCTCAATATATGTCTTTTGTTGGGACCTAGTATAGAAGAGCCTTATTGTCGCTCCTCCATTTGTAACCTAAATCAGAGGTCAAGTGATATGAGAGAATCCCAACACGAACCTTTGATAAAAAGTGACAAGGCCCAAAAAGATACGAATATTTGTTAGAGTGGTTGGGGCTATCCAATCCCGAATGACTTGGATCTTAGTTGGAGCCATATGAATGCCTTTCTCATCAATGATGTATCCTAGATATTGGATTTCTCTCATGAAAAATGTGAATTTACCCAAGTTGGCACATATTTTGTGCTGTCGTAGGGTTTGAAGGACCTACCAAATGTGTTGTAGGTGATCTTCCCAACTCTTTGTTAAGATGAGGATGTCATCTAGATATAAAACCATAAAACAGTTGGTGAAGGGCCACAAGATATCATCCATTAACCTCATAAAATTTTCAGGGGCATTTTTCAACTAGAAAGGCATGAATAACCACTCGAGAAGGCCCTCCTTGTATTTGAAGGCAACCTCCCATACATATGTGGGTTATATTGGCACTTGGTGATAGCCATATTTTAAGTCTATATTGTTGAAGTACTTGGCCACCTTGAGCTAATCAAGAAGGTCATCAATCTGTGGCATTAGATACCTATTCTTGAAAATGATTTTGTTTAGTGCATGATAATCAATGCAACGTATCGAGGTTCCATATTTATTCTGTACAAGTATAATTGAGCTCCCATAAGGTGAGGAACTTGGTAATATTTTCCCTTTTTGCAGTAAATCCAAGATTTTCTGCTTGATTTATTCATTTTCCAAAATGGAGCAGAGATATATCGACCCATTAGGTAGAGTTGCTTTGGAATTCAAATTCATCAAATGCTTGACCTGATAGTGCAAAGGTACCCCTATGGGTTTGGAAAATATTTCCATGTAATCTTCCATGACCATATACACCTGCTTCAACCTATTGGGGGTTCCATTTCTAGTGGCCATGGATGTGGACACTATATTCCTGTTGAATTGAGAGAAAATTAGAAATAAATAAATAAAAAATTCCCACTATATCAGTTGATCTTACTGCATTTCTTAGTAGATATCAAAGAGATGGAAATAGGTAGGGCTACCTCTTATATCCTGTATAACATATTACCCAAAGTAATAAAAATAATGTGAGGCATGGAATCATGAAAAATATGATTCTTCCAAAAGTATGGTTGACCTAATAACACATCATAAAATTCAAGAGGAGCAACGTCACACAATAACTCATCCATGAAGGGCTTGACGCCATAAAGAAGGTGACACATTAGCTGATGTGAAGATCTTGTCCTTGGTGAAGCCACCCAATGGTGTATGACTGAGCATGTGGTGTGGTCGGTAGGCCCAACTGCTTCAATACCTCTCCTGAAATGAGATTCTTTTCGCTCTCGATGTCTAAAATGAACTACAATGGAGAACCCTTCAACCACATTTCTGAGTGAAAGAGATGCTCTCCCTTCTCTCGATCTTCAAGATCAATCTGCTAGACCTTGGTGGTGGCAATGATGGCACTAGGTTGTGAAACAATAATCTACTTCCCCTTGCCAATCCCCTTGTCATGTTCTGACTCAGAATCAAAACATGCATCAGACTCTGAAGCTTTGATCTTGGCCACCATTGACTACTTGGCACGAAACTCATTTGTGTTGTGAGTGGGGATCTTGTGGAATTCACACCAGTTTCCTATATCATTCTTCATCTTAGTGGTGCCATTCTTTACTTACAACTTTGATGGGTTATCTCGGGTCACTCCTCCTTGGCTCTATCCTTTGTTCTGCAGTTTGGGGGTGCTCTTACCCCACTTCTGATAAACATATCCAAAGTTGCACTTATTTTGTTTAAATTTTTGTTCAATATTCGAAGCATATTGATATGTTGTAGAAGGTGAGGCAATGTCCAGGAACTCCTTTTCTTCTTGAATGTATTTTTGTATACAACCATGGTACTTGAGCACTAGATGTCACTCAAAATATTTGATATATAATTTTGCAGGTAGAGTATGAAAAATATTCGTTAGCTCATTCACATCTTGATCCCTTTTCTGCAATAGTGTGGTCCATTGTATGTGTTTTTCCTAATCACTCCCCATAGGATAATATTGTTCCTTGACATCATCTTGGAAAGAGTTCGAAGAGGGGAAAACTGTAAAAAAATAGGGTTCCTCAACCCTTTTCTCACAATAAGTTTCCCACCAATCCTTGACATGTGGGGAAGCCTTACGAAGTGAAAAAGTAATATTATACCTATTTGATACACGTAATTTTTTCACCATTAGGAAAATGACCACCGTTTTGCATCTCTTTCTATCCGAGGAGGTTTTCCATGTATTCCCCTGCAATGTTGGAAGTAAACCAATCCCAAATAAAAAAATAATATTTGATTACATCGCTCAATAAACCTAATTTTAGGCACTTGCACGGTTTCCTAGCCAGTATCTGTGCAACCTCAGATTTGAAAATTAAGGCTTGCGCAAATCTATACTCTTTGTTCCATTAAAAACTGCGACATCACTTCATGAGAGTAAAAAATAAAAAGTGATTTCCATAAGCCTTGTTGAAGGAATATTTCCCAAATGAAGTCCTCGAGCCTCTACATACTTGGGCCTCATCGCTTTATTCATGGAGCAAAATTCATCCCTTTCTCGAACCATAATCCCTCCTTTTCAATATCTCATTCCTTATGAAGAGGATCTCAAACATCCTCCTCTTGGCCTATAAACTCAACGCAGACCATAGGAATAGGAGAGACTTTTGAATGTAAACTTATGTTGTTGGAATAGGGTTGGAAAACTTGTAATATAAGGGGAGGATTGAAGACTATTGGGAGGAGGCTTACATCATCAAGGTAGGGTTTTATTGGATTTTCTTGTTCAAATATTATCACAAGAAAATGTTTCTTTCCTAATAGAACTTGTCTTAATGCTTTCTACAAATTTCCTTGATATTTTGCATGATTTATAACTCAATATGGGTTTAATCCTATGATATATGCTATCTTGAATTTTTCATTTGCTTTATGTTTCATCTTTTCTACGTTATGCATTTATGCCTTGTTAGTTTCTGTTCATGCAGATATTCCTTGAAGCAATGGGGAAAGGATTTTAAAACGATTGGAAGGAATCCCATGGGCATTTAATAGAAAGGTAAGAGGCTATTTCATACCTCATACCTCATATTTTAGTTGTGAATTAAGGAAAGGTTGGAGTCACTTATTTTTTTTGCTAATAGATCTCTTTGAAATCTAAGGAGATTTCTCCTCTCCGCAAGATGGATTTGTTTGCCATAAAAAAATTGTGACTGTTGGGTGTGGAGCCTGATTTTCATCCTAAGTTAGAGATCCTTGTTTTAGCCGGATGTATACCCCAGGAAAACTGTACACCCCTGCAGTAGGGGAGGGGGGACTTGTCCCCTCATGTGGTCCCTGGGGTTTTGGGCACCCCCCGAAGCTAAAAAAGATGTAAAATTTCTTTTGTAAAAGTATAGTAATTTCTAGTCAATCTGGGCCGTTCATTAGGCGGATGATCTGACGGTAGAAGTTATGTTTAGTTTAGGTTTTTTTTCCCTAGAAGGCAACCCCTCACTTTGTATGAGGGTATTGTATTGGGGCTATGCATTGTATGTGTATTCTCAGAGTGAGAAACAGAGAGGGAGACTGTGAGAGAGAACAAAGGATATTACAACGGATCTGCTGTAGGTTTTGTCTCTTCATTTTGTTGGATAATAGAAAGGAAGGACTGGTTGTTCGGGGTGGAAGTAGCCCAAACTAGGTGAACCACGTATATCTGTGTCTTTCTGGTTTTATGTGTTTTGTGTGCTTGTGTTTTCGACATATTTTATGTGTTGCATTGCTTTGTAATATATAATTTTCTAACAACTGGTATCACAGCCAAAGGTCTATTTGGTTGATAAACTCGCAGGAAATAAGGGTTCCTGATTCGAGTGGGAGCAGTGGCAGAAGATGGTAAGTTTAGGGTCAAGAAATTTAATACCCAAAACTTCCCGCTATGGAAGATGCAAATGGAATATTATCTGTATCAGAAAGATATGTACCTACCATTGAGTGGAAAAACAATGAAGTCGATGGCTATGATAGACGTAGAATGGGAGATTCTTGATAGAAAGGCACTCGGAACAGTATGGTTGTGCCTTGCGGCGTCGGTAGCCTTCAATATTTCAAAGGAAACAAAAATAGAGGGTTTGATTAAGGCGTTGGAAAAACTATACGAAAAACACTCTGCCTCAAACAAGGTATTTCTTATGAAACATTTATTTAATATGAAGATGTCGGAAGGTGGATCTATTGCAGACCATTTAAATGATTTAATACAGCTACTACTGCTTAAGTTTTGTAGGGGTGAACTTTGATGAAGTTAGTTTTTAGGTGAAATTTGATGATGAAGTTAGGCTCTTTTTATTTTTGTGCTCATTTCCAAAAAGATGGAATGGTTTAGTTATGGCCATTAGTAACTCTATCTCCGGGATCTAGTACTTTAAAGTTTGATGATGTTGTTTCCGTATATCCTTAGCGAGGAATGTGGCGGAAATCTCTGGCGAGACATCGGTAACGCTTATGCAGGGGAAGAAGAATGGAAAGAGGAAAGAGCTCAGGATATCGTAGTAAATCAAGGAAAGGCAGATCCAAGTCCAGATCGGGGATAGTGTGCTGGAATTGCGGAAAGAAAGGACACCTAAAGAAAGACTGTAGATCTCGGAAGGGAAAAGAAGGAGACACACAGCAAGAAAACAATCATGAAGAAAATGTGACATGTGATGTGTTACAAGATGCTTTGATTCTTTCTTTCGAAAATGTTACTGATTCTTGGGTTGTAGATTCAGGGGCTTCATTCCATGCCACACCTGATAAGAAATATTTTCATGACTATGTTCAAGGAGATTTTAGACAAGTTCGTTTGGGTGATGATAAACCCTGTAAAATTGTTGGAATGGGTAAAGTTCTTGTAAAACAACAGAATGGAAACCAATGGCTACTAAAGGAGGTAAGGCATGTTCCAGATCTGAAGAAAAATTTGATTTCAACAGGGCAGTTAGGCGGTGAAGGTTGTGTGACAACTTTCACAGATAAAATTTGGAAGGTCACCAAAGGAGCCCTGGTAATAGCAAAAGGCGAAAAGGTTGGTACATTGTATTTATGCAATGGTATTTCTAACTCTGTTAATGCTTTAACTTCCAAAGGAACAGATGTAGCATTATGGCATCATAGGCTCGGACACATGAGTGAGAAGGGGATGAATATTCTTCACTCAAGAAATTTGTTGCCGGTTTTGAAGAATGTTGATTTGGATTTCAGTGAGAATTGTATTTATGGAAAACAGAAGAGAGTCAGATTTCTCAGAGTTGGGAAAGAAAAGAAGAGAGAAAAATTAGAGCTTGTGCATATAGATGTATGGGGACCTGCTCAAGTATCTCTTGGTGGCTCTCGTTATTATGTTACTTTTACTGATGATGCAACTAGAAAAACTTGGATTTATTTTATTCAGAATAAATCTGATGTATTTGATACTTTCAAGAAATTGAAAGCTTTGGTTGAGATTGAGACACGAAAGAAGTTGAAGTGTCTCAGATTAGACAATGGAGGTGAATATTGCAGCAAAGAGTTTGATAGGTACTGTTCAGAAAATGGAATTCGCAGAGAGAAGATAGTTCCAAGAACACCACAAGAAAATGGTGTGTCAAAAAGGATGAACAGAACAATCATGGAGCATACAAGGTGCATGAGATTGCATGCCAGATTGCCTTTACAATTTTGGGCAGATGCTATAGATATTTATGTTTATCTCATAAACAGAGGGCCTTCAAGTTCTCTAGATGGTGGTATTCCAGAGGAAACATGGATAGGTAAAAATGTAAACTACTCTTTTTTAAAGCCTTTTGGTTGTGAGGCCTTTGTCCATATTAACAAAGAAAACATAACAAAGCTTGAGGAAAAATAAAAAAAATGTACCTTCATTGGATATGGTATTAATGATTTTGGTTATCGCTTATATGATTACGAAAATCAGAAAATCATTAGGAGCAGAGATGTAATATTCAATGAAAAGGTCTTGTATAAGAATCAGTCGCAGGAAAAGAAATAGGAAAAAGAAAACAAAGAATACACGGTTCTTGATGAGATCACAGAAAAAGTAAAGGTGCCTGAAAATAATAACAATCAACAGCCACAACAATAGCAACCACCGCAACAGCAAAAAGCACCTCAAACACCTAAAAGTGGTGTCAGAAGATCTACCAGGATAAGTAGACCCCCTGAACGATACTCTCCTTCATTATATTATTTATTGTTGACTGATTCTGGTGAACCTGAACATTATGAAGAAGCAATGCAGGTTGAAAGCAGGAAGAAGTGGGAGGTATCCATGAAATAAGAGATGGACTCCTTAATACATAACTAGACTTGGGACTTATTCAGGTTTCCTACAGGTAAAACTACATTGCAGAATAAATGGGTTTACAGGCTGAAGGAAGAAGATGGAGAAAAATAGAGGTACAAAGCTAGACTTGTGGTGAAGGGGTTTGCACAAAAGAAAGGTATTGATTTTGATGAAATATTTTCTCCTGTTGTTAAGATGACTTCAATCAGAACTAGTTTGTCTTGTAGCAGCGGAAGATTTACATCTTGAATAGTTAGATGTAAAGACAACATTTCTCCATGGAGATTTGGAGGAAGATATCTATATGGAGCAACCAGAAGGATATGAGGTCAATGGGAAAGAAAAATTAGCGTGCAGGTTAAATAAGAGCTTGTATGACTTAAAACAAGCTCCAAGGTAGTGGTATCTAAAATTTGACAGGTTTATGTCTGAACAAGTTTATATGTTCGGTTCCTATATTACTAGTATAGTCCCTTATTGTTATTAGTGTAACCCCCTTATTGTTATTATTGTACCCTTGTAACCCCCATTTTGTTATTATTGTGCCCTTAAATTATTATTGTTAGGTCGGGTAGGATTACATTGTGGCCCACTAGGATTACATTATGGCCACATGGACTCCTATATATAGAAAGGAGGTTTTGTAAATTGTATCATCCAAGAATTGTTCATTTATGTAATGTATTGGAGGTTTCCCCCTCGAAGTGGCTTATTTCTAAGGCGTTGATATCTTTTTTCTTCTATTTTTGGAGCTTGTTACACAACATTTGGTATCAAAGGTTTGGATTCTAGGGTTTCGCTGCTCCAAACAGATCATCGTGGCATTTTCGCTATAACTTTTTTTCTACGAAGTTTTAGAAGTTGAAATTTTTAGGGTGTGAAGCTGAAATCCTGAGGAAGATCATATAAAAATTTCAGATCTTGGTTCGAAATATTTTCGGAGATATGATCTATGGAATTTAGGTCTTTTTTCAAGCTCCTAAACAGGTCATTGTGGCATTTGCGCTATAACTTTTTTTCTATGAAGGTTCAGAATATGAAATTTTTAAGATGCGAAGCTGAAATCCTAAGAAAACATGTCGCAAAATTTTAGAGCTTGGTTCGCAATATTTTTGGAGATATGATCTGTGGAAGGTAGTTTTTTTTCAGGCTCCCGAATTTCATCTCAAAGAGGTGATCGTGGGAAAAGTTCAAACAATATTTCCAGAACTTGATGAGGAAGGAAAAATCATATTGGAACCTGAAGTGGTCACGAAAACTAGAACTCGACAGTTACGGAATCGATCAATTTCAGAGCATCTCATCAAGTGGAAGAACTTACCCACTAAACATTCTACATGGGAGGATGAGAAGTTTATATAGAAGCACCCAAAGCTACTCAAGCGTTAAGGACAACACTTTCTTGAAGGAGAGGGGCATGTTAGGTCCCTATATTACTAGTAAAGTCCCTTATTTTTATTAGTGTAACCCTCTTATTGTTATTATTGTACCCTTGTAACCCCCATTTTGTTATTATTGTGCCCTTAAATTATTATTGTTAGGTCGACAAGGATTACATTGTGGCCCACTAGGATTACATTATGGCCACATGGACTCCTACATATAGAAAGGAGGTTTTGTAAATTGTATCATCCAAGAATTGTTCATTTATGTAATTTATTGGAGGTTTCCCCCTCGAAGTGGATTATTTCTAAGGCGTTGATATCTCTTTTCTTCTATTTTTGGAGCTGGTTACACAACATTATACTAGATGTCACTCTAATCATTGTGTTTATCTGAAAAAGAAAAATTATGGAAGCTATATTATTTTGTTATTGTATGTAGATGACATGCTTGTTGCAGGGTCTAACATGCAGGAAATAAATGTGCTCAAAAGAAAATTGGCAAATTCATTTGCAATGAAGGATTTGGGAGCTACAAAACAAATCCTTGGTATGAGAATAACTAGAGACAGGAAAAATCACAAATTAACACTGTATTAGAATGAGTACATACAAAAGGTGTTGAAAAGATTTAATACGCAGAATGCAAAACCAGTTAGTACACCTTTTGCTAGCCATTTCAAACTTAGTAAGGAGATGTCCCCAAGACCCAAGAAGAAATGGACTATATGTCTAAAGTTCCACATGCATCACCAGTTGGAAGCTTAATGTATGCAATGGTCTGCACAAGGCCTGATATTGCACATGCAATGGGAGTTGTAAGAAGGTACATGAAAAATCCAGGAAAAGAACATTGGATGGCAGTGAAATGGATTCTCAGATATTTGAGAGGTACCACAAATCAAGCATTATGCTTTGGTGGTTCAAAATTTCCTCTACAGGGATATGTTGATGCAGATATGGCAGGTGACAGAGATAACAGGAGGAGCACTACAAGATATGTATTTACTATAGGTGGAACAACTGTTAGTTGGGTTTAAAAAATCCAAAGTGTTGTTGCACTTTCAACAACAGAAGCAGAGAATGTTGCTTCTACAGAGGCTAGTAAAGAAATGATTTGGTTACAAAGGTTTACGAATGAATTGTGTAAGAAGCATAATATGGGCACGTTATACAGTGATAGCCAAACTTCCATTCATCTTGCAAAGAACTCAACATTTCATTCTAGGACTAAACACATATAGCTCAAGTACCATTTCATACGATCAGTATTAGATGATGGAAAGTTGAAGCTGGAAAAGATACACACTAGCCAGAATCCTGCAGATATGCTAACAAAATTTGTAACTGGGGAGAAACTGAGAATATGTTTAGTTTCAATTGGTCTTCAAGGATGATGATAAAGATGAGAAATAGCCAGGTCCAAGGAGGAGTCATTGTCCAGCAAATGAAGCAGCGATGGAGTTGCTACAATCAGCCTCCAAGTGGGAGATTATTGGTTGTGGAGCCTGATTGTCATCCTGATTCAGAGATCCTTTAGCCAGATGTATACCCTATGAAAACTGTACACCCCTGCAGCGAGGGGGTGCGGGGGGGGACTTTTCCCCCCCTGCAGGGTCCCCTGGTGGGGGTTTCATGGGAAACACCCTCGAAGCTAAAAACAGATGTAAAATTGCCTTGTAAAAGTATAGTAATTTCTAGTCAATCTGGGTTGTTCATTAGGCGGATGATCTGACGATAGAAGTTATGTTTAGTTTAGGGTTTTTTTCCATAGAAGGCAACCCCTCACTTTGTATGAGGGTATTGTATTGCGGCTGTGTAATGTATGAGTATTCTAAGAGTGAGAAACAGATAGGGATACTGTGAGAGAGAACAGAGTATATTATAGTGGATCTGCTATAGGTTGTGTCTCTTCATTTTGCTGGATAATAGAAATGAAGGACTGGCTATTTAGGGTGGACATAGCCCAAACTGGGTGAACCACGTATATCTGTGTCTCTCTGGTTTTATGTGTTTTGTGTGCTTGTGTTTTCCGCATATTTATGTGTTGCATTTCTCTGTAATATATAATTTTCTAACAGTGACTCTTTTGGGGAACGATTTATTCTTCATTAGGTCCTCGTGTGACCTCTAATAACTTTTTGTAGACTAGTTTGACTCTGTTCTAAACCTTGAAAGTTTAAGTTTTTTGATTTTTTGGGCTTTAATTTTCTTTTTCTTAAGCTTTCTTAGTTTGCGCACATTTACTTTAGCAATAGAGTGCAAATTTTCGCAATCTTCCTTTAGCAAAAGTATGTTTGAACACTAAAACTAACTGGTTATCTGTGCAAGTTTATGAAAAAATGAAAATTTAGGGATTTTTGAGGTCTTCCTTGTTTTGGTCACTACTGAGAGGTTTATCCAATTTATTAACAATTTTTGGGTGTTTTTTGCGTACATTTTTGAAAAAAATAATTCCCCCCAAATCACCGGCGGGGGGGGGGGGGAGGAAATTGTGTATAAGTGATAATCGCCTTTGAGTGTCATCTATTTTGATCTTTGGATTCCATAAATTTCCAGTATGATTTCTATGTTAGTGAAATCTCATATTACATTTAATTTAATTTGGATTTCATAATTGTTCTTTAGTTGATCTGGAATAATCATTGACTAAAGTTGCATGATTTTACATTAAATTGTGCATATTTTACATTTTGGAAAAGTCAATCGTGGACTTAGATCAGTGTGTATGATTGTCTTTTTGAGAAAAATAAGTTATCATTACAGTTTAGGGTTTCAATCTTTTTTTGGTTTGTTGATCTATCAAAAAATAATCTTTTTCTTTTGGATTTGGTTGTGTCAGTCTCTTTTCCATCAATGAATCTCATCATATGTTCATTTATGCCTATTTTAAAGAGTTATTTCATTGATTGAAAAACTATTGTCTCTCATTGAAAGATAATCCTCATGTGGATTTGCATGTTTTTATACTTGTCTTAAACATGAAAACTAGAAATTTCCTTGGAATTGATGTGCATTAATATTTTCTTGCTGAAACTTAGTGTGTTAGAGAATTTGTTATGTTTTCTCTTATTTATCAGTTCTTGCATTGTTATAAGTGAATGGAACCTCTATCCTTAGTGTAGTTAGGATTCATCGAAGTGGAAATATTACAGTATCATATTCAATTGCATTCATTTGTTAGTTAGGTTATAACACCAATAGTTTCATATCCATCAACATACTGAGCAAATAACAGTTTAAAAAACACCGCTAATAAAATAAATTAACCTTTTTATATTTCTATGTCTCATTACACCTACATTAGGTCATATTGTATGGATTTGGAATAGAAGATTGAGTTAACTTTGCAAAGATGCAAATAAACAATAGAATATCATAGTAGGGAGTGAATCCATTTATTAAATTTGGAATATGGGAAGATGCTCTTACATGGTTGTTAAGCACGATACCATATCGGACCAAGTGAATTGATCAACCCCACTTCATTGGTCATGATAGCATGAGTTTCATGCATTACAAACAATGTTGAAAGGTACTTGGGAGTCACTTGAAGGATAAACCTCAGATTGACCATGTTGATGAATCTTCAAGGGGATTAAGCTTTATTACTCTCCCCTTGTGTGTACATCTAATCTGCGACTATCCCCCTAGGTCAAGTTGTTGTATGTGGTAAATTTACAGACAAAGAGCTTTTACCCAAGGTGACGACAGTGGGGGAGTCCTTGTTGTACCTAGAGTAGACATTGATTAGACTCACTTGGACCTTTTTGTAGGGTATTCTTCACTCGAGATGAGATAAGTGAAGTTACTTGCAGCCAATCATGGCCATTAAGTAGGTTTTCAACGTAAGTGATTCCACCTACTCTATCTATATCCACTTTTTCACATTGATCTCTACGGCTCTGGGATTCATCACCAATTAATGATTTCGTTGTGAAAATTTTGTTTGCATGGCTTGAATCCTTAGATTTATTAGCATGCTTTATTTGTTTGTTTTAATTTTTACAGAACTTAGGTGTAGATTGTTAATATTTTTAAAATTCTTAATAAAATTCACTAAAGTTGAATCTAATGGAAAAAATTATGGAATTTACCAACCAAGAAAGCCCTCTTAAAGTGCATCCTATTCCTTTTCCTTGCTTGAGAAATGTTGGTCCTCCTTATATGGCTACATCTTCTCTTCTTGGATTCATGATAGGTTTACCGATATGGTTTTTTTCAACCTCTTTATCCTCAAATACTCAAAAACAATATTTAAATGGTGATAGTTACAAAGTTACAAAGTTAACAATAATTACAATGTAGATAGTTATAAATTCTAATTATAATACAATTGTTGGCATATATCAATCTATTCATCATTCCCGAATGATTTGACCCTAGTGTGTAATATTTTCTTTTGATAGAATCCAAGTTACATTTTATAAGTTCAATATCAATCTCAATGAAAGTATGCACAAAAATGTGCAACTATTTCTCTTATCAACATTATTCAACTAAAAAATCCATAAAAATGTTAAGGTATTTCTCTTAGAATACACCACTTTACCAAATAAGCCACAAAAATGTATATGTATTATTATTACTTGTTGAAGCCTGGTTATGACCAAGCCAACAATGGGATAGTTCACCCAATTAAGGTCCCAATAAAACCTATAATTCTTTGCAATAGTGATCCTCACTTGTATGTGGGACCGACGGCCACCAAAGGGGATTGCTCCTCAAAATGAGACTTTCTAATGAAGGTGAGTGTAATAAATGATAAATTTTATTTTAATTATAGTTATAATGAAAAATTTGGTTATTATAAGCATTATTTCTAGTTACCTATCCCATGAGATAGCTACTACTATCCATGTATGAAAAAGAATTGTACAAGGTTCAGATAAAGATCGTCAACAATAAAACAACAATTGAACCAAACTGCAAGTTATATGTATGCTCACATAAAATAGTTTAAATGGAAATTAACATAGAAATACAACATTCATACAAATAAATTTTAATTAATCTGTTGTGAAACCAGTTGTCTGCTCAACTTAGTGTTCCTAAACTGATGTCATAAACTGTCAACCAGGGCTAGTAAATTGTTGAAGTGAAGTGCACTATATGTGCCTAGGTATCTGCTTCCTACTTCGTTGTGTTTAGTGTTTTTCTAATGTTTTTGGTTTTTTGTTTTTATGCTAAGAGGAAAAGAACTAAGTGTTTGACAAAGAGAAGTTATTGGTCACACTAAAATAGAGAAAAATCTATTCTAAACTATGTATGGCACCTAAGAACAGAAAATGATAATTCACAGATTTCAAAACTTGACAAGAAAAATAACTCATAACATGAACTCAATCCAATTCATTTCACTAGAAGTATGTTGGAACAACTTCAGGAAATGATAAGTTTAATGCAATGAGGTTCTTCTAAGTAAACAACAACTTACAATTATCATAGAGAAAATCTCATCCATGGTTAGAAATTTGTTGGAACACATTTGGAAAAGATTATCTGTAACATAGTAAGGAACCCTAATCTAAATTAACTTATGACACTAAAATTAATCCATTCTGCAACTCAAAATGTCACTATTAAGCCTCATTCAAGGGTTAGAAATCTGTTGGAATAGTTTTGGAAAAAGGCAAGTTTGTAAAATTATGAGAAATTGCAGAACAGTCAAGACTTCAAAATAACATTACCAATTCTTATTCCTATGATAATGATGTATTAGAAGAGATTAAAAACAAGAGAATTTTGTAAATAATGAAGGCCTTTAAGTCTAATTTAACAGAACTAGAATACAACTAGCTAATAAAACTTAAAATACAATAAACAGAACTGAGCTAATATGCAATTAACCTCCGAAATACTACAGCTGAACTAAAATGCAGTTAATCTCTGAAATACTATAGCTCTATCTCATTCAGTGTTAGTGATATTTTGGAACAATTCATAAAAACAAGACTGGATGTACCATTCGAGGTAAGTGAGCATAAAACATAAAGTTCAGAAAACTGCCTAAATTAGGAATGAAACAGAGCTAAAGTTACTTATCTAAACAACATGCACAACGCCTCTCGGGTAGTAGGGGCCCTCTACCACCATATTAGCACACGAATCTCCTCAATATTTCTTCAGATCATGTATTAAAGTTTCTCTTCTTTCATTAAAGGAAAATGCTTCAAAAACAGAGTATTACGGTCTTGGACAACTTAACAATAAAACATCAATCTTGCTAACTGTCTCTCGGTTTCCCGAGTTATTCTTATAAGAGAAATACATAACTGTCCTGGAGAAGAAGTAGGGATAAGTTTCTTTTTCAATTAAAATCAAATTATAACTCTTGTGGAGGCCTCGTACTTTGCTGAAGACATCTGTAGAGTCCTTGTCCTGGTAGGAATCCACTTCTTAGTTTTGGTTTCCTCCACGTGCATAACCACCTATAGATTTTTGCTCAGACTTCGTAGAGGGCAAGAAATGATGTAGGAGTGTTGTGGAATTCAACCATATGCGTTTTTCCTTTAAGTGACACCTGTAACCTGTGTGAACATGAAGATAGCTGCGAAATAGGCGACTAGCTACAGAATGGCTGCATTCTGTAGCTAAGTCTGATAAAAAATCACTATAACAACATAACCATAAAAGTATAGCAAGTCAGTCATTGTATGCATTCTTAAAGTAACTTTAATCAATCCTATTGATCTTTTAAGCCTATAATTGATAAAGGACAAAGGAAATGAAGTGAAATTTGGTGAAAGAAAAGGACATCTTTGGGGCTCAACATACCCCCACTGCAAAACTTTTGCATGTCCTCATGCAATCAATCCATGTATTCTGAAACTTCTGCTAGGACATCTAGCCTCCTTTTTCTGCTTTTCTTGGTGTTCAATGGCATCCTAGGTTTCCTTATGACCAACTTGAATCTCAAATTTATAAGTGCCCTGCTCAACTTTTTGTTTTTCTTCTTCAGCTTTTCACTAGCCTTATACAATTTTTCCATTTGCAGAGAGCGAGTTGTGTTCATGTTACTCTTCAGTTTGAATTATTCCTTTAAAATTTCATTTTCATTCTTTATATGCCTATTGAGTACTTCTAATTCATATTAGTCTCTTCTTAGTACTTCAATTGCAGATCCTGGTGGACTAGGAGTTCTTCCTCTGCTTTCTGAGGCTCTCTTTTCTAATGACTCAACATAATTATAGATTTGTTGTTGTGCTGGGTCTATCTCCGGAGTTCCTTCATCAAGATCCTCTTCGTACTGGTACTGAGGAGATCTATCAGTTGGTTTTTCTTCGTCTTCAATGTCTATGATGCCTGTTTGCTTAACTGTTGTCTTCTTCAATATGCCTCTAAACCTATGGATTCGTCTTAGTTTAGATGGTCCCTCACCTCTCTCCTTAGCATACTTTCTTATTATCTTTTCCTTTTTAAGCTGTTTCTTAATTTCAGCCAATTTCTCAGAGATAATCTCCTCACTGTCCTCTTGTATGGACTTACCAGTTTTAAGTTCAACAGATTTGGAAATTTTCCCTCTCCTGCTTCTTCTTGCAAGTTTTCCTTCAGATGGAGATTCCTTGGGTTCTTCAAAGTGATTCCTCAAGAGGAACTCATCCCAATTGTCTCCCACCTTTCTCAAATGATGCTCAATTAGGATTTTAACTAGGCCATGGTGATACAAGGTGGTTTCCAAGAATTGAACCCTCTTTTGGACATTAGAATCCATTCTCTTTAGGCTATGAAGTAAGAAAAAGGGTAAATTGATTTCTTCATCTAGGAAATGCATCATAAGCCGAATGTGATAAACATATAGGGTACCAAACCTTCCCTCACAAGTTATAAACTTTTGCAAAATGAGCAACATATTTCGCCATTTATTCTTCAGTGCTGAGCTAGGAATGCCCTTCTTAAAAACTGAAATATCCATACCTGGTGTTTTGAGCATCTGCCTCCATGCCTCATTGTGAAATTCCTTGTTTTTGAACCATCGTTCACCTTGCCTTGGTAATTCTGCTGCTTCTGCAATGAAGGATTATGTAATAGTGAACTTGAAATCTCCTATTTCAACTTCTGATCCATTGAAGGACCATGCAAATTTCTTAGTTACCTCCTTATGAAAACCATTGAACTTTTCCAAAAACTGTAACCACCCAACCTGCTGTAGCATCTCTATAATCTGTGGGTAACCCTCTAAGTATTTGGTTCCGACTGGTTCGGACCTTACAATGAGACCCATGGCTTCTTTTCTCAACCTTCAATTTACTGCTCCGTTACTGCTCTTATATTCACAGTAAAAATGGCTGTAGAGAGTTGTTTTCACCCCAAAGCTGACTTCTCTGTTTATGCAGCAGGAATTGGCTACAGAAAGATGACATGAAGTGGTTATGGGATGAGTGAAATACAGTGGGGGTGATTCACACGAATTAATGAGTTTGAGAGCTGTCATGGAGGAAAAGACCGAGGAAAAATCTCGTGTGAATTTCAAAATCATCACTGAATACTTCGGGTTAGTGATGTGACCTAATAGGTCACTTCAGTACTAACTATTAATTTTTAATAAATGATGATTTGGTATGGCAGAATGGAAGGGATTTTGTCCAATGATTTTATGATAAGCTCGATCAATATGAATAATTAAAATGAATTTATGAAACACACATATAACTTAACCATACTATAACTTTCATAATCTGTTATCATAATAATTTCACAACTTTACCTTAGCCTTTCCTTTGATTTTTATGGTTTTAATATGCTTTGTCTTCCTTTGAAAATCATTGATCCTTCAGTCTTCATAATCTCTTTGATTTTGCTTGTTGACATAGGTGTGCAGGGTCAATTTGCTGCTGAACAAGTGGTTGCTGGATAGTTGCCTGCAGGGTATCTGGCTGCAGAATGTCTGGCTGGCTGCAAAATATACCTGTAGAAGCTTTGAAACATGAAATGAAATGATTTGAAACATGGATGGAGTGTAGTATGAAATGAAATAAACTGGATCATGAAATATGGTGGAATGGAGCATGAGTGAAGTGAATTATAATGGAATGAAATGGATCATAGGTGTAAATTGGAATGAAATATGAAAAGTGGCCTGCAACTTATGATTTGTAATACTCAATTGCAGGAAGAGATCAAATTTAAAAGTTTGAAATGAAAATGAAATGGACCATGGAATGGAGTGAATGAAGTATGGATGAATGGAGTGAATGAAATATGAATGAAGTGAGACATGATGGAGTGAAATGGATCATAAGTGGAATATGATATATAAAATGGGTCTGCACTTATGATTTTGTGATAGCTGCTTGCAGGAAAAGAACAAATTTGAAAAGCTAAAGTGTCAGAAGGATTTTGATTTTCACTTTATCTTTTCTGTATAAACATGCTAATCAGTGATTAGTTTTCATTTTTATACTTTATGTATTTATTTATTTTTCATGCATTTGAATTCAGAAAATTCAATTAAGTTGATGAAGAAGAATAATTCTTCTTCATTAACTTCACATCACTGTTTTCCTGGAATCTCTTGACAAATTCTTCTCTTGAAAGTGGCTTATGATACAACTTCAATCTATGACCATTTACAAGAAAAGTGACCTTCTCTTCATCTATTGTCCTGATTTTTATTGCTCCATTGTCAAAAAAATTCACAATTTCATATGGCCCAAGCCAATGTGTTTGGAATTTACCTTGAAAATATTTGAACTTTGAATCAAACAAGAGAGCCCAGTCACCTTCTTTGAACTTCTTTTCCTTGATGTACTTATCATGCCATCTAGTCCTTTGCTATTGGACTATACTTGTTTTCTGGATTGCATCTTGTCTGATCTCATCCAATTCATTAATCTACTCCAATCTGTGCTTTTGTGCCTCTGTTAGATCAAGTCCTAGCTAAACTGCCATTTTAAAAGTTTGAATTTGAAACTCTATGGGAAACAAAACTTGTTTTCCATAAAAAAGTTCATAGAGAGTATGACCTGTTGTGCTTCTCCATGTAGTTCTATAGGCCCACAAGGCTTCAGGAAGCCTTTCTGCCCAATTTCTTCTATGTAAATGAACAGTTTTTGTTAGGATCCCTTCAATGACTTTATTGGTAGATTCCACTTGACCATTTGCTTGTGGATGATAGGGAGTAGATTTTCTGTGTCTGATTTTGTACCTTTCCATCATTTGTTCCACTAGCTTTGACGTAAATTGAGCTCCTTGATCTGTAACAATTTCCCTTGGGACACCAAAACAAGTAAAAATATCTTCAAAAAGAAAATTAACTACAAATGCTTCAGTAGCAGAAAGTAATGGCTTGGCCTCTACCCATTTGGTAACATAATAAATGCAAAATAATATATATTTATTTTGCTTTGATGGAGGACTAATAGGTCCTACAAAATCAAAAGACCATTTTTCAAAAGGTTCAATATGTACCTGAGGCTACAATGGCATCTCACCTGAAGGAGAAGGTTTCCCTACCCTTTGGAAACTGTCACACCTTTTGAAATACTCTTTAGCATCTTTAAAAAGGGATGGCCAATAGTATCCTAAATGAAGGACCTTATAAGTTTTCCTTTTATCAGCAAAGTGTCTGCCACAAGGTTCATCATGACATGCCTTGAGAATCTCAGGCATCTCATCTTCTCGAACACATCTCCTAATGATAAAGTCTGGACTTGTTTTGTATAACTCATTAGCAACCCATGAATATTTTGCACTGTCATAAATGATATTTCTTTTGTCTCTTGCATTCATTATTGAAGGAAATTTCCCTGAAACTAAATAATTAGCAATGTCAGCAAACCAAGGAGTCTGAGTAGAAATTGCAAAAATATATTCATCAGGGAATTGATCTTCAACTGGAGTATTGTCTTTGATGTTTTGGAGTCTAGATAGGAAATCAGCTACTGTGTTTTGTTTTCCAAGCCTATCTAGAATGGTAATGTTGAATTCTTGTAAAAGCAATAACCATCTTATGACTCTGCCATTAGTAATTGATTTGTTCATTAGATATTTAATTGCAGAGTGATCTGTGTGAACAAAAGTTTCATAGCCTGTTATATAGTGTCTGAATTTGTTTATGGCATGAACAACAACTAAGAACTCTTTTTCAGTTACAGTATAATTTAACTCTGAAGGAGTCAAATTTTTACTTATATAGTAGATGGCATAAGGAATTAGGTCTTTTTGTCCCAATAATGCTCCTAAAGCTGTATTCGAGGCATTTGTTGAAATATGAAAAGGTAACTTCCAGTTAGGTCCCCTTAAAATAGGTGCTTCAGAGATTTTTGTTTTCAAGGTCTCAAAGGCTAACTGGCAATCAGGATTCCACTTGAATTCACAGTCCTTGGTAAGTAATTTGAAAAGTGGAGATGCTATCTTGGTGAAGTTTTCATGTATCTTCGATAATATCCCGTAAATCCTAGAAAACTCCTAACATCTTTTTGACAACTTGGAATAGATAAGTTAGAGATGACTTCAACTTTTGACTCATCAACTCTAATCCCATCCCCTGAAATGTGATGTCCTAAAACAATTCCTTCAGTAAACATCATAAAACACTTCTCATGAATTAGTGAAAGATTTGCTTCTTTACATCTCTTTAAGACTTTTTCCAAGTTTGCTAAGGCTTCTTCAAATGTGTTTCCATAAACTGTGAAATCATCCATATATACCTCTACACAATCATGTATTAGATCTGAAAAAATTCCTAGTACTGCCCTTTGAAATGTTGCGAGTGCATTGCATAGTCCAAATGGAAATACTCGGTAAGCATAGGTACCCCAAGGACAGGTAAATGTGGTTTTGTCTTGATCTTCAAGTGCTACTTGAATTTGGTTATAACCACTAAACCCATCTAAAAATGAGAAGTACTTTTTGCCAGCTAATGTATCTAACACCTGATCTATGAAGGGTAAGGGAAAATGATCTTTAAGAGTAGCTTTGTTTAATTCCCGGTAGTCAATACATACCCTCCATTTACCATTTTTCTTTGGCACAATTACCATAGGAGAAACCCACTCACTATCTGAAATGGGATAGATAAAGTTGACATTTAACAATTTCTGCAATTCTTCTTTAACAATCTCCCTAAGATTTGGATTCATCCGTCTCTGAGGTTGTCTGATTGGTTTACAATTTTCCTCTATGTAGATGTGATGAGTGAAAGTCTTAGGGCTTATCCCTTTCATATCAGTGTACTCCCATGCATATGCAGAAGAATGTCTCTGTAATATCTTGACTAGCTTTTCTTGTTGAGATTTCTCTAGGTTCTTGTTTATGTTTAAAGTTTTACCTGGAAATATCTCAATTGTAGAGCTGCCAAATTTATCCATGGAATAAAGAGGCATCTGCCTTGATGATAAAAACTCAATGTTGGATTCTTCTTGAAATTTTTCATGTTTGTATTTCGAAGAGGATTCAAAATTTTCTAAGGTATTTAGAATCTGGCTATCTTCACTAATTTCTGAAATTGTGAAGAGAGGTTGTATGTCTTCTTCATCCTCAATCCATTGAGTATCATCTAATTCTGTAATTTTTTTTGCTGGAGGATACAAGGTAAATTTATTGGTTGAACTACCATCAGAGATGTACATATCACCGGATCTATAGCTAATGAAAGCATCAGCTGTAGCTAACCAAGGTCTTCCTAATATAATAGGATGTCCTCCTAGATTATTCTTAGGAGTTAGGATCATAAAATCCATAGGATACTCCCAAGAATCTAGGGACACTGGAATGTCTTCTATTACCCCATCAGGTTTAATCACAGATCTGTCTGCTAATTGTAATAATGTGGGTGTAAAAAGAAGATTAGGAAGTTTCATTTTATCCATGATTTGTCTACTCATGATATTGATTGCTGCTCCTAAATCAATAAGTGTGTTTTGGATCTCAGTTCCATTGATGTGTATTCTAACAACTGGATTTCCTGGGTCTAGATACTTTGGAATGGAAATCTTACCCATCATGATATCTACTATTTTTCCTGCCAGTTGAATTTTCTTTGTCTCTTTGATTCTTTTTCCTATTTTTTTCATGCTCAACTCCTTTATTGTTTTTGCTAAAATTGGAATTTCCTTGATAGCTTGTAATAATGGGATCTTAATACAAACATTTCTCAGCTCATCTAGGAAATCATAATTAGGCACCATAATTTGTTTTTCTACACCCTATCAATTTGTAATCTTTCTGGAAAGGGAGGTGTAGAGGTGGATGTTGATGGCTGCTCTAATATAGGAGTTGAAATTATTGGTTCTTTTTGTTTTGATTTTTCAATGTTTGGGTCTTGAAAAGATGTGTCTTCTTCAAGACTTTTATTTACCTGTAGAGAATCTTCCTCAGATTTGTTTTGTTCTTGTATGATTACAGAAGGTTTCTTCTTTTCAAGTATTCTTCCAGACCTAAGTTGAACATCATTAAGGTCTAAAGAAGTGATCAAATAGGTTGGAAACTGTTGGCCTTCTATCATGTATGTGTTCTGAGGATTTTTGTTGTTGGGGTTTGGTATGGGTTGGGCAGGCAACTGATTTGTTTTCTGAGGAAATGGTAATGGAAGTGGTGAATTTTGATGTTGTGGATTTTGAGGATTCTTTTGAGGATTTTGTTGAAGATTTTGTTGAGGAGGGAAATGTGGATATGGTGGATAGGATGGTGGATATTGATAGTACTGAGAGTATCTTCCATAGGGATTTTGTGCTCCTTATGCCCAAGTTTGAGATTGATTTTGGAATTGGGGCCAAGGTTGCTGCCAAGAATTCCAATTTGGTGGGGGTTGATTATACAGCTGATCATGGAATCCTTGTGTTTGAGGTCCTTGCCAAGGCCTCCTAGAGACAAAATTGAGAGATTCTGTGGAATTTGTAGGGGTTTCTTCTTGAAATACAGCTTTAAGACCAGGAAGTGAAGGACAACTCTTGGTCTCATGTTTTTCTGAACAAATTACACAAGTCTCTACTACTTTTTCATCCAAAGGGCACTCTCTCAAGGCATGCTTCTTTCTACATTTGGGACAAAAGATTGCTAAGGCATCAGATTCAGCTTTTTGCTTGTTTTGTAACTTAAGGGTGTCTATTTGTTCACTAAGACTCCCTAAAATGTCAGATTTGAATTCATCAAGAATATGTCCTATTTCTGCCCTACTTACTGTCCCAGAAGCAGACTTACTTGCCCTTGCAAGAGCAGGGTCTCTTGGTCCTTTTACAGTTTTAGATTTCCCTCTTGAAAGGTTGATACATAATTCATCTATTTCAGGTAATGTGAGCTGAGATATATCCCCTTTTCCCATGATATTAAGGATATCTAGCCATTCATCCCTAATTGTCTTCAACAAGAGAGCTTTCAAGGTATCTTGGTCTAGGTTTTCCATTTTTTCTCTTTTGATGTTGTTGTTAAACCTCTCCAACAAATATTCCAGGTTTTCATCCTCTTTTTGTAGAATTTTAAACACTTCCTCCTTATGGTTAACTGGCATACAGTAATCTAAATACCTCTCTAGAAATGCATGTTTCATGTCTTCCCATGTCCTAATAGAATTGTTGATCAAAATCATAAACCATTTTAATGCTGCTACTTTCAATGTTGAAGGGAATAGTTTAAGTTTTTGAGCATCTTGTAAGTAATCATAGGTTCTACATAGGACTTAAAATTCAAATGGAAAGGTTTCAGGATCTTCACTTTTGAGTCCATAAAAGTTTGGAAGGACAGAGGGTAAAATGTCTTTCATAGTTGCATTGGTTTCTTCATCTACTATAGGAAACCCAAAAGAGCTTCCCATTTCCCTTCTACCTCTTCCTCTGCCTCCTTCTTCACCTCTACCTCCTTCTCCTTCTGCACCTCTACCTCTCCTCTACCTCTACCTTGAACCCCTCCAAATAGTGTATGTTCTCCATTAAAGACTCCTCCTTCCCCTTCTTCTGCCATGGTTGATTCTCTTGTGGAAGTGGAAAAGTTTATGTCTCTAGCAGGGATTCTTAAATCTTCTTCTAGGACAGATTCAGTGGATGAAGTGGAAGGTTATTCTGATGGAATGTCTGATCTTAAGTCATCTGGAAGTCTATGATCAGTGGAGTATGGGATGTGGGTTTGAGTTGGAGGTGTGCTGCCTCTTGGTCTTGGTGGCACAAGTGGTGTTCTAGGAATCAAGCTTCTGCTTCTTATGAATCTACCCCTTGAGTCTCTTTCTCTATGCATATCATTTTTTTTTGGAGGTAAGAAACAAGGATACCTAGTTACACTGCCCCGGCAATGACGCCAAAATGTCTGCTCAACTTAGTGTTCCTAAATTGATGTCATAAATTGTCAACCAGGGCTAGTAAATTGTTGAAGTGAAGTGCACTATATGTGCCTAGGTATCTTCTTCCTACTTCGTTGTGTTTAGTGTTTTCCTAATGTTTTTGGTTTTTTGTTTTTATGCTAAGAGGAAAAGAACTAAGTGTTTGACAAAGAGAAGTTATTGGTCACACTAAAACAGAGAAAAATCTATTCTAAACTATGTATGGCACCTAAGAAACAGAAAATGCTAATTCACAGATTTCAAAACTTGACAAGAAAAATAACTCATAACATGAACTCAATCCAATTCATTTCACTAGAAGTATGTTGGAACAACTTGAGAAAAGGATAAGTTTAATGCAATGAGGTTCTTCTAAGTAAACAACAACTTACAATTATCATAGAGAAAATCTCATCCATGGTTAGAAATTTGTTGGAACACATTTGGAAAAGATTATCTGTAACATAGTAAGGAACCCTACTCTAAATTAACTTACGACACTAAAATTAATCCATTCTGAAACTCAAAATGTCACTATTAAGCCTCATTCAAGGGTTAGAAATCTTTTGGAATAGTTTTGGAAAAAGGCAAGTTTGTAAAATTATGAGAAATTGCAGAACAGTCAAGACTTCAAAATAACATTACCAATTCTTATTCCTATGATAATGATGTATTAGCAGAGATTAAAAACAAGAGAAGTTTGTAAATAATGAAGGCCTTTAAGTCTAATTTAATAGAACTAGAATACAACTAGCTAATAAAACTTAAAATACATTAAACAGAAATGAACTAATATGCAATTAACCTCCGAAATACTACAGCTGAAATAAAATGCAATTAATCTGAAATACTACAGCTCTATCTCATTCAGTGTTAGTGATATTTTGGAACAATTCATAAGAACAAGACTAGTTGTACCATTCAAGGTAAGTGAGCATAAAACATAAAGTTCAGAAACCTGCCTAAATTAGGAATGAAACAGAGCTAAAGTTACTTATCTAAACAATATGCACAACGCCTCTCGGGCAGTAGGGGCCCTCTACCACCATATTAGCACACGAATCTCCTCAAAATTGCTTCAGATCATGTATTAAAGTTGCTTTTCTTTCATTAAAGTAAAATGCTTCAAAAACAGAGTATTACGGTCTTGGACAACTTAACAATAAAACATCAATCTAGCTAACTGTCTCTCGGTTTCCCGAGTTATTCTTATAAAAGAAATACATAACTGTCCTGGAGAAGAAGTAGGGATAAGTGTCTTTTTCAATTAAAATCAAATTAGAACTCTTGTGGAGGCCTCGTACTTTGCTGAAGACATCTGTAGAGTCCTTGTCCTGGTAGGAATCCACTTCTTAGTTTTTGTTTCCTCCACATGCATAACCACTTGTAGATTTTTGCTCAGACTTTGTAGAGGGCAAGAAATGATGTAGGAGTGTTGTGGAATTCAACCATATGCGTTTTTCCTTCAAGTGACACTTGTAACCTGGGTGAACATGAAGATAGTTGCAGAATAGGCGACTAGCTACAGAATGGCTGCATTTTGTAGCTAAGTCTGATAAAAAATCACTATAACAACATAACCATAAAAGTATAGTAAGTCAGTCATTGTATGAATTCTTAAAGTAACTTTAATCAATCCTATTGATCTTTTAAGCCTGTAACTGATAAAGGACAAAGGAAATGAAGTGAAATTTGGTGAAAGAAAAGGACATCTTTGGGGCTCAACACCAGCTCCAAAAATAGAAGAAAAGAGATATCAATGCCTTAGAAATAAGCCACTTCGAGGGGGCAACCTCCAATACATTACATGAATGAAAAAGTATTCGATGATACAAATTACAAAACATCCTTTATATATATAGGAGTCCATGGGGCCACAATGTAATCCTAGCCGACCTAACAATAATAATTTAAGGGCACAATAATAACAATATGGGGGTTACAGGGGTACAATAATAACAATAATGGGGTTAAACTAACAATAATAAGGGACTATAATAGTAATATAGGGACCTAACATGCCCCTCTCCTTAAAAAAAGTGTTGTCCTCAACGCTTGAGTAGCTTTGGGTGCTTCTATATAAAATTCTCATCCTCCCATGTAGAATCTTCAGTGGGTAAGTTCTTCCACTTGATGATACTCCAAATTGGATCGTATTTCTAGAAATGTTTGCTCTGCCTGTGACCACTCAGCATCCACATGATTTCATTCCTCACTGCTCGGCAATATTGTTTGAACTGGAAGATTTTCACCTATAACCTTCTTTAAGCACGAAACATGGAAAACTTGATGTACTCGCGAAGAAGCAGGAAGCTCCAATTTGTATGCCATAGTACCAATCTTTTGCAACACCTTGTAAGGACCATAGTACTTTGGCGATAATTTATTATCCTTCTTTGCTTGCTTGAGGGACATTTGCTTGTATGGTTGTAGTCGTAAAAATACCCAATCTCCTACATCAAAACTTCTCTCGCTACGATGTTGATCTGCCTGTTGTTTCATTCGATTTTGTGCCAAATTCAGGTTATCCTTTAAGAGTTGGAGAATTTCTTGCTGATGCTCGATGTGATCTTCCACTGCTTGAACCTTCGAATTTTCCCTTAAAGATGATGTGATGGATGGTGGATGATATCCATAAAGTGCCATAAATGGGGTCATTTTTGCTGCAGTATGTAAGGAAGTGTTATACCACCATTCAGCAAGAGGTAACCACTTGACCCATTGTGTTTGTTTATCAGATACAAAACAACGAAGATATCCTTCCAAACATTTATTTACTATCTCACTTTGACCATCAGATTGAGGATGATAAGATGAGCTATGAGCTAATTGAGTACCCAAACAAGAAAATAACTCCGTCCAAAAATTTCCAGTAAAAATGGGATCTCTGTCGCCCACAATAACCCTTGGGCTTCCATGTAGCTTTTGAATTCTGTCCATAAATGTAGTAGCAACTGTACTTGCTTTAAATGGATGAGATAATGCACAAAAGTGTGCATACTTGGTAAGTCTATCAACTACCACCATGATGATACTCTTTCCTTCGGACTTAGGTAAACCTGTGATAAAATCCATTGAAATCTCCTCCCAACGTTGACTTGGAATGGATAAAGGTTGTAGAAGACCCGGTGTCTTAATTGTCTCAACTTTATTCTACTGGAAAACCAAAACATTTCGCCACAAAATTTTGAATACCAGATTTAAGGCCATCCCAAAAAAATTCTTTCTTCACCCTGTGGTAAGTTTTTAAAAATATTGAGTGTCCTCCTAAAGGAGAAGTGTGCAATTCCAAAAGGACCTTTTGTTTTAGTTGGGAATTCTTACAAAGATATAAGAGATCTTTGTACCATAAGGAGTCATTTTTCCAACTAAATGTATCAGATGTACTAGGATATTGCTGCAACTTTTGAATGAGTGTCCACAATTCTTCGTCCTTCTTCCATTCATCTCTTGCTTCGGTTATCCAATCTGGTTGGATAATAAAAATGGCACAAAGAAATGCTTCCACCTCTTCATTATTTCTTGAGAGTGCATCTGCAACAACATTTAGCTTCCCTTTTTTGTAGATTATTTCAAAGTCATAACCCATCATCTTTGTAACCCATTTTTGCTGCTCTTCTGAAGATATTATGTGTTCCAAAGTTTAAGACTATCATGATCAGTTTTTACCTTGAAGTGTCTTCCCATTAGGTAAGTTTTCCATTTCTTTAGTGCATGCAATATTGCTAACATTTCCTTCTCATAAATAGGTTTTTGTAAATAATTTCCTTTGATTGGAGGACTTTCAAAATCAATGGGTCTTCCTTCTTGCATTAAAACAACACCAATTCCATTTCTTGAGGCATCACTTTCCACAATAATTTGTTCTTGTGAAGTCTGGCATAGCTAAGACCAGTGCTAGGCACATGGCCTCTTTAAGATGTTCAAAGGCCTTAGTTGCTTCAGGAGTCCATGAAAATGCATCTTTCTTCAATAATGTTGTTAGAGGTGATGCTATTCTCCCATAATTCTTAACAAACTTGCGATAATACCCTGTTAACCCGAGAAATCCTCGCAACTTCTTTATGGTTGTGGGGAATTTCCATTCCTTAATGGCTTTAATTTTGTTAGGGTCTACGTTAACACCCTCGTGACATACAATATGACCCAGATATTCCACCTCTTGTACTCCAAAGAAACATTTGGATGTTTTTGCATATAATTGTTTCTCCTGCAATAGTTTGAGCACCCTATCAACATGTTGAACATGATCCTTCCAAGACCTGCTATAGATTAGTATATCATCAAAAAATACTAGCACAAATTTTCTAAGGAAGGGTTTGAAAATTTAATTCATCAACCCTTTAAATGTAGAAGGTGCATTGGTAAGGCCAAAAGACATGACCAAAAATTCATAATGACCCTCATGAGTTCGAAATGTTGTTTTTAGAATATCTTTAGTCTTCATTCTGATGATATCCTGAACGAAGATCCAACTTCGTAAAATAAATTACTCCATGTAATTCATCCAATAATTCATCAATCACAGGAATGGGAAATTTATCTTTAATGGTGAGCTTATTGAGCTCCCTATAATCTGGACACATGCGCCATGATCCATCCTTCTTGTGTACCAATACTACAGCAACAGAGAAAGAACTTTGACTAGGTTGAATTATACCCGCCTCTAACATTTCTGCAATCATACATTCAATTTCGCTCTTTTGGACATTAGAATATCTATAAGGCCTGATGTTTGAGGAAAATTTCCTAGAATCAAATGAATAGCATGATCATGATCATGAATAAGTGGGAGTCCTTTTGGAGTTTCAAACACCTTGGAATGGTTCCAAGACTTTTTGGAGATCTGCAGAAATAGATGATTTTGATGTTGGAACTTCTAGTGAGCATAATTGTGCAATTACGCCTTGTTGTTCTTTCTTTAGAAGATTTTCCATGAAATTAGAGATTATTATATTTCCTGAATTCCCTGCAATACCCCGTAATTAGACTTCCTTTCCTTTTGAAAAAAATTCAAGAAAAGTTCTTGAAAATTAAAAGCTACCGTCCCCAAAGACTGTAATCATTGTACTCCTAGTACAAAATCAGCACCTCCCATAGGAATGTAAAGCATTGTACTATTCAATACATATTCCCCCATGGTTAGCTTGATATTATGGCATTTTCCAGAGCAATTTATAGTTCCTTCATTTGCAACCATCACTTGACATTCTGGTGCTGGGTATTGGAAACAATTCAATTCCTTTGCTACCTTACAATGAATAAAATTATGGGTACTACCTGAATCAATCAACGCTATTACCTTTTTTTTCTTTATATGTCCTTCTATCTTGAGAGATTGAGGAGTGGTAATTCCTGCCAATGCATTACACGATACAGTCAGACTCATTTCTTCCTCTTCTAGGGCTGGTTCCTGGAGTATATCCTCTTCTTTTGAATATTCTTGTTCATTTTCTTCTTCCTCTTCACAATCTATGTAAAATAATTTCTTCTCAGCACACTTATGAACTTTAGTGTATTTTCTATCAGAGCTGTAGCAAAGCCCTTTTGCTCTTTTTTATTCAAATTGTTGTGGTGTCAACCTTGTAGGTTGTGGAAATATAGGAGTAGCAATACTTCCATCTTTATAGAAGTGAGTGGTAGGCTTCCTTGTCGCCATAATTTTACATTCAATTTTTCTTGCCAACCTGAATGCCTTCTCCATGAATCAGGTTCCCAAACACGAACTTCATGTTTGGATGTTATCCTTTAAAGTACCTATGAAGAGATCAATCCTATGTTCCTCTGGAATATGATTCTGTATATTCAATTTTTGGAAGTCCTCAATGTATCCCCCTTTGAACACTTTTGTTTGCGAGATTTATCAATTGGCTAAAGAAGGTGTTGCTCTTTGTATCCTCATAATGTGCTATCATATCTTCTGTAAAAATTGACCAAGTGACAATTTTTTTATGGGAGAAAAGCCATCGATACCGTACAAATGTATTTTGTTCTAAATGTAAAGTTGCAATGCGTACCTTTTGTGTGTTTTGCACATTATTGAGATCAAAATATTGCTCCATTTTTAGTATCCATGTTACAGGATCCTTTCCATCAAACTTCCTCATATCCATTTTTGGAATGGTGGTTCTTCCCTCCAAGATTAGAGTTTATGAAATCACGATTAACACTTATTTTGTTCTCATCATGAGTTTCCTCTACTATATTTTCACCTTTAGCAAACATTTCTTGTATCCACTTTGTTAAACCTTCCATGTCTGCTTTTATATCATTCTTCATGTTTTTCATCTTAGCTTCCATGTCATCCATCTTAGATTCCATGCTAGCTTCCATGCCATTCTTCAAACCATCCATCTTAGATTCCACACCTTTCTTCAAGCCATCCATCTTAGTTTCCAGGCCTTTCTTCAAAACTTCCATGTCATTTTTTGTTGCTCTTTGCAAGAGAGAAATTTTTTGCGCTTGCTCTTGTAATTTTGATATGTCATGTTGCCATTCTTCATCTTCATGAGTCATAGTAGAGCCTTCTAAAGGCTTATTGGGTGTTGAATTCCTCTTAGGGTCCATTTTAGAATCCAACACTGATATCTATTCTACAATATGCCCTTGGAATCAATTCAACTTGATTCTTCAAACAAGACTTATGCAATTCGGAAAAAAAAAATACACACCTTTTACTTGCTTTTGAGGATCTCGATATTGAAATTGACTTATCTCTATACTTGCAGATCCTCAATATCTGAAATTTGGCCCTATAGTAGTCCTTTGAATCTTCTTTCAAATGCCACATGTCCGAATTCATTTGGATTATTCAAGGAAAATTTATGTCCAAACTCCCACAATGACTTAATTATGGACTGGTTCAGTAGAGAAAACTTGTATGACTTGCCATGTGTCACTGTTTTCTCTTTTGGCTCTGAAATTTATAGAAAAGAAACTACAGTCTGTGTACTTCCAGTCACTTTTTATAGAATTCCAATCCGATGCTCAGAGAGAGATTTATGAAGATGTTCCCACGATCACCTCTTTGAGATGAAATTCGGGAGCCTGAAAAAGACCTAACATCCACAGATAATATCTCTGAAAATCTTGCGAACCAAGCTCTGAAATTTTGCGATGATGTTCCTCAGGATTTCAGCTTCACGCTCTAAACTTTTCAGCTTCTGAACGTTCGTAGAAAAAACGTTATGGCAAAAATTCTGCGATGAATGTTTTAAGTGAAATCCAGGAGCCTGCAAAAAGACCTAACTTCCACAGATAATATCTCCGAAAATATTGTGAACCAAGTTCTGAAATTTTTCGAAAATGTTCCTCGGGATTTTAGCTTTTCAATCTAAAAATTCCATCTTTTGAACCTTCAAAGAAAAAAATTTATAGCGAAACTGCCACGATGACCTGTTTGGAGCAGCGAAACCGTAGAATCCAAAGCTCTGATACCAAATGTTATGAAACCAGCTCCAAAAATAGAATAAAATAGATATCAATGCCTTAGAAATAAGCTACTTCGAGGGGGAAACCTCCATTACATTACATGAATGAAAAATTCTTCGATGATACAAATTACAAAACCTCCTTTCTATATATAGGAGTCCATGGGGCCACACTGTAATCCTAGCCGACCTACCAATAATAATTTAAGGGCATAATAATAACAATATGGGGGTTACAGGGGTAAAATAATAAAAATAAGGGGGTTACAGTAACAACAATAAGGGACTATACTAGTAATATAGGGACCTAACATAATAAAATATCAAAATCATGTAATAATTAATATGAAACAATAGTGAAATCACTAATTATATACTTATAAAATATTAGTTAATTAACAAAAAATACATGATATTTTGTTGATAATCATGAAGCAAATGGACACAGTACTAGGTTTCACCTCAAGAAAGTAATAGAATGAATTCCATTGGCTCTTGTGTTTCCCAAAAAAAATCCTTTACAATAGAGAAATAACTTCTTTTTGAAAAATTCATAAAACCTTTTATAGTCCCTGTGGATTCCTTTATATATTATTACAAAATATTTATATAAATAAAATGATATTTCATTACAACTGAAAATATAAAATAGAAATGACGATAAAAACAGTGTTTTAACAACAGTGTGGGAGACTGAGCCATTTGTTAGTGGTTGATGAACTAGAGGCCTCCATGTGAATTTTCCATTGGGAGTGAACATTGAGAATATGGGGTTTCAATTATGTTAGATTGCAAAAAATAATAACTTGGATTTCATAAGCATCATTTTATAATGTCAGAAAGTTCCTTTCAATCCTTGAAGTGGTTTTTTTGTCAACAGACAATAACTTTGTAGTTTGACCAAAAATCATGAGGTAGTTTCAAGGTATATCATCTCTACTTGCTCTATTTGTGCTTGAAAATATTTTTTATACCTTTTTACATCAAAAACATAATAATATTCCTTTGTAGTTTCAGCTATAATCATGACATCGAGTGAGTAAACCTTTTTGATCACTTGAACGGTTGAGTTAATAATAGAAGGACTAAACAATTCATCCTTTTTCACCAAATCATTTGAATTTCTCAAATTATTTTTCCAACATTTTAAGGCAACTTAGCCTTTGAGTCTATTATAGTCCAAGATAATGGATAGATTGCGTGGGGGTACCTTGGTCTTGCCTTGCCAATATATTAGCTATGGTATTTCATTAGCTTGAATTAGCTCAACAATATTATTTGCAATTTCATTGAAAAACCTGTTAGTCAAATTCATTTGTGTTTACACTAGGCTTAAGTTTCTACAAAACTACTCCTATACCTGTAAGAGTTCCTAAGTCAGATGTAGAGTTCTTCCTTTAAATTTCCAAAGATCAATTATATTTCCAGTGAGCTTGTTATCTTGTAACTACCAATCTACAATATATGTGGTATTCCTTTTCTCCAAGTGTTAGTGTTTTGTTTTCTATAAAGTGTACCAAAATCCTTCACTTAAGCTACTCATTACAAAATCCCCTAACAATGAAAGACAGTTGTAAATATTCTTCAAATTTGAAATAATTTTTTTTAGGAAATCCCGCAAAAAAAACCTGCAAATGTAAAGAAACATATGACAATAGAAGATGACATGAAAACCGAGTGTAATAAGACTATTTATTATTATTATTAAATAAACAAGAATGATTACACCTAGTGAGGATAATATGTAGACTTGGGTATACAAAATCCCCCTTTCGTGGGATGGATCATTGAATACACAGTGCTTCAGCTTCAACTCTCTCTCTCTCTCTCCTAATGGTTGCAGTGGGAAAATAATGCTAATGGTGGATTGAACTTGAAAGTGGGTGCTCAAATTTCACAAGATGCTAATGAGGACGATGAGAATGTTCATGTGTAGAGAACAGAGAAAACCCCTCTATATATAATGAAATATTAGGATAGATCTAGATCTAGGAAAATAATAAAAAATATTATACTAAATCAAGGTCTAGCCATTCAGAATAATTTGTTATATTTTCTAGAGGGAAATATTATTTGAAATGATCAAACATATTTACTTATAAAATGGTTAAAGTAATTAACAAATAGAAATTCTTTATTTTTAATTACTTAATCGAGATAAAGCTAAAGATGAATTATAAATAATTATTACATAATGATTAAGTAATTATCTCGTGAGAGAAATAATGGATAATTATGGAATACTAAATAAACAATGATTTATTTAATTATTCTTGAGTAGTTAAGTAAATAATGGTTAGAAGTAATGACTTAATAATTATTTCGAGATAATAATAAAGGAATAATGATTTATTTAATTATTTTCATGGGTGTTTTGGATTTTAATGAGGAATAATTTTGGAAAATGGTTCACTAAATTATTTCCTAAGGTGAAAGTGGGCATTAATCTATAACGCCCCATCCTGCATGGTGTATTTCAATCAACCTAGTAGGAAATGGCTAGGTGATCATTTTTTTGGTGATAACACCAAGCGAGTGAGATTTTATTGTACCTTTTCCATGTCAACCTTCAAATGGTGTTCCAAGTTCTTCATCTGTTGGGTATGTTTTTATTGTTCTTATGAGAGTTTAACTTTGATTTAACCATTGAGATATGATTGATTTTGATCCAATTTCCCTTCGAGGTTACTAATTGTTTTGTTCTCTTGAATAACAATTTCAATGTGATTGTTTATTCACCAGATTTTTGTGTTTACAAACATGGCCATTGAACTTTCTAGCTCCCCAACGAGCTTTTCACCAATTTGTTTGGACCCATTATAGAAAATTATCTGTTGGACTGGGGAAACACCATCACATGAAGTTTTCTTCCTCTTGACTCTACTTTTTATGATAATTATACTGTTGCTATTAAAGAGCCAATTGGTAGGAAGAATATCTTCCTCTTCAATACTGAAATATATTTAACATTGTGAACACCCGAGGAAGGCATGCTTGCCATAGATGAACTGGGGGTTTTAGAAACTGCCCCAAAACTAACTAGTGTTGTAGCCCCTTCATCATGAATGTATTTGTTGGGGGTTTCAAAGCCTATATGGGTTATTGGAGAGCTCCCATGTGCAGTTTTCAAGGGAATTTTTTCTTTATTTCCACTAGCACTTTTTGCACCTTCTCAAATAAAATTCATTCCTCATGCATCTCTTTCTCTTCTACCTCTAAATATACAGCCTTTATCTCTTTGTTTGTGCATTTAGGAGGTTCATGATGAGGAAGATATATTTCCATCAGTTGTGACTTTGCATGAACTGGTTGCATCAGAAAGAGGTTGGCTTGCTAGGTTGATGTCACTCCAATACACATTTCGCTTTTTTCCTACAGAACAATTGGTAGACATATTGTTATGGTATTCCTAAAAGTTTAAAACTGAGCCTATTTACGGGAATGTAGTTCCTCGACAATTTCAATAAATTCTTGAAAATAACATACAACTTTAAACAAGTTGTTAAAAAGGGACTATTCATAAATATATTTTTTTACCTCTTGCATTTTTGTAATGTTCAGACACAACCCTATTGGTGATCCAGATTTATGAAGGAAGGAAATGAAATAAAAATATAAACAAAAACACAGAGATACAATGAAAACACAACTTAAATTCATTAATAGTACTGAAAATTATTACATGGAGAATGGAAACAAACTACCTCATACGACGGTAGCTTATCTCTGAGAAGAGATGTGGAAACTATATGCCTTCTGAACTTTTTTACAATGAGGATCGATGGCTTATTTATTATTTATAAATATTGGAAAACCCTAAACATCCAAAAACATAACCGTAGGAGATGAAGCACCAAAATTTTGTGGGCCCTGTTAGGACTCCACTATGTAGCATTTTTACTATATACTTTGACACCATCTTACCTTTATAACCATGTTTAAAAGGGATTCCATTATCATTTTCATTTACTTTATCCCAAGGTATATAAAATCCTCTTCTTTATTATATGTTTAATCTGTTTACATATAATTCCATAATACTCTTATATTTTACCATTAATCGAAGTGGATTGTTGCTAACATAAGTCTAAAAGATCGCAGATAATCTATGTGCTGTGCTGGAGCAATCGGCCGTTGCTGAAACAGTCAAACTTCGTTGCTGAAACAACCGACTCCGTTGCTGAAACAGTTGACTTCGTTGCTGAAACAGCCAGCAAGCACGCAAATTCCGTCACTCGTAATTTGCGATTCTAGAAGAGTATTTTGTGGAACAATGGCAACAGCATGAAGAAGTGGTTACATGGATTATTCTAAAGATAGCATTCTTGTTGTATCTGTTGTAACAATATCTTTTTATGGAAGAACAGAATAGTCCTTTTTTAAGAAAGAAGAACAGAATTGGGATAAACACAGATTCGCTCTCATGTAATTGTAAGAGATGTCTCCTCTTTAAAAAGAGGAGACATCATCATTAGAGAGGAGTTCGAGTTTGAAAGCTACAGGAGAACATTGTATTTGAGAGACTGGAGCTAGACTCCATTTGTAATGTATCATTTCTTTTGACAGATGAATAAAATTTCCTTTTGAGCGCTCCAATTTAATTCTTTCCCTGGGGAATCTTGTGAGAGGGAAAGGGCCCGCCTTCCTCACAAGATTCACCCTTCTGTCCCTGTAGTTTGTTTAATTTCTTTATGATGTTTGCACTTTACTTTAATTCTGTTGCTGAGACACCAGTTACACAGTTCTGTAGTTATTGAATATTCTATTTCCTTAACGCTGCATGTGTTCAGTACATTCATTCTTAAGAAGTTGAGAAATCTATTTCTGTTATATGTTTGAATGTATAATGTTGGGAAGCAGGTGCTGAAGGTTCCTGTACAAAGGAATAGGGTCCTGCTCCCACTAATTGCCTTTCTTTTCCTGTAGTGTGATTAGAAATAGGAGACAAGTGCTGAAGGTTCCTGTTCATGGGAATAGGGTCTTGGTCTCTTGAGTTATCTTTTCTACAGAGTGATTAGTGTCAGGAAGCAGGTGCTGAAGTTCCTATTTAAAGGAATAGGGTCCTGTTCTTGCTATAGTTGATTGGCTTCCTTTCCTGCAGATTGATTTCCCTTTATTTGGATTCTAAACTGCAACCTAGGAATTACTTCTGCTATAACATAATTGACTTCAGCTTTGATTAAACAGAGTGTGAATAATTAGACTTGTATGATTGATAGTTGTGTGGCTTTTTACTACAACATTGTTTTTGCTTTTGAAATTGAGCATATCCAATGCGTGATTGTCTTTGGAATAAAAAGACTTCCTCGGGTTGACAATTTATGTGGAGCTTGAATTGTGAAAACAATTAAAGAGACCAACATTTTGGCGCCGTTGCCGGGGAAGGCAATTATAGATTTCAAAAGCATTAATATTTTCTTTTTAAATGTGCAGATTGTATGAGAGGACGCGGAAACCAGAAGAAAAATAACCCCACAGGTGGCAAAGGCAAAGGAAGGGGAGGAAGAAAGACTTTTATTGACGAGATTGTATCAAAGGCTGAATCATCACAGAGATTAAGTTCTCGAAGATCAAAACTTCAGCACTCCCCTCAATCAGATTACAAAATAGAGGAAGTCGTGGGTCCTGAAAATATAGAAGAACCAGCAGTCAGTGCTGGAGAGTCAGAAGAAAGTGTTAGTAAATCAGCAGAGCACATTGAGGAAATAATAGAGAGTGTTGGACGACCAGTGGAAAACATTGAAGAGCCAGTAGAAGATCTTGACGATCGAGCAAGTGAAGTAGGAGAACCGACAATGGAAGGAAACAATGACGATTTCTTTGGTGGAGGACATGTAGAGCCTGAAGGAGAAGGAAGGGATGAAAATTCCCTCTCTACCTTGGGATTTCCTATCAGTGATATCTCTGCAGGAACAACTCCTATGAAAAACATTCCATTGTCTGCTTTACCTAACTTCCATGGTTTATCCTCTGAAGATCTAGATGAATTTCTTTTTGAATTTGATATATTATGCAGAAGTTATGATTATGTTACTAATGCTCAAAAGTTGAAACTGTTTCCAGCCACCTTAAAAGGAAATGCTTTAAGATGGTTCATGAGCCTTGGGAGTCAGGTAATCACAACTTGGGAGCAGATGAAACAGAAATTTCTGCTTAAATATCAAGACTACTGCCGGACGAGAGAAAAGAAGGATGAACTATTCAATATGGCACAAAAGCCGGATGAGAGTCCGGAGGACTATATAGAAAGGCTGCAGTACAATATACAGAGATCTGATCATCCTAATATAAGTAAGGAAATTCGCAAAACAATATTACTTAGAGGTTTAAGGGATGATTGTTTAGATATGTTAAACATGCTTGGCAAGGGAGATATATCTAAGGAATCATATGATGAGATTGTTGAACTTTCTAAGAGGTGTTCAAGGGGAGCTGCAAGGAACAGAGTAAGTAATAGAGATTCCACCTATTCAAGAGTGAAGAAATCAGCCAGTGGAGGAGCAACAAGAGCTGAAATAGGTAATTTACTTGAAGAATTTAAAACTGAGATGTTAAGTTCTTTTGCTTCACAAATTGACACTTTGCAGGTTAAGAAGAAGCAGGCTGAAGCAGAAGCAACTCTGGCTGTCTTTTGCCCGAAGTTCAGAGACAAACATCCACTAAGGGAGTTCCCAATGGAAAAAATACCAATCTGTACCCTTTGTGAGAAAGATCATGAAACAAAACAATGTCCATCTCTACCAGGAATAAAGGCAGCATTGCAACCAACGGAAGAAGAAGCTGAAGCAGTTTACCTGCTAACTCAAAGAAGACAATGGCAACCAAAAGGACAAGGTATGAATTCTAGTATGCCATTTAATCGTTGGAACAATTATTCTGCTTTCGGTCAAACAAATTACCCCCCGTTTAATCAAATGCAATACCCACCCTTCAATCAAATGAATTTCCCACCCATGCAGCAATCAAACCCTCCCTTTGTTGATCCTTCAATGTGGACTCCCTGGCCCCCACAGCAGCCATCTTCTTTTAACCCTTGGAGTTCAAATTGGAGAAGCCAACAACTCCCGTATACAAATCAATTGCCTCAATTCCAACAACCACTTCCTCTGCCATCGAATGCTCCGCCAAATAACCAAATGAGACCCCAGCTACCTATGCAACCAAATCCTAACCCCAATAATAAAGTTGTGCAAGTCATTGATATTCAGAATTAGTCTATATTTCCTACTATGCAATGTAATGATATTCATTTAAGATCGGGGAAAATAGTAGAGCCTATTATTGATGACATAACTTCTTCTGATTCTGATAAAGATGAAACTGAGAAACATAAGAAAGCACAACCACCTTCTAACAAGAGTGTTGAAATAACATAACCACCATTCCCCGAGCGTTTGGTTTTAACCAGAACGCCTGAAACACCTGCTTTTAATCTTTTAGGGGAATTGCAAAATTTGTATGTTAAAATTCCACTTCTACAAGCATTAAGAGATGTACCAATTTATGCCAGAACAATAAGGGATATTTGTGTTAAGAAACCTGGTAGGAAAACTAAAGATCCCCTTACAGTACATGTGATGGGTGACTTGTCTGCATTAATGTCCGGAAAAGCTCCTCCTGTGAAATATGGTGATCCCGGCCATCCTACTGTGACAGTTCATATTGGTAAAACAATGATTCCCCAAGTTCTGGTAGATTTAGGTGCTGCAATTAACATAATGACTCTTGAAACTTCACAATTGTTACAACTGAATAACACAATCAGAGATACACCCACCATTCTAGAGTTGGCTGATCGTTCTACAATTAAACCTGAAGGAGTTGTCGAGGATCTACTTATTTTAGTTGAATCCTGGAAATACCCAGCTTATTTTGTTGTATTGCAGACTAAAACAAAGCTAGGGGGACACCCCTTAATTCTAGGAAGGCCATGGTTGGCCACAGCTGATGCTTTTATCAGTTGCAGATCTGGTTCAATGACAATTTCTAATGGTTATGAAACAAAACAGCTTACTCTTTATCCTCATGCTACACCAATAATTAATAATGAAGATTCTATGTGGATGGATTATGATGATAATTTTGTTCAGCCTATTTTAACCATTGGACAAGCTTTAGCTCTCAAAGACAATACAGAGGATGAGATAATTAATAATTTTATTTGTGAGCCTTCTTCTGTAATTGCTAAAACACACAATCAATTAACTGCAATTTTTGAAACTGATACTCAAGAAAAGATTGAATCTGAAGACTCATCTCAGACATTAACCACCATCTCATCTAGAAGCATAACAGTTGAAATTGAACCTGGCAAGACATTAAACATAAATCCTGATCTAACAGTTAATGAAACACAGCAGTTAATGAAGTTATTGCATGAATATAAGGAAGCATTTGCATGGGATTACACAGATATGAAAGGTATTTCTTCTGAATTATGTACTCATCGAATTTACATTAAAGAGGGATGCCGGCCTATTTGTCAACCCCAAAGACGAATGAACCCTAATTTACGAGAAATTGTTAAAGAAGAACTTCAGAAATTGCTTAATGCAGGATTTATATACCCTATATCTGACAGTGAATGGGTTTCCCCATTGGTAATTGTCCCTGAGAAAAACGGGAAATGGAGAGTATGTGTCGACTACATAGCCTTGAATAATGTTACTCAAAAGGATCACTTTCCTTTACCTTTCATTGATCAGGTGTGGGACAGTCTGGCAGGGAAGAAATTCTTTTCTTTTCTAGATGGATTCAGTGGGTATAATCAGATTAGAATTGCACCCCAAGACCAAGACAAGACCACTTTCACTAGCCCTTGGGGAACTTTTGCTTATAGAGTTCTTCCGTTTGGGCTATGTAATGCACCAGCAACTTTTCAGAGGGCTGTTATAGGAATTTTATCTGATATGTTGAATGAATCTATGGAAATATTTATGGATGATTTTACTCCTTATGGTGTGTCTTTTGAAGATGCATTACAAAATCTTGAGAAAGTACTTAAACGATGTATACAAGCTCACCTCTCCCTAAGTACTGAAAAATGTCATATGATCATGAGTGAAGGAGTAGTGCTTGGACATTTTATTTCATCTCAAGGTATTCAGGTAGATCCATCTAAAATATTGGTCATTCAGAATCTTTCTGTTCCTAAAACACAAACCGATGTGAGAAGTTTTCTAGGACATGCTGGATACTACAGAAGATTTATTAAAGATTTTTCTAAGATAGCTTCTCCATTATTTGTGTTGCTTATGAAAAATGCTGAATTTAAGTGGACTAATTCTTGTCAGAAAGCTTTTAAAGAACTCAAGCATCAGTTATCTACTGCTCCTATTTTGAGGGGGCCTGATTGGGCCCTCCCTTTTCATATATCTTCTGATGCTTCAGACACTGCAATTGGAGCTGTCTTGGGACAAGAGGAAAATCATCTTCCTTATGCTATCTACTTCATTAGTAAGAATATGACCCCTGCTGAGCTTAATTACACAGTTACCGAAAAGGAATTTCTTGCAGTAATTTATGCCATTAATAAATTTCGACATTATATCACTGGTTATTCTACTTTTGTGCATACTGACCACTCAGCTATCAAGTATTTAATGAACAAATCTGTTACAAATGCTAGAGTTACCAGATGGCTATTATTACTGCAGGAATTTGATATCACAATTGTAGACCGGCCTGGTAAAGAAAATGTGGTGGCTGATTTCCTTTCACGGTTAAAAACTGACAATGATATTCCAGTAGATGATTCTTTTCCTGATGAGTATTTGTTTGCAGTTTCTGCTCACTCTCCATGGTATGCAGATATTGCTAATTATTTGGTTGCAGGAAAATTACCATCACACCTGTCATATAGAGAAAAGAGAAGAATTTTTCAACAAAGTGCCAGGTATAGCTGGATAAGTGGGTGTCTTTTCTACACAGGGCTTGATCAGGAAATCCGAAGATGCATTAGGGAAGATGAAGTGTATGACATACTGAAAGCTTGTCATGATGGCCCTTGTGGAGGGCATTTTGCTGATAAAAGAACAACACACAAAATTTTGAGGATGGGTTACTATTGGCCCTCGTTATTTAAGGATGCAAAGAAACATGTAAGGGCTTGTGACAACTGCCAGAGAATGGGTCAACCCAATCATAGAGATCAAATGCCATTAAACCCCCAGGTAGTTTCTGAACCATTTGAAAGATGGGCCTTGGATTTCATAGGACCCATTAATCCTCCATCCAATCAAAGAACTTATATATTAGTCTGTACAGACTATATGACTAAATGGGTGGAGGCTAAAGCACTTATTAGAGCCAATGAAGAGGCTGTCCTAGCTTTCTTATTTGAAGAAATCTTCACTAGATTTGGAATTCCTAGAGAGCTAGTCATAGATGGAGGACCTCCATTCAATTCTCATGGTTTTAAGTCTACCCTTCAGAAGTATCATATTCATCATAGAATGACTACACCATACCACCCCCAGGCCAATGGGCAGGTGGAGAGCACAAACAAAGTATTAGAAGCCATTCTAACTAAAACAGTGAAGGACAACCGGAAGGATTGGTCTCAAAGGCTGCCTGAAGCATTATGGGCTTACAGAACTACTTGGAGAAACACTACAGGTTTCTCTCCCTCTGAATTGGTCTATGGTAAAAATGCTGTTTTTCCTGTGGAATTTGAAATCAAAACTCTAAGAACTGCTTTAGCTGTTAATCTTGATTTGACTGATGTGCAGACAGCTAGGTTGCAGCAGCTTCTTGAGTTGGATGAAAAGAGATTAGATTCCATTCACCAAACAACCATGATTCAACAACAGAGAATGAAGTGGCATGACAAAATTATCAAACACAAGCAGTTCCAAAAAGGTAATTGGGCCTTGTTGTATGACTCTCAGTTTGAAAATTTTCAGGGTAAGCTACGTACACGCTGGCTTGGACCATATGAGGTAGATGCTGTTTTTCCTAATGGAACGGTAAAACTTGTAACAATTGATGATTCTAAAACACCTTTACTAGTCAATTGTCATAGGCTCCGTCTATACCAGCGCCCTGTTTCTAAAGAGGATTTCAAGATTGCTTGCATGACTGATATTCATTATCTTTTTCTAGGGGAGTCTTCTGCTCCTCACAGCATTTAATTTTCTGCACTATTTTTTTAGTATTAGATTAGATTAGATTTAAGACTAATAATCCCTGTCAAGGGTTGGCATATTACAATTGAATTTTGCAGATTCTGGAAAAGCTCATCAAGAAGGACAGATCCATCATAAGAAGATCTGAAGCTTCAATCACAGAAGCTTGTTCCCTTCATTTCATCCCATTTCCTAGCAATATCCCTTCACCCCATTTCTACATTATTTCCCTTTTTCCATTTTTCCCACTTCTACCATTCCTAAAATATCATCCTTCAGCTAGTATTTCCTATCCCTTACTGCTGGAATTATCCCTTATCAAACACTTCCCCCACTTGTTTCAAACCCAAGTCATTTATCCCATTTTCCTGATTTTTCCCGTTGCTGAAACACCAGTTTCAGCAACGCGTCATTCATTTTTCCGTTGCTGAAACACCAGTTTCAACAACCTGTCATTCATCTTTTCATCATTAAAACATCATTTCTTTCCTGCTATGCAAGCTTTTTAGTTCTCCACTTTTACGCTATAGATCCTTTGGGTGAAAATTATTCAGTACTGAGCAGATCCTGTTACACTCCTGTTCTAAATTTCAGAGAAATCTACAGACTCTTCCATGTATATTAAGCCATTCTGAAGCACTCTACACTTCGAATTATTAAACCAAAGGTAAAAATGTAAGGTATGTGGTTTTAATGTAATGCAGTTAAATTATATATTAAAGAGAGGATCTCGGCTCATAATGGTTGCAATCTCCACACGCCCAATCATCATTGCACCATACGTAGGGGGGGGAATTTCAAAAACTGAATAATCATTTCACATTAACCAATCCTCCGTCATTCTTCATATCCACTTCCGCCGTCATTGAGACTCCGCATCCTCTGTTGCAACAATTAGCCTGACCAAGGCCTGTGTTTCTGTCTTCTGTGCCTCTGCATATAACTCAAGCTAGCAGCCATGGGAGGGTCGGCTATCAGACACGAGCCTGGTTCGATAAATCTTCTTCAAATGTTTCCGGAAGCCTATCAAATTTTCCAACAAGCAGGATGGACAGCATACTTTGAACGGTTAGGAGAATTTGATCAGGAGCAGGTTTTAGAGTTTGCACAAAATCTTCAGGGGAATTTCTCAGTGGTTCAAGGCGTCCGCATTTCAGTTACAGAGGAGGACATAGTTCAAGGTTCAAGTTTTCCGGCTATTGGGACTCGATGGTTCAGCAGAAAGCAGGTTATTTTGAATGCACATCAAGATTTTCTTCGTCCAGATGAACCAGTTGAACTTAAAGGCTGCGGTGTAAGTCTGTATTCACTTCCTCGACCATGGCCAACAGTAGCAGAATTCATCAAACACTACTTGACATGCGAAGGGCGTTACCAGGTAATCTACCAACATGACTTCGTTTTGATGAATCATTTAAGGAATGGCCGATTAGTTAATATTCCCTATTATCTGCTTGGTTGTATCAAAAACATGTCCTATTATTGCAGACGGGCTAAATTCCCATTTTTATCCCTCACCCATCATCGTTTATGCCAATTGTTAATTCAGAGGGGTTTTTCTCAGCAAAACCCCCCTCTGAATAATCCACTCCTTATTCCCCAACAGGCTGAAATTCCTCAGCAGGCCCAAATCCCCCAACAAGCCGAAAGTTCCCAAGAAACTCCTGAGATTCCTTATGAAGGGCAACTGGACGATACCCCAGACTCCCCAGTAATTCCATCCTCAGAGCCAGTTTACCCAACCCCAAGTTCGTCCCACTTAGTAGATTCAACCATTCCCACTATTTCTATCCCTAGCGATGACTCTCTAACACCCCCATCCCCACCTACTCATAAAAGGAAGAAAAGAACCCCAACAGTCTCTGTCTCAAAACGTCGAACAAGGGCCAAATTCCAGATTTTTACTTCTTCCGAAAGCCCTTTCCCCAGAAAATAATCTTCCCCTGCAAAGAAAAGGAAAGACAGTGATTTCTCTGCTTTCCTACCAAAAAGGAAAATGAAGATGACTGTTGAAACAGGAGTTACTCCCATTTCCCCTGACCCCGCCACTATTCTGTTAAAACTCCAATCTTCACCCCCATTTCAAATTTCCCAACCCGTCTCGTCCGGTGGCACTGCCACACAAGAACCAGTGCCCCGGGATAATACGACATTGTTTATGGCTCAAACAGTGACTGCCACACAAGAACCAGTCACTTACCCAGAGGCTGAAACACAAGAACCAGCCACTGTGGTATCAAAATCATACACCAAGCATGATGATACAGGGAGACCAGCCGTAGCTGCTCCACAAGAACCAGCTACGGCTGTGCATCAGCAGACAACCCCAGAAGAATCAACCAACATACAGGGTTCATATACTATGGCATCTTTATTGGAAGAAAATCAGTTTTTGAAGTCTGAGTTAGAAGCCTCTAAGAATGAATTAGTCATGGCACGAGAAGCCTTCGATAGAGAACTAAATCTCTATATGCTAGCACACACAACATCATCACAAAATAGGGAGCCATGCAGGGAATACATGTGCCATGAGTGTGGTAATATTTACCAGCAGGCAGGCTACAAACTAGTCAAAATTCAAGTATCTGAGGCATCTACATCAGCTGCAATAAAAGAAGAATGCCCTACTGCCCCACAAGAACCAATAGGGCTTCCAAAAAATATAGAAAAAGAAACTAAACCTCAGATATCTCGCCCTGTGCTAGTTAGTGCAGCCACTCAGACAGAAACACAACCACAGATATCTTGTCCTGAGCTAGTCAGCTCAGCCACACAGACAGTATCACAACCGCAGATATCTTGCCCTAAGTTAGTCAGTGCAGCCACTCAAACAATGTCCCAACCCAGTATTTCTAATGCCAGGACACAGACCCTGCCATGCAATCAATTAGAACTGATGAACAAATGGAAGAAACAATATGCTGAAGAACAAGATACAATATTACAGCAGCACAAGTTAGCATGGCAGAATCATATGTACGCCAACTGGGATAGTTGGGAACAGACGCTGCAACAACTCAGGGATTCCAAGAAGGAAGTCAAGGAATCAAAGGAAAAGATGGCCTTGATGTTTTCATTAGTGCAGAAGTTGATGGCTACCCGCAAACCCTCTGTAAATTACTCTCTTTTCCTTTCTGAACGTTTAATTTATTTTCAATTAAAAGCAATAAAGGATGGCAGACCGCATGGATTTCTTACTTCAGAACAATTTGTTGAGACTTTTGCTGAGGCCCCTGAAAGTGACCAGCATTTGCTGTGCGAACTTTACCTCCATAATGAGGCCATTCCCGACAATAGAAGAGTCAATCTCATTCCAATTGCAGGTGATATACAAATAAGGGCATTTATTTCATTTTTGGCCAATCAGCTCACCTGGAAAACTGCGTTTATTGCAAGCAGTCATAATGAGGAGAATAGGCTCCTTTGGATTAGACCAGAACCTTTAAGTCCAGCCATGTTTATAGCACAATATCACCAATTCTTACAGAAGCCAGGAATGCATAGGTACATGCAACAACTACAGGCTTCAACACTTTTGAAGTGTCAACAGCAAATCAGAGTAAAGGGGACTACTGCATTGAAGGCCAATACTATGTTTTGGCAGCAGTCATGTAAAGAAAGACAAGATTATCACCCTTTTAACCCTGACAATCTCCAAGCTACACTTTCTAGGGTACCTACTTATATCAGATGCATTCGACATTGTGGAGAAAACTGGATTGGCTACCATTTTCATTTTCCAATTTTATGGCTGTCTTCAGAGAAATATAAGTGTCACTACCAATTGGCTGGCAGAGATGAAGCTTTAGCATGGCAGCAATTGCAGAAAAATAGAGGATTCCGAGCTCCTACAGATGCCACCTTCTCCAGCTACTGCTTGAGCAACTTGCATGCACAGAATCAGTACTCAGACTCTGACTCAGACTAGGAGTTGCCTGAGGACATGCAACATTTTCAGCTGGGGGGGATGTTAGGACTCCACTATGTAGCATTTTTACTATATAATTTGACACCATCTTACCTTTATAACCATGTTTAAAAAGGATTCCATTATCATTTTCATTTACTTTATCCCAAGGTATATAAAATCCTCTTCTTTATTATATGTTTAATCTGTTTACATATAATTCCATAATACTCTTATATTTTATCATTAATCGAAGTGGATTGTTGCTAACATAAGTCTAAAAGATCGCAAATAATCTATGTGTTGTGCTGGAGCAATCGGCCGTTGCTGAAACAGTCAAACTTCGTTGCTGAAACAGCCGACTCCGTTGCTGAAACAGTTGACTTCGTTGCTGAAACAGTCAGAAAGCACGCAAATTCCGTCATTCGTAATTTGCGATTCTGGAAGAGTATTTTGTGGAACAATGGCAACAGCATGAAGACGTGGTTACACGGATTATTCTGAAGATAGCATTCTTGTTGTATCTGTTGTAACAATATCTTTTTATGGAAGAACAGACTAGTCCTGTTTTAAGAAAGAAGAACAGAATTGGGATAAATGTAGACTTGCTCTCATGTAATTGTAAGAGATGTCTCCTCTTTAAAAAGAGGAGACATCATCATTAGAAGGGAGTTCGAGTTTGAAAGCTACAGGAGAACATTGTATTTGAGAGACTGGAGCTAGACTCCATCTGTAATGTATCATTTCTTTTGACAGATGAATAAAATCTTCTTTTGAGCGCTCCAATTTAATTATTTCCCTGGGGAATCTTGTGAGAGGGAAAGGGCCCGCCTTCCTCACAAGATTCACCCTTCTATCCCTATAGTTTGTTTAATTTCTTTATGCTGTTTTCACTTTACTTTAATTCTGTTGCTGAGACACCAGTTACACAGTTCTGTAGTTTATTGAATATTCTGTTTCCTTAACGCTGCATGTGTTCAGTACATTCATTCTTAAGAAGTTGAGAAATCTATTTCTGTTATATGTTTGAATGTATAATGTTGGGAAGCAGGTGCTGAAGGTTCCTGTATAAAGGAATAGGGTCCTTCTCCCACTAATTGCCTTTCTTTTCCTGCAGTGTGATTAGAAACAGGAGACAAGTGCTGAAGGTTCCTGTTCATGGGAATAGGGTCTTGGTCTCTTGAGTTATCTTTTCTACAGAGTGATTAGTGTCAGGCAACAGGTGATGAAGTTCCTATTTAAAGGAATAGGGTCCTGTTCCTGTTATGGTTGATTGGTTTCCTTTCCTGCAGATTGATTTCCCTTTATTTGGATTCTAAACTGCAACCTAGGAATTACTTCTGCTATAACATAATTGACTTCAGCTTTGATTAAACAGAGTGTGAATAATTAGACTTGTATGATTGATAGTTGTGTGGCTTTTTACTACAACATTGTTTTAGCTTTTGAAATTGAGCATATCCAGTGCGTGATTCTCTTTGGAATAAAAAGACTTCCTCGGGTTGACAATTTATGTGGAGCTTGAATTGTGAAAACAATTAAAGCGACCAACAGGCCCCGTTGGGGCAAATTGATACATCAATTTCCCGGGGTCGTAACTTTCGCATACGATCTTCATTTGTTACATACGATACCTCGTTAGAAATATCTATACCAGTACCACAAATTTTGATTGCAAAACCATGCTACAGAGTACATGTTTTCCCATTATGAAAAAATAAACATATTTTAGGGCCTCAAAACCACTTCGAAAGTTCAGGACCCGAAAGATTGCCAAAAATAGTAAATTGCACTACAATTAAGGAAATTGAAAGAAACAATGGTGGTGATCTAAGTGGAATAGGAAGGTGGCCAAAAATATCCACCTAGATTAGTCCTTCCCCCTTAGGAAGCAATGGTCCCCATTACAATGAGTTCCTCCATGAGATGGGGAAACTTCTGCTGAACTTAGCCCCCGGTGAGACAGTTGCCTTGGTGCAAGAGTTAGCTAGCTTTGACAACCCGATACAGTTGGATATTTTGCTGGAAAGTGTTGTTGATATGCATGTCCATAATATCATTATTTGTGGCAATTTCCATGCAATTTTGGGTTTATATCTATTGGTGTGATTTGTTCTGCAATGTTTGGTGTGTCCAGTAATGGCCGAAAGTAAGGAAGTCCACATTTAACACTAGGTGCAGGCCAAGGAATAGGGGAATGATGAGCTAAAAACAATTTTATCCCACACACTTGATGATGGTTTAAGGACCATATTTGAGTGATATGAACTTTATATTGGCTTTGGTAAGGCGTTTTGTTTGCAAATGCAACAAAACTTTTTTGCCCTCCTGAAACTTGTCCGACACCCAATGTTGATCATGCCACTACTTGTACTTGGCATTGGACTTATACAATATGTTGTGCACCTATTGGAGGATGTGTTTTATGCTTCCAATAAACATGGTTTCTTTATCAGCCTCAGACTATACATGTGTTTATTATTCTTTTTTATTTGAATGAGGGAAGGCAACATCAATCAAATACAATGGTTGAAAACCGAGACCCACTTGAAAAGGACTAAGGAAAATCGAGCTATATAGATTTTTGTTATAACTGTGTTTCACATAAGGAAGAATATCATGATCCCAGTTTCAAGGATGCTTAGAGTTGTACATGTGTAGTATGTGGACTATCATCCTATTGACGACATTTATCTAGCCATCAGTCTAGTGATGGAATGAAGTCAACTTGCTGAGCTTAGTGTCCAATTATTTTGAGAGGCTCAATCAGAATTTTCTTAGGGACCTAGTATGACAATATAATATAATGGTCTATGGGTTTCCAAATTGTACCCATACTCCTTCAAAGAAGAGTTTTGCAGAGTCCTCTACTATGATACTCTTCTTATAGGCCACCAATATAGGAATCTTATAAAAAAATTCCATGAACACAAATTCACAGTCATTACCATGCTTGGTAGAAGGGAGTCCCAATAGATAGTCCATGGAGATGGATTCCCAGTGGTGGCTCGAAGTAGGAAGAGGAGTTTACAAGCCTTGCTTCTTGATGGTTGGCTTGGAAATGGCACAACTAGTACAAAATCTGATATAGTCCAAGGTCATGTTAGAGTTTTGGAAAATCAAAATTATTCTGTAGTATGAAAACAATTTTCTCCACACCAAAGTGTGTTATGACACAGATGTAGTGTTCCTCACAAATCATCTTGGCAGGCTCTCTTGAAGGAACACAAAGGTGGCCCAAGTAGCATAATAATGGGTCCTAGAGGTGGAAATCTAGAACTTTCTTTCCATCCGCTAGCATCTAGTATGTGGTGATAAAATATGGGTCATTTTTGTATAGTTGTATCCATTTGTAGGTCTCATGGCCACAAGAGTTGAGAAAATTAGTAATTGTTGCAACTGGGGGCCAACTGAGGAAATTTTCAACATGATTGGTATGACCCTTCTTGTATTTACTGTGTAAGTGGAATTGTTGTAGATATGTAAACCAATTTTGATGCCAATTATTCTGCAACTTCCCTTATGTCTAGATAAACTAAAGAGGTTAGTGATATATGTGGATGACTGTCTCCTTCCCCAAAATGTGATATTTCCATTCACGTCATGCCTGCATGATGGAATACATCTCTTTGTCATAGGTGGGGTATCTCAAAATTGTATCAGAAAGTGTCTCAATGTGGTATGCCACCAGATGGCCTTGTTGGGTGATAAATGCACCAATAGCATAGTCGGAGGCGTCTGTCTCAATTTTGAATGGTATTTTAAGGTCTGGAAATGTGAGTAGTAGTCCAGAGTAGAGAAAATAATTTAGCTCAATGAATGACTTATGTTGGGAACTAGTATAGAAAAGCCTTATTGTCGCTCCTCCATTGGTAACCTAACTCAGAGACCAAGTGATATGAGAGAATCCCAACACGAACCTTCGATAAAAATTGGCAAGGCCCAAAAAGCTGCGAAGATTTTTTAGAGTGGTTGGGGCTAGCCAATCCTGAATGACCTGGATCTTAGTTGGATCCATATGAATGCCTTTCTCATTAATGATGTATCATGGATGTTGGACCTCTCCCATGCCAAATGTGCATTTATCCAAGTTAGCACATAGTTTGTGTTGATGCAGGGTTTGAAGGACCTACCAAATGTGTTGTAGGTGCTCTTCCCAAATATTTCTTAAGATGAGGATGTCATCTAGATATACAACCTTGAACCAGTTGGTGAAGGGCCACAAGATGTCATACATTAACCTCATAACATTTTCAAGGGCATTTTTCAAACCAAAAGGCATGACTAACCACTCGAGAAGGTTCTCCTTGGATTTCAAGGCAGTCTCCCATAAATCTGTGGGTTCTATTGGCACCTGGTGATAGCCATATTTCAAATCGATATTGTTGAAGTACTTTCCTGCCTTGAGCTACTCAAGAAGGTCATCAATCCAGGGGATTGGATACATGTTCCTAATAGTGATTTTTTTTAGTGCCTGATAATCAATGCAAAGTATCCAGGTTCCATATTTCTTCTGTACATGTATAATTCGGCTCCCATAAGGTGAGGAACTTGGTCAGATTTTCCCTTTTTGTAGCAAATCCAACATTTGCTGCTTGATTTCTTCATTTTACAAAATGGAGCGTAGATATATGGACCCATTTCGTAGAGATGCTTCGGGAGTCAAATTGATCAAATTCATGACCAAATAGTCCAAACGTACCCCTGTGAGTTAGGAAAATATTTCCATGTAATATTCCACGACCATATACACCTACTTCTGCTGTCCAAGGGTCCCATTCTTGGGGCTATGGATGTGGCCACTATCTTCCCCTTGCATTGAGAGCGAATTAGAAAGAAAACAAATTTCCCAGTCTGGGATTTGATCTTAATGCATTTCTTAGTAGATGTCAAAGAGATGGAAATAGTGAGGGCTACCTCTTGTATCCTGTATAACTTATTACCCAAAGTAATAAAAATAATTTGAGGCATGGAATCATACACAAAATGATCCTTCCACAAGTGTGGTTGAACTAATAACACATCAGAAACTTCAAGAGGAGCAACATCACATAGTACCTCATCTGTGAAGGGCTTGATGCTATAAATAAGGTGACACATTGGCTGATGCGAAGATATAGTCCTTGGTGAAGCCACTCAATGGTGTATGACTGAGCGTGTGGTGCGGTCAGTAGGCCCAACCACTTCAATACCTCTCCTGAAATGAGGTCCTTTTTGCTCACGATGTCAACACTAAACTACAACGGAGAACCCTTCACCCACATTTATGAGTGCAAGATATGCTATCCCCCATCTGGATCTTCAGGCTCAATATTCTGGACCTTAGTGGTGTTAATGGGGGCACTAGATTTTGTAACAATAATATACTTCCCCTTACCATTCTCCTTGTCATGTTCTAGCTCAGAATCAAAACATGCATCAAACTCTGAAGCTTTTAGCTTGGCCACCATTGACTGCTTCGCACGACACTTGTGAGTGGGGATCTTGTGGAAATAACACCCATTTCCCATGTCCTTATTCATCTTATTGGTGCCATTATTTACATATGAGTTTGATGGGTCTTTCTGCATCACTCCTCCTTGCCTCTATCCATTGTTTTTCAGTTTGGGGGTGGTCTTGTCCCGTTTTTCGTTCACAAATACAAAGTTGCACTTTAAAAAAAAATGTTCAATATTGGAAGCATATCGATATGTTGCACCAGTTGAGGTGATGTCCTGGAACTCCATTTATTCTTGAATTCATTTTTTTATACATCCATGGTACTTGAGCACTAGATGTCTCTCAAAGTTTTTGATATACAAAATTGCGTGTATAGTATGAAAAATATTTGTGAGCTCATTCAAATATTGGTCCCTTTGCTGCCATAGTGTGGTCCAACATATGTATTTGTCCTGATACCTCCCCACAGGATAATATTTTTCATTGACATCATCTCAGAAAGATTTCCAAGAGGGGTAAACTGTAAAAAAATAGGGTTCCTCAATCCTTTTCTCACAGTAAGTATCCCACCAGTCCTCGACATGGGGGGAAGCCTTACGAAGTGAAAAAGTAACATTCTCCCTATTTTATACACATCATTTTTTCACCATTAGGAAAATTATGATTGTTTTGCATCTCTTTCTATCCGAGGAAGTGTTCCATGCGTTCCACTGCAATGTTGGAAGAAAAAAAATCCCAAAGACAACAAGAATATTTGATTACATTTCTCAAGAAACCTACTTTTAGGCACTTGCGCGGCTTCCTAGCCAGTGTTTGTGAAACCTCAGTTTTGAAAATTAAGGCCTGTGCAAATTTTTGCTCCATGTTCCATTAAAAATGGAAAAATCAGTTAATGAGACTAAAAAAATAAAAAAGTGATTTCTAGAAGCCTTGTTGAAGGAATATTTCCAAATTAAAGGCCTCAAGCCTCTACATACTTATGTCTCATCCCTCTGTTCATGGAGAAAAATTCCTCCCTTTGTGGAACCATAATCCCTCCTTTTGAGGATCTCATCCCTTGAGAAGAGGATCTCAAACCACCCCCTCTTGGCCTATAAACTCAACACAAATAAGAGGAATAGGAGAGACTTCTGAATGTAAACTTATGTTGTTGTAATAGGGTTGGAAAGCTTGTAATGTAAGGGGCGGATTGTAGACTACTGGGATGAGGCTTACATCATCAAGATTGATTTTTCTTGTTCAAATATTAACACAAGAAATTGTTTCTTTCCTAATTGCACTTGTCTTAATACTTTTTGAAAAGTTCCTTGATATTTTGCATGATTTATAACTCAATATTGGTTTAATCCTACGATATATGCTATCTTACAATTTTCATTTACTTTATGTTTTCTCTTTTCTACATTATGCTTTTATGCCTTGTTAGTTTATGTTCATGCAGATATTCCTTTGAAGCAACGAGGAAAGGATTTTGAAAGAATTGGAAGGACTTCCATAGGAATTTCGTAGAAAGGTAAGAGGCTATTGCATATCTCATACTTCATATTTTAGTTGTGGATTAAGGAAAGGTTGCAGTCACTTGTTTTGTTTGTTACTAGATATCTTTTGAATCTAGGGAGATCGCTCTTGTCTGCAAGAGTGATTTATCTGGCATAAAAAAATAGTGACTCCAGTGGGGAATGATTTGTTCTTCATTATGTCCTCGTGAGACCTTTAATCACTTTTTGTAGCCTTCTCTAATTGTGTTCTGAACCTTGGAAGTTTAAGTTTTTTGATTTTTTGGGCTTTGTTTTATTTTTCTTAAGCTTTTTCAGTTTGCAAACTTTTATTTTAGCAATAGAGCATAAATTTGCACACTCTTTCTTTAGCAAAAGTGTGTCTGTGCATTGAGCCTAACTGGTTATCTGTGCAAATTTCTAAAAAAATGAAAATTTCAGGATTTTTTAGGTATTCTTTGTTTTGGTCACTACTGAGAGGTTTATCCAATTTCTTAACAATTTTTGGGTGTTTTTTGCGTTTATTTTTGCAAAAAAATATTATTCCCCCGCAATCACCCGACCTTTGCTTGTGACTAAATTGTGTATAAGTGATAATCCCATTTGAGTTTCATTGTTTTTTATCTTTGGAATTTTCATAAAATTCTAGTTTGATTTCTCTGACAGTGAATCTCATATTACATTTAATTTCATTTCGATTGCGTAATTTTTATCAAATTTCCTTTACTTACACTTGATTGGTTCTTTTATTGCATTAGTGAAAGAGGGTATTGCTTTGCATAAGTAGTCTTGGTATATTGTTCTTTGACTGATCTCAATTCATCTTGTGCTTGTTTTGAAGAATTATCTTACGTAGATTACATTTTCATTGTCTTGTCGATAAACTACAGTTGCATGATTTTGCGTTAAATTGTTCATATTTTAGATTTTGGAAAAGTTAATCGTGGATTTAGATCAATGTGTTTGATTGTATTTTTGAGAAAAATAATTTATCTTTACAATTTAGGGTTTTGATGTTTTTTGGGTTTTGTTGATCTATCAAAAAATAATCTTTTGCTTCTGGATTTGGTTGTGTTAATCTCTTTTATTTCAGTAAATCTCATCATATATTGATTTATGACTATTTTAAAGAGTTATTTCATCGATTGAAAAGCTAGTGTATCTCATTGAAATATAGTCTTGATTTAGATTTGCATGTTTTTATGCTTGTCTTAAACATAAAAAATCAAAATTTTCTTGAAATTGATTTGCATTAGTATTTTCTTGCTGAAAATTAGTGTGTTAGAGAATTTGTTATGTTTTCTCTTATTTATCAATTCTTTCATTGTTGGAAGTGAATGGAACCTCTCTCCTTAGTTTAGTTAGGATTCATCGTAGTGAAAATATTACAGTGTCATATTCAATTGCATTCAGTTGTAAGTCAGGTTATAACGCCTCCAGTTTCATATCCATCAACCTACTGACCAAATAACAGTTTAAAAAACAACGCTAATAAAATAAATTTCAATGGCTCAGTACACCTACATTAGATCATATTGTAGGGCTTTCGAATATGAAAGTGAGTTAACTTTCCAAAGGTGCAAATAAACAATAGAATCTCCCAGTAGGGATTGAACCCATTTATTACATTTGGACTCTGGGAAGATCCTCTTACATGGGAGTTAAGAACGAGATTATATCAAATCGAGGGAAGTGATCAACGCCACCTCATTGGTTATGATAACGTGATTTTCATGCATTACAAAAAATGTTGAAATGTACTTGGGAGTCACTTGAATGATAAACCTCAGATTGACCATGTTGAGGAACCTTCAAGGAGAATGAGCTTTCTTACTCTCCCATTGTATTTATGTCTAATCTGCAACTGCCCCCCCCAGGTCAAGTTTTTGTATGTGGTAACCTTAGATACCATTATCTTAGGGATTTAACACAAGGTAACGGTAGTGGGGGAGTCCCTGTTGTACTTGGAGCAGACGTTGATTAGACTCATTTGGACCTTTTTGTAGGGTATTCTTCACTTGAGATGGCATAAGTGAAGTTACTTGCACCAAATCGTGGCCATTAAGTAGGTTATAAATGTAAGTTATTCCATCTACTCTATTTATAGCCACTTTTCACATTGATCTCTACGATATTGGGTTTCATCACCAACTAATTATTTCATTGTGAAAAGGTTGTTTGCATGGCTTGAATCCTTAGATTTATTAGCGTGTGTTGTTTGTTTTCTTTATTTTCTGCAGACCTTAGGTGTGTATTGTTAATATTGTTAAAATTATTACTAAAATCCACTAAAGTTGAATCTAATGGAAAAAATTATGGAATTTACCAACCAAGAAACCCCTCTTAAAGTGCTTCATATTCCTTTTCCTTGCTTTAGAAATGTTTTCCCTCCTCATATGGCTACATTTGGCCCAAAATACTCAAATTGTTCCACCTCAACCAGATTCTACACCTCAAATGAGTTCTCCATCTCAACATCACCAACCTCATGTTGACCCTTTACTTTTGGCAGTGAACATGCCCTCCTCCCTTTCTTCATCTTCGATTGGTAAAATCCTTGATGCTAGTAACTAGGTGGCTAAGAAGAAGAAGAAAGGGAAGAAGAAGAAGAATAAAGATAAGAAAAAATTCAACCAACCAACTATGGTTGTAGGTATTGGTAATGTTGAGGGGCCCTCCAACATAAATGGTAAGCCCGAATACCCTCTTAAGATTTCTAAGGGTGACCACTTCCTTATCAATTTTCCTATTATTACCAATCTCTTGAAAGTACGTTCTGAAAATTCCTATCAACTAATTGTTGATCCATCAACCAGTGGTTGTCAAGATCTAGGGAAAAAAGGGAAAGTTAGGGTTCCTTGTAGGTTATGCGATGTGAGTCATCAAACTCACATTTTACCTCACATGGATGAAGCCACAAAATTTTTGGAAAACCTTATTTTTTCTCAACAACAACTTCCAACTAGTTATCGTAAGCTTTCTCCCAACCTATCGTTAGTTGATGAAGTGACGATCCAAGTACAGTAAATCCCACTCTTGAATTGGAGAGTGAACAACATATCACTCAGGTTGATGAACCATTATTTGATCAAGTGGTCGAATTGATTCGATCTTTGGTAGATCACACTCTCCCTTTAGAGAGTGAAATTCATACCGCTCAAGTTCTTCTTGTTACTTCAGATTCTTCTACACAAGGGGGCATTCTAGCTGTTTATACAAAACCCCCTTTAAGTACTAAGGTCATTTACTTTGATTCGAGTACAATGACAGAGCACCGTATCCCTTCTTTCACCCCTTTCCAAATTATTTTAAACCCTTATGATAAAAAATTTGATCACACAAATGTAGATGAAGGTGATTTTGTTAGTATTTTATTGTCAACCGCTTCACAAGATTTGGGTTCCCCTTAGCTTGTGTCTATTACAAAAAATATTTTGGATTTTAACATAACCATTAGAGAAACTTTAGGGATCCTTCTTAAGCTACTCATTACCTTGGAAGGTAAGACTATTTTTATTGATGTTATGGTCATCAAAGGCCCCTTTTATTTTAATTTTCTCCTTGTTTGAGACTATGTCTATGCCATGAAAGTTGTCGTTTCCACACTCTTTTGAGTGATGTCTTTCCCTCACAATGGAAACATTGTAAATATTGACCAAATTTATTTCACTGGCCTTTATTCGAATACCAACCATCCGACATCCCTCAATTTTCCTTATATGAAAGTGGTATCTACCCAACTACAGGTTAATTTTGTGGAAAATAATAAGATGAATTCACTTACCGATAGAAATGAGCCTCTCACTGCATGCTTAACTTCTTTTGATTTAGATCAGGTAGGTGACATGGTGAACCCTTCAATGGAGACATTTGAAGTTGATTTTCTTATCCCTATTGAGTCCCTTGACATGTGTTCCTTCTATGGAATTGTTCTTCCTTCTGATGACGACCTCTTGGAGGACATGATCGAGGTATGTCCCTTGGAATGTGTTCCTTCCAGTTTGAAGCCATGATCAAGGTTCCATGAGGATGGTTCTTTTACTATGTCAATCTCATTAAAAAATGAAACAATACACCATGAGAAGAATTCCTTCTCTTGTTTCAAGCTCATGAAAAGATGAAACAAGGTTCCATGAGCATAGTTCTTTTCTTATGTCAATCTCGTTAAAAAGTGAAACAAATATTCCACTAATTGAGTGGAGTATTTGACTTGATATTGCAAATGTTGAGTCGATTCTTTCATTTGATCTCATAAAATAATTTTCATTCCATCTACCTATTAGTAAGCAGTAGTATACTTCTAGGTGAATGAAATGAAGCTATGGGGGCATGTGCCTAGAATTAAGCCATTATCCTGGAGGCATGAAAACTTATCTCAAGCATAGTTTTCCTTTTTTACAAGCTTTAAAACACTCTCAAGCATATTTTTTCTCTACTTCAAGCATGTCTAAAAATGAAACCTATATAGATTCCATTTCAGTTATTATTTTCAAGACTCGTTAAACTCATGGAAATCTCGAGCTTATTTCGATATCTTTTCAATTTCGTAAAACATACTTAAAAATGTTGAGTTATTTCCATATTTTCCCTCTTGTTTATTAAATTGAAATTCAGCGATATGAGCACACTTTTATCACTTTTTGTAATGTTCCAAAATTTTAGCCTTCAAGCTAAATGGAACATTAGAGTTAGCGGAAACACTAGTCGGTAAATAAATGGGTAGAAAAACCCATAAGTCTCCTAAGGAGGATAAAAACACTCCAAGTGTGAAAGGAGACACTCTTTCTAGCTCAATAAGACACCTCCATGTGTGAACAAGGTTAAATTGAAGTTTCTTTGACTAAGTCAACAACGCAATTTTAGTGGAGGAGGAATCCAAGGATGAATAAAAAAATTTTGGAGGGAGATGTAACTTGGGTTAGAAGTAACCTACTTGAGTGGGGCCAAGGGCAAGAAAACTCATATCTTCTATAAGGAAGAGGATGGCAGCATTATTCTTCATGTCTTAGATTATTATTCTTGTCTGCCAAGAATTGTTGTTGCTTTGCTGCTTAGAAAAGTTGCAGTGTTGTTTAGCACTGGGTGTTCCCGAGCGAGAATCCCACCTCTCTCCTTGAGGAGCTCATTGAGAGAGTTTGTATTCATCATTCAACATCAGTTTTTCAGGCCAAGCTTCAGCCATCTTCATCATCACATCTTTTTCGGAGATTGTGCCTTGTTGCTGGGTGCAGCAGTGGAAGGGATTGGAATCCCGGTCTCTGAGCTAGTTTCTCATTGGAGGAAGCTTTCCCTCACTTGAGAGATATTTTTGGAGAGATCCAGAGCTCATTTCAGATCTGTGGTGTCAGACCACATATTTTCCATACCCTCCTAGCATTGTTTCTACTAGGGAGTGTGTTATTTTTGAGGCAGTGTTCATTGTATGGTTTGGTGGCTCCATTGTTGTGTTTCCTTGTGATTGAGAGGTTCATCCTTTCATGGGAGGAAGCCCTTGAGGTATATACAGTATATCAGACATATTTCAGGCCTATACACTCATGTACTTCATTATTTCAGTGGTTATTCAGTAAATTACTGGATTTCCCATTTTATATATAGAGTGTTTGACAAGAAACCCTTGCCGGTTTCTTTTGTATTTGTATAGGAGATTATATCTTTGATCTTTAGCATTATCTATCAATGCATGATTAGATCTATTGTTCTCCTATGATTTTATGTGTAAACCCTCTCTTAGACTGCACATTCCCTTGAGCAGCTACTCCGGCATTTTGCAGTCTTGGGGTTTTTCATAATTTTTAGCTACACTAGTGTGGGAGGTCTGTTTAGCCCACCTAGTTTGATTTGTTTTAGCTCTATTCTTGGATTTAGTTTTTATATTGAATAATATATAAGATCCAAGAGTTAATTTCACTATTTTATTGCATATGTTGCTGGAAATGCATTTTTGATGCATGATTCATGAGCTGTTCCTAATAGGGAATATTACAGTGGTATCGAAGCATGATCTCTGGATCATCTTGTGAGATCCAAGTATCAGAGGAAGGAGATATGGATAGAAGCCAGAAAGCTTTAGTATGTGACAAAAGAGAGGAGGACAAGCTTACCAAGCTTCTTCCAAAATCTATGCAGAGCTTCCAAGGGGAGCTGAAGAAGATGCGATTGGAGATGAGATCTCCAAGGGAGGTTGAATCTAGAGCTGAATCTATATTTTCATATGGTGAGAGTGAGCATGCAGCTACACACCATAATGCACAGCGCAGTCAAGTGCCTAGAGCTATCTTGAGATGGATGGGAGAAGGAAAAATGCCTAAGAGAATGACTCTTGGTGATTTGTTGCGAGAGTATGAGTCTCAAACTGAGAATTTTAGAGATCATATTCATTTCTAGGAGTTTTGCAAGATCCAGGTGGAGAAGAGCAAGTAGCAAGATGCAGATAGATTTCTGCTATCTACTTTTTCCGGATCACCTACATGTTTAACTGTAGCTTGGGTGAAGGAGCTAGATTCCTTTTTGCAGTTGCACCATATTTCTGAAGATGAAGCCATCAGAGTTGTAGCGCTACATTTCAGAGGTAAGGCTCATGCATGGTGGATTTTTTAATCTTGTTCTTTAAATAATGCCAACACTTCCTCTTATGCAAGATTCATAGAAACATTGATGGGAAGGTTTGGTGAAAAACTTCCTAAGGCATATGAGAAAAAAAAACCCTTGCATGTTATAGAGGAAACCCCACTTCAGAAAACCATGGGAGGAGCTGATATCTTGCATTACACTTTTCTGGAAGCCAAACCTCCAGTTCATATTCTTGAACAAGAGGGCATGGGGATCTCTTTTTCACAAGATAATCCAACTATTGAGATGTTGCCCATACACAATGAGGATGATGAGGGCAACAACACTGTCACATCTAGAGCACATCCAGTGCCTCATGCAGAGGGAATAGGAGCACATGCTCCAACAGGAGGGATTCTTGTACCCTTACAAGAAGTTCCCCAGGATCTCATTCATGGAGGTCCAAGCACAGTCAATGAGCAGCATGATTGTGCATCATTGCAGCTGGAAGGAGGAGGAAGGGAGGAAGAGCAACATCATTTGATGAGGGGCACACACCCTTCTCTATTTCAGAGAGCTAGTGCAAGAAAGAGGTAGACTGTATTGCACTGTGAAAGCAAGGGCAAGGTTTCCCAACCATATGAGTAGTCTACTCTTGACATTGATGTCTCACTATATGGAGGCATTCCACCTGGGAGGCCACCTAATCTTCAGTTGATGAGAGATATCTTGTCTTTGGGTTCACCACTCTTGGATTTTGGAGAGGTGAAGAGTATGGAGGAAGAATTTGGCATGAGGGATGTCAAAGTAGCAGGCAGCAGCATCAGGAGAGCTACACATGCCAGATCATCAGTGTTATCTCTTAGGAGGATTGATCCTTATTGGAGATCTCAGCTTTGGTAAAGTACTCCAAGGATCTCGGTGCATGCATGATTCTTGATGACCCAGATGGAGATGACAGATACATGGTTGATGATGTGGTCATCTATTTATATGGCAGGATCTTCTTGACTAGATCTTCTAGTCTCAAGGAGAAGCTGCTACATGCAACACATGAGGACTTCTCTTCTATGCACTTTGATGCATATTTCCATTTGATGGAGGAGTTCACTTGGGAGGGCATCTAGCATGACATATATCAGCATATGGAGAGATGCATGGCCCGGATGGTGATGGAGAGGATGTCACAACCACCTTCCTACTCATTGAGGGCAAGGGATAATTTCCAGTTGAGCCATTTCAGCTCAAGACCTCAAGTACATGATGGAGGAGGTATAATTTTACATTTTGTATTGTACTTATTTTCCTTATTTGAGCAACATGATGTATCAAGAAGAGTTGCTTCTTCTTGCATATTGTATGATGATGTACTAGCAGCTACTTGTAGCATTGATCTTGGCTATCCTTTTGATGAGCTGTGGGGGAAGCCACATGTTTCTTGGTGTGCACCATTGACACCATATTGTAACTTCATGTTTTCATCTTATGATATGACTGTGGCAGCAAACATAAAAAAGTGGCCGGAAAAGCACTTGTTATTTCTTATTTTGATGCAGGAAAAGGATGCACTATGCTGGTTCCATGAGAGGGACCATGATTCACTCTCTGGTTGTAAATTGGCAACTTGTTTTTATTGTATCTTGCTTCCATGTATTGCTGATGTGTTTTTGTTCAAGGGAAGCTTGTATGAGGGAGAGATGAGGTAGCAGAAAAGGTTTTTGTTGCTATGGTTGCACTTGGGAGAGTATGGGAAAAATTATTCCCATACTTTTCATGATGTTTCTAAAGAGAGGAAAGGCACATTCATGGTGCAAGGAGGCTACCCTTCAGTTTTGGAGGATCATGAGAGGCTTCCCTAAAGGGAGAAGATCTTCTCACTTAGCAGCATGATGGTGGATGAATTTTTCATATGGAATGTCAAAGAGAGGTGTCATGGAGCCTTATTACAAAGGCCTACAACGCTGTCACATAGGAGCATGTTCTTATGGATGAGATATTCCAAGGGGAGGAGGTATCCTTCCTTCTTGCAGATTTTTATGAGTAGATTCTCATGGGAGGACTTATTGGAGGATCTTACTTTCATCCAAATCACTATGTATGGTAGAGAATGCATTTCTGTACTTTTTGATTACTCTATTGAGTATTTGTACTTTCTCACCATGTTTGCACAGTGCATTGCTCCTCAAAAGAGCAAGAGTACTTTTGGGTTTCATGGTCACTTTAGGGCCAATGTTTATGATGATAGTAGCCCATCTATACATGAATTTGGGCAAGTGTATTGTTATTCTACTCATGTACAACTGATAGACATTGATGCTCACTTTCCCATGTTGGGAGAACATACATATCCAGCTTGTAACTTGTTGCAGGAACACTTGCCACATGACATTCTCAAGCAACAGTTGGGGAGACTGCGTAATATCCATTTGGAGAACCTTTGGTACTATCCAAAATTGCAACTAAATTTCAGCAATTTTCTGATTTGGAGGCCAAATGGTGATGATGTGCCATTCATCTTGGATGGAATGGTTTGGGTTGGCATGTCTCATGATTTTGGAGGAAGAGTCATTGGAGGCTCAAACTTCTTCTTGCCATTAGAGGGAAATCATGTTTCAGCCCAAGATCAACATTCTCTCTACACTTATCATGAGTGGAGAGGAGGAAAATGTGGGATAGGCCCTCTTTCCTATCATGTACATTCATTCAGCCCACCTACATTTCAGGAGCACAAGGTGGAGGATACTTTTCATGAGTCACCATGGTGGAGGGTGATTCACCTCATTTGGATGATAGCATGGGTGAGGGAGACACTCATTCACCATGATGATCATAAATCCTACTTTGTGGATGCCATGAGATAGCTAGTAGGTTTCCATTCATACTTTCCACCTTTGATTGATGCAGCCACTTTGGTTTTTCACACTTGGGAGGAAGCATTGGATGACAGTATATTTGCAGATTCTCTTGATGTAGTGATGGAGGCTATTGATGGAGGCCACATGAGGAAGAGGGAGGAATTATGTTCTCCCTATGAATTTTCTTGAGGAAAAGCAAAGATTTTGGAGGGGAGGACTGTAATGCTCCAAAATTTTAGCCTTCAAGCTAAATGGAACATTAGTGTTAGCAGCAGCACTAGCTAGTAAATAAATGGGTAGAAAAGCCCATAAGTCTCCTAAGGAGGATAAAAACACTCCAAGTGTGAAAGGAGGCACTCTTTCTAGCTCAATAAGACACCTCCATGTGTGAACAAGGTTAAATTGAAGCTGCTTTGACTAAATCAACAACGCAGTTTTAGTGGAGGAGGAATCCAAGGATGAATAACACAATTTTGGAGGGAGATGTAACTTGGGTTAGAAGTAACCTACTTGAGTGGGGCCAAGGGAAAGAAAACTAATATCTTATATAAGGAAGAGGATGGAAGAATTATTCTTCATGTCTTAGATTATTATTCTTGCCTGCCAAGAATTGTTGCTGCTTTGTTGCTTAGCAAAGTTGCAGTGCTGTTTAGAACTGGGTGTTCCCGAGATGGAATCCCAACTCTCTCCTTGAGGATCTCATTGATAAAGTTTGTATTCATCATTCCACATAATTTTTTCAGGCCAAGCTTCAACCATCTTCATCAGCACAACTTTTCCAGAGATTGTGCAGTGTTGCTGGGTGCAGCAGTGGAAGGGATTGGAATCCCAGTCTCTGAGATAGTTTCTCATTGGAGGAAGCTTTCCTTCACTTGAGAGATATTTTTGGAGAGCTACAGAGCTCATTTCAGATCTATGGTATTAGACCACACATTTCCCATACCCTCCCAGTGCTGTTTCTGCTAGGGAGTGCGTTATTTTGGAGGTAGTGTTCATTGTATGGTTTGGTGGCTCCATTGTTGTGTTTCCTTGTGCTTGAGAGGTTCATCCTTTCATGGGAGGAATACCTTGAGGGATCTATAGCAGATCAGACATATTTCAGGCCTCTACACTCATGTACTTCAGTATTTCAGTGGTTATTCATTAAATTATTGGATTTCCCATTTTATATATAGAGTGTTTGACAAGAAACCCTTGCCGATTTCTTTTGTATTTGTATAGGAGATTAGATCTTTGATCTTCAACGCTATCTATCAATACATGAGTAGATCTATTTTTCTCCTATGATTTTATGTGTAAAACTTCTCTTAGACTGTGCAGTCCCTTGAGTAGCTGCTCCGGCATTTTGCAGTCTTGGGGTTTTTCATCATTTTTAGCTACACTAGTGTGGGAGGTCTCTTTAGCCCACCTAGTTTGATTGGTTTCAGCTCTATCCTTGTATTTAGTTTGTATATTGACTAATCTAGAGGATCCAAGAGTTCATTTCACTATTTTATTGCATATGTTGCTGGAAATGTGTTTTTGATGCATGATTCATGAGCTGTTCCTAATCGGGAATATTGCAATTTTTCATATTCATTAGAACTTAAAAAAAGGAACCCCCCTCCACACCTTATCCTCGTGATTTACAACTTGTTTTTGTAATATGAGCCCTAGTTTTATAATTCCATCATTACGTTGAAGCCTTAGAATTATGTGGCAACAACATGGGGGAAAACCACCCAGTCCGAACCTTAGAGAAAATCCTTTTCCATTTGGTATAGTGGCCCCAACTAGAGGTAAAGGGACCATTTTCCCAATAAGGATGATGAGGGTGTGTTTTGTTTATAAAATGCAAATGGAAAATGATTTAATCTATCATATGCAATAAATAAATATATATTATACAATATACCTAGGAGCATTCATTCCTGAATGCGATCTAGAAAGATATCTTTCAACAATTGGTAATGAAGATTATTAAAAAGTTGAAAGAGATGAAAATTATGTAAACGTAATTATTTTGACAAAATATTTTAATCAAAAGGATTGTGAAATATATATTGCATTTATAAGTTTTATCGTATATGATATATTTAATCATAAACAAATATCAGTATAGAAGTGCATTTAACATTCACTTATGATAACAAATTTCATATATAATACAGATAAAAAGATAATTGTCAATTCAAGAAGCAAAACTTAATATAACGTGTAAAAATACCATGTATACAAGGTTCTACTCATTCAAACCGACAATAGTGTTCTGCTCCTCTTCACTTTAAAGAAATTCAATGAGTAAAATAGTGCAACTTCAGTTAAATAGCTTCAATGTCAAAAGATAACAAATTTCGTTCCATTAATTCATCAAGGTATTCACAAACTTACAGAAGTGCATTCTTTGCAAATGTTTTTGACAAATTTCTGGACCCTTCTATAAATGCATGAGAAGGGTTTAAATACTAGACTAAATATGTCTAAAATAGATTATTACATAAAAATTCGAGGAGGTTTCAAACAACCTTCCTTGTAGTGAGTAAACTTAAACTGCAATCTAGGAAATAAAAAATAACAACATGCTTAGGTGGCCTGATCCTCTTTTCACATAATTTGATCTTTAAGGTGGCAAATATCTACCATCGGCTTTAGCTGAGCTAGTTGTGTAATCCTGGATCTGACATGGCCTTTAAATACTGCATTCGAAAGTGTTGGCAATGATTTCTTAGTAGAATCAGTTAATGACTGTAGGGTCTGGCACAACTGATATGGTCTGATCTGAAAATTCCAGTAATTTTCCTAATCAAACTTAGTTGTCTTTTTAATAGCTTCTACCTGTGTCTCCACGCTTTCCTTCCACTATGCTTCTAATTTTTTAAGCTCTGGGAGCACTTCGGCTGTAGATTCTTTGATAAGTTCAACTTTTAGAAGTTGTCCATTAACAGATTCGATGATTACATTTGTCAAATTTATTGCCTTTGATGTTTCCTTTCCTACCTGTCTTAACTACATCTCCCAATCTTTGAATATTATATCTTTGTGAAATGTATCAATATTGGGGAGATTAGTCTTCTTTCCTCCATCTGATTCTTGCCATTGGATGAAATCAGAAATTTTCTTTTGGAATTTTTTGCATTCTAGCCTCCTATTAGCCACTTGTTGGATCAAAAATTTTCTTGCATCATAGTATGAACTGGCGACTGAAATTTGATGACAAAAATATTCCTATTGCTGCTTTAATTTTGTGTTCCATTCAAGTGCATCTTTAATAAATTGCTCTATTTGAGGTTGACCTTTCCATTTATCCATAAGTGCTTCTATCTTAGTTTCATTTTTTAAAATCTGTACTTGGTGCTACAATTTTAATCTATCAAAATCATTTTGGAGTTATGACATTTTCATCTCAATCTGCTTACTGGAATTAAATTTTTCCTGTTCTAGTAGTTTCTGCAACCCTTGAACTTTGTCTTCCTTTTTCTTGATAAGAAGTTTCACTTCTTCTTCTTTGTTAATTATAGCAGTTGCATATGCTCCAAGAAACTGTGATAGTTTAGTGAGAGGTTTAGTAGGATTATCAAGAGAGTCCTTCCATACAACATCCACTGATTCTTGTCAAGGGAAGTCATTGATCCATCAATCTTTCTTCTTGTTCTTCTCTTGACTACAACTTTATTACATGGGATGTAGAAAACATCTAATGGAGGAATTTCCTCAATCTTCAAAATGATTTCCTGTGTTGGGTACGACGGGATAATCTCTTGATCCTGATCTTCTGGTACCTTCTATAGTGGCATTGCAGTTTCCACTATATTCTGGGTCTACTCTGGAATCTGTAAACTTGTTGATTCTTCAACATTAAGATTTGGTGGTGGTGTTTCCAGTTCTTTAGAAAACTTCTCCCATTCTTTCTTTAAAGCCTTTGCTTGAGTATTTTCTTTCTGTTCAGGTGTATTCTGAATATGATGAACTTCTTTAGAAGATGATTCAACTCCATTAGTTTCTCCTTCAGTTTGCATTTCAATTCCTTTAATCACTTTTTCAATTATTTTCTCAGTACTTTCATTTTTGCTTTCAGATTCATTGTCAAAGTGATTTGAACTCTAAGAGTGGTATTGTGATTTTTTTGACTCTTCATTTCACTTTTCTTGAGATTCATCTTCTGACACGTCCTTAGCCTCGTCATCTAGACTAATGTTGGGAGTTGGCCTTTTGATATCTTCAATAAATAATAGGTCCAAAGGGATTGTTTCTAATCTCTTTCTTCTATATGCTTGAAAAGCTTCAAAGTCTGATGCACTGAGTTTATTAGATGCAATTTTCAACACATCTGTAAACTTATCTACACCTTCAAATAAATCATTGAACATGTCTTTTTCATTCATGAACGGTCTAAGTTTTAGACTATTGGTAAACTTCTAAACAACATCATTAGGATCATATGGTATCTTTGGCAGTAAAGCCAACTCTAATGAAGTGATATTTCAAATCTCTTTGGCTGCATGACCAATGTCAAAAAAGGAAAAAGTGCCACACTGTACTGGGAAAGTAGGCCAGATATCTTTTTTGGAATCTCTGAGTTGTTTGGTCACACCTCTGACTAAATTTGTTGGAAATATGATGTAATGTGTTGTCCTTGATGGCAACCTAATTGTTGAAGTTGTCCTTGATGTAAACCTACTTGATGAGTTTCATTTTGATAGCAACCTATTTGCTAAAGATGTAAGAATAATGTATCTATAGATTAGTTCAGATGTGACAAAGAAAAGAATTCCAGTATGTGCCAGTGAAATATTATTTTTAATATGTCACAATGTATACGCGGGTTTGTAAAGGCCAAGTCGTGTATGCACGCAGATAAGTACGTCCCAAGTCACGTATGCCTATTTGTGCTCCAAAATTATAATACCAAGGGGCATTACCATGGTATTGGAACACAGTATTAAGCGATGTATTGTCTATTTGATTCCGTCCAAGAATACCATCGAAAGTTGTTTGGTTTTGGCTCATGGTATTGATAAATGCTAAAGCTATATAAGGAGAAGAAGATCATAGTGAAAGGGAGTGCATATGTCTGGGTATTGAATGAATACTTCACTCTGAAGTATATCTACATGGAATGGGTTACAGTTTATTGGTAGATATGAATTAATAATGCACCTATGAATAAAATGATGGATTGGGATCTCTAGATCTGAAATGACTATATATCTTCTAGATCTATTTATGGAATGTTTAGATCTAAGATGTGGCGAATTTTTTCTGAAGTGAAGGGTAAGATCTAAGTTGGTTATCTGTTTTGAAGAGTTGTGCAGCCCTGCAATGTTTGCAGATCTATACGCAGGTTCATTGCAGCGAAAGCGCGTATGGAATCTAAGGTTAGCCCTGAAATAGTTGTAGATATATACGGAGGTTTGTCTCTATGAAATCACGTATATATGTGGGTTCAGTGAAGTAAAAGCGCGTATGGAATCTAGGGTTTTTCTGAAGTGTGCAGAAGGAAATCTCTTATCTGTTTTGCTGTATTATTGTTGTCTATCAATGATGTCTTCCTACAGATCTGGGTTTTTTGAATACTGATTATGGTGCTAGTTGATTATGATTAAAGATCAGTTGTTGGTTGATTGGTTGATGATTCAATGAATGAATTGATGGAGTTATAATTTTTATTTTGATATATGTTCTTTGAGCTTAAATGTGTGGGTTGGATCCAATATGAAAATTGATGAAATGTGGTCCATGGTGGAGCTGAGGGTCGAAGCCTTCAGTGAGGGGGTTGTAGCTTCCTTCCAGTGGTAGTTGGTAAACGAGATTAGGGGGTAGTACCTCCCTTCCAGAAGTGGCTGGTAAACAAGATCAGGGGGTTGGAGCTCCCTTCCAGTAGTAGCTGGAGACTGAGAGAAGGTTGTAGCCTTCTACAGGTGGGTTCCTGCATGCTGGTATGAGTCTGCGCCAGTACATGATTGTAAGCAGTTTTCTTTAAAATAAATATTGAAGACAGAGACAACAACAATGGTGGTTTTCTCCCGAATTAGGTTTCCACCTTAAATCCTGGTGTTCATGTGTGTTTATTATGTGTGATGATTTATTATGTTCTTATTGCACATGTTTACTGCTTACTAAACATCTGATGAATGAATGATGCACTGATCTAAGTAAATAATTATATGCATAAGAAGATCTCTGGTAATACACAAGTTTTCTTAAGGATATCCACGTGTATACACGAGTTGGGTTCATTAAAGTCACGTATGGAATTTAGTAAGGAAAAAGTAAAAGTTTTGAGTAAGCTCTAAATATTGATTCACCCCCCCCCCCCCCCCCTCTCTTAATATTTTTCCAAACAATTGGTTTCAGAGTAGGTCCTTCAGAAGAAGCTTGATCGCTTGAAGGAGATCCTTCACAATGGGAAGTCATGAAGGAGTATTTTCTATAAGGCCACCACTATTCAATGGAAGTAATCTATTATTCTGGAAGATACGAACAAGAGCATATTTGCAAAGTCTTGGAGCAGAAGTATGGGGACTCGTGGAAGGAGGTTATCAATATCCAGCAAGTGTTCCTACAGATGCAGCAGAAAGGAAGAAATATGAAATCAATGCCAAAGTTGTCAATGCTTTATTGGGAAGCCTGTCAGAAACAGAATTTGTTAAAGTGATGCAGCTAAATTCAACAAAGGAAATATGGGACAAAATCATTCAAAGCAATGAAGGTGATGCAAAGGTAAAAAGTGCCAAATTTCAAACTCTTAGAATGCAATATGAAAATTTCAGAATGCATGATGATGAAAGTATTGCAAGTTTATTCCTAAGATTAGACAAGATTGTGAATTCTATGAGGAATATGGGTGAAGATATAAAAGACTCAACTTTAGTAGAAAATATATTGAGATCTCTAACTCCAAAGTTCGAGTCAAAAGTGTCAGTTATTGAAGAAAAGAAAGATCTGCAATCTATTACTGTTATTCAACTACATGGTATCCTGACTGATTTTGAAATGAGAAGAGGAGGTCCCTCACAAGTCAGAGAATTTGTCTTTAAGGCATGTGCAAAAGGAAAAGAAAAGGAAATTGACAAGGAATCAAGTTATATATCAGAAGAAGAAGAAGCAAATTTTGTGAGCAGACTTCAACCAGGTACTGGAAGATTCAAAGGTAAGTTTCCCTTCAAGTGTTTTGCTTGTGGAAGAGTTGGTCATTATGCTGTTAAATTTCCTTATAAAGAAAATCATGAAAAAGGAAGGAGTTATTATACAAATGAAGATAATAATGGACTCTCAAATGAGGAAGAAGAAGATTTTGATAAGGATCTGCAAGTCTTGATGGCATGTACCATGGATGATGCTAATTTCCCTAAAGAAAGGGATCCGGTTATTGAAGAATTGCATAGATCAAGAAAGAAAGCATGCTTTCATGGACATTGTTTCTATTGTAACTCATTTGGGCATAAGGCCACTGATTGCAGGTTAATTATGATGAACAGATCTGAGAAATTGGATAAGTTCCAACACACAATAAGAAATTTCAAGAAAAGCTGGAAAAAGAAGAAGCACCGGTCAAAAACGTAGGGAATATTGACCCTACTGTAGTCATCCGCTTCTAAAGTGTACTTCTCATAATGACTGCAGGAGTGATGTGAGATACATTATATGAATTAGCAATGTATCATCACAAAGGGAGCAATATATGGTGGTTCCCATGGTTGGTTTGGTAATTCTGGTTGTGTTTATATTTCTGACAGTGCATTTGATGTGACAAGAGAAGACAGGTACAGGTGGTACAAATTCAGGAGGAGATGGAATTGTGAATTTTTCTGTATTTCACTTTATATATGCGGGTTTCATGAACTAAAGCCACGTATACATGCGAGTTCCAGTGGTGACAGTTACGTATGCTTTTCTATGATAAGAAAAACAGTGAGGAAGACTCAAAAACAGTTTCTGATGTGCTACTGACAGTAATAAATTTCCTGATCTGATGTTGATGGTTATATCTGCTGATATGATTTTAAGTTTTGATTATCCACTTGATGAAGATGCTTTGATGAATTGGTTGGTGAAGATGTTCAGGATGCTCAGGCTTAGGGGGAGAATTTAACCTTGCTGTGAATAATGCATTGTTGGCATTATGATGGTTTTTAAATATGATCTCTCTCTTGAGGTCTTTTGGTCTTAGTTATAAAATGTCATATTTGTAATTTGATGAAAAGGTCATGTTGAGACCTATGATATAAAATTGTTATATTCAGTCATGTAAGGACTTTGTCAAAATTTGTAAACCCACTTGGTTGGGTAGTTCAGTCAAATATGTAATTCCACTTGGTTGGATCATTGATGTAAGTATGAGTCCTTGGTGATAGGAATGGTCATACTTGGTTGAGTTATAGAGTCATGTACTTCATTGAAAAATCTGTTTGAAGATTCAGCATGAACTCAGGGGGAGCATGGTAAATTCAGTACACTTCAGATCTACAAAGCTCATCTTTCTACAGGGGAAGATAAAACTTGCTTTGGTTTTGATCCGCCCTTTGCCCTTGATGTCAAAGGGGGAGAGTACCATGGTGTTTGAATAATGGTTATGATTAATGTATCTATCTGTTGTGGTGATAAAACACCATTGTGGTTGCCATCAAGTCCAAAGGGGGAGATTGTTGGCAATATGATGTAATGTGTTGTCCTTGATGGCAACCTACTTAATGAAGTTGTCCTTGATGGAAACCTACTTGATGAGTTGCCTTTTGATAGCAGACTATTTGTTAAAGATGTAAGAATAATGTATCTACAGATCAATTCAAATGTGACAAAGAAAATAATTCCAGTATGTGCTAGAGAAATGCTATTTTTAATATGTCACAATGTCTACGCGGGTTTGTAAAGGCCAGGTCATGTATGCACGCAGATAAGTACATCCCAAGTCGCGTATGCCTGTTTGTGCTCCAAAATTATAATACCAAGGGGCATTACCATGGTATTGGCACACAGTATTGAGCATTCTATTGTCTATTTGATTCCGTCCAAGAATACCATCGGAAGTTGTGTGGTTTTGGCTCATGGTATTGATAAATGCTAAAACTATATAAGGAGAAGAAGATCATAATGAAATGGAGTGCATATGTCTGGGTATTGAATGAATACTTTAATCTAAAGTATATATGCATGGAATGGGTTATAGTTTATTGGTAGATCTAAATTAATAATGCACTTATGAATAAAATGATGGATTGGGATCTCTAGACCTGAAATGACTATATATCTTCTAGATCTGTTTATGGAATGTTTAGATCTAAGATGTGGCGAATGTTTTCTGAAGTGAAGGGTAAGATCTAAGCTGGTTATCTGTTCTAAAGAGTTTTGCAGCCCTGCAATGTTTGCAGATCTAAACGTAGGTTCGTCACAGCGAAAGCACATATATACGCGGGTTAGTTTCAGCAAAAGCGCATATGGAATATAAGGTTAGCCCTGAAATAGTTGCAGATATAGACGTAGGTTTGTCTCTGTGAAAGCACGTATATATGCAGGTTCAGTGAATTAGAAGCACGTGTGGAATCTAGGGTTTTTTTGAAGTGTGCAGAAGGAAATCTCTGATTTGTTTTGCTATATTACTGTTGTTTGCCAATGATGTCTTCCTACAAATCTGGGTTGTTTGAATACTGATTATGGTGCTAGTTGATTATGATTAAAGATCAGTTGTTAGTTGATTGGTTGATGATTCAATGAATGAATTTATGGGGTTATAAGTTTCAGTTTGATATATGTTCTTTGAGCTTAAATGTGTTGGTTGGATCCACTATGAAAATTGATGAAACGTGGTCCATGGTGGAGCTGAGGGTCGAAGCCTTCAGTGAGGGGGTTGTAGCTCCCTTCCAGTGGTAGCTGGTAAACAATATCAGGGGGTAGTAGCTCCCTTCTAGGAGTGGCTGGTAAACGAGATCAAGGGGTTGGAGCTCCCTTCTAGTAGTAGCTGGAGAACGAGAGAAGGTTGTAGCCTTCTGCAAGTGGGTGCCTGCGTGCTGGTATGAGTCTGCGCCAGTACATGATTGTAAGTAGTTTTATTTATAATGAATATTGAAGAAAGAGACAACAACAGTGGTGGTTTTCTCCCGAATTTGGTTTCCACCTTAAATCCTGGTGTTCATGTGTGTTGCTTATGTGTGACGATTTATTCTGTTCTTACTGTACATGCTTACTGCTTACTAAACATCTGATGAATGAATGATGCACTGATCTAAGTAAAGAATTATGTGCATAATAAGATCTCTGGTAATACGCAAGTTTTCCTAAGGATATACGTGTGTATATGCGAGTTGGGTTCATTAAAGTCACGTATGGAATTTAGTAAGGAAAAAGTAAAGTTTTGAGTAAGCTCTAAATACCGATTCACCCCCCCCCCCCCCCCCCCCTCCCAGTATTTTTCCCAACAAAAGTGTGATAAGTAATTTCTCTGGCTAACAGCTTATCACAAACATAATAAGGCAAAACATTTCGGGAATAATAACTCTTGAAAACTCTAATATAAGTAAAAAATCTTGAAAACTCTAGCAACTAGTAGAATATTTGTGCTAGTTTCCTTAGAAATCCTAAGTACCCTTTCATTAAAGATGGTCTGATGGATGGGAAACATAATTGCATTACAAATTTTATAGAAATTCAAATGAAACTCAGATTCCCACAGGGCTTTATGGTAAATATGAATTTGTGTGGGGTCTTGGCTTGTCCCCTTCCATCCCATAATAGGAAATCTTAAACAAAAACAAATTGGATCCATGATGTATGCACTCATGTAGAAGTGATGTATTGTCCTAGTGGAATAGACTCTATTTGTCCAACAATCCATAATGGTTTTAGCCAGATTATCAGACAAAATGGTTGCCCAATTCATGATAAAGGAATCAAAGATTGCGTCAATTAAAGGAACCCATTCTATGGAAAATCTAGCAGTATCTAGTTTAGCAAATAACCTACATAGCATTCCTGGTGCATAACAATAAGGGGAGGGTAATTGTGCTATTGGGTACATATCAAGTTTATCCCCCTTTATCTTTCCTTGGTATTCTTTCCATCCTTTTATCACTTTCATGAGGTCTGTATTATTCTTCGTAAAGGTTTTCACAAAATCTTTATCATAAATCTTTTGCGGCATAGGAAAATGATACATTATCTGTAAATCCTCTGTGGTAAATGACCCAATGTTCTCCAAATTAGAATTCTTGAATGTTCTATCTGCTATGTTGAAGTTGTCAATGATCCATTTTACCATATCAGTGTATGGTAATATTTTCGGCCTCATCGCTATTCTGTGGAGAAAAAAACATGGAACTTGAAAGTAAGACAAGTCTGATGAAACTACCCCATCTGTTGTTACTATTTTTACTAATTATCTTGTTTGTTCTCGCTGAAATAGGTTGTAGATGGAATCCCATGAAGAGTTACCACAATCCTTGTTGCACGTTGTGTCTGAGAATAATGGAGCCATGTCTGTGTCTTCTACAGTGGATGCTTGTGCAATTGTTATTCCTTTCTTTGTCATTCTAGTTGATCTTTCTTTTTTAGGTGGTTTCCTGAATTCAAGTGAAATGAGTAAATTCAGGTCTAAGATGAATAAATGTCATTAATAACCCTTAACTCATTCTATCAAATCTCTTACACGCCTTATGCAATATGTCTAATCTAATGATCTAAGTCATTAGATATTATAATGGATTGATTGAATAAGAATAATTTCACACACTTGAATGCTAAATATTTATAGCACAAATAACAACTTTTAGCGGATACCAATAGTACATGTTTTCACCGCCGATAAATCTTACGAAATGCGATCTGAGAAAATCGCACATCACAGCTTATTGCGGTCTATAAAAATTTCCATTTGGTTTCTCGTTGTAGAATGTGATATGTGCTAAAGACTCACGGTATTATGCTTTATTGGACTTTTTGATATATTTCATTTTTCTTTTATTGTTTCCTCGGGTCCAACTCATCGCAAATTTTCCGAAATGTTATAAGTTTGTTCTTTAAAGAAGGCGCGATGTGATTTCTGTTTTAAAGGGATTTTTAAGCTTTTCAACGGGGATTTTATATAATTCAAAAAGGTTGAAGCACATATCGCAATTCGAAAATATTATATGTGTTTTAACTTTTTTTTATTGTAACTTATGTGATTTGCAGTAAGCACTTTGAAATCAAACCGGAAAGGAAAAGCCTTTACTGCTAAAGTTTTAAGACTTACACTAAAATGAAATTATTCTTATAAATTTACATTTATTTGTTAAAGGGTCCCCATTTATTATTAAAATAAATGGGGGGTGTTGTATAGTACAACAATTGGCGATTCATTTGGGAGAACCAGTTATCTCTTATTGGTTTTTTTAAATTTCTAAAAAATTTCAAAATAAATTAGTTGAAGGAATGAATTTCAATACAAATAATAGCTCACTTAGCAATACAATCTCAATTGATCATAATCCATAACATTTCCTCTTTAAAATTGAAAATATGAATATCTATATCAATCTTTACTAAGTTCAAAAAGATGAAGCAGATGGCTCATTCAGATTAGATTTATAAATATATACTCTTTTATCACAGGTAGAGCCTCTACTGAAGTAGGCAATTTAAGCTTTTGGCAAGGTTACCTTTTACCCAAAAATGATTCATTGTACCATCGAGTTACTCTTACAATATTCTAAAAATAATTTCAATCTTATATACTTTATCTCTTTTGGAAATTGTTTTCCTTTTGTGGATATTTTCTATGTATTTTTTTATCACTTAAAAGCCATTATATTGGATTGGTAACCAAATATTGACATTGACATTCACTGGTTATAACTAAACTGATCAAGCTGGCTCTTGATGAGACCCCTTGCCTTTTGATATAATCTCAAGTCATTACCCTATTTTGATAGGTAGTATTGGTAATGTCAGTTTAACTATTTTCCTATGAACATGGTAAACAAGCTCGTGATGAGACTTATTATCTACTAATATTTAGCATAATTTTTTGAATTACTTTCTGAAAATTGAGAAGTTTTCGAGATGGGGTGAATCATTGGTGCTTTTGACAATTCTGGATGATAATTTTAGAGTTTAAGATTTCTTATCTATAAAAGATTATTTACTATGTTAAAGATTATTTTCTTGACTGATAGTAGAGTAACCATACATTATAAAAGTGAGAGTTTATCAAAGAATAAATAGCTTCAGTGAAATTAATTTTTTTCAGCGAAATAAAATCTATTTGAGGTTCAAAATTTTCAATTGTTTCCTTAAAAATTCTTATTTCTAGAAGCGATAAATCAAAAAAGAATTTTTGAGATGTTTATTTGAGAAGCCAAAAATAAATACCATTCAAATTTTATTTTCCGAAGAAAAGAAAAGAAAATAATATAAAGGGAATAGAAGGGGTTACCTCCTATGAAAATATTTCTTTAAAATTTTCCCATTAACAAGAAAAGAATCTCTTTTTCCTGATATATCTTGCAATAAAAACGTTGATGGGCCTATTTTTTCTATGATTTGAAATGGTCCTAGCCATAGTCTTTGGAATTTGGTATGTTTACATTTTTCCTCATGTGCCTTATCCCATTTCAATACCAGATAACCAATTTGAAATGTTTTTGGAGTGATGGTGTGCATGAGTAACTTTAGATTTTTCTCTTTCTTCTTCGAGTTTAAGGATTTGAAATTGTCTTACTTGCAAAGAAGAATAAGGTGCTTCATCAATATATTAAACTAGTGCAAGAGAAGGAATAACTACATTACTAGGAAGAACAAATTATTTCCCATAAACAAGATTAAATGGAGAAGTGCCAATGGAGGCCTTCTGAGTTATTCGATCTACCCAAAGAGAAAATGTTAATGATTTGTGCCAATTTCTTTGGTTCTGGTCAATAGTTCGTTTAATGATTCTAATAAGGTTTTTATTTGTTGATTCTACTAAACCATTTCCTTGAGGATATTTGTTAGCATAATATTTTAGTTTGAAACCTCTTTTAATAGCAAATTCTATCATAGTAGCTCAGAAATAAGATACATTGTCAAACATCAAAGCAATAGGTAAACCAAATCTAGTTATGATAAAATGATCAATGAACTCAATAATATTCTCAGAGTTGGCTACTTTTAGTGGAATTTCTTCCACCCATTTAGTAAAATAATTGGTAGTTGTGAGGATGTATTTGTGTTGTTTGGAAGAGTCAGGAACGATCTCACAAATTATATCTAATCCCCATTTCTCAAATGTTTGTTTGATATTAAATGGTTTTAATGGAAAAGCTCGTTTCCTTTGTCTTCCAGATGCACTTTGACAAAATATTCATTTCCTCACATAATCATGAGCATCTTTGAAAAGTGTTGGCCAATAATAACCTGCATGCAAGATTTTATGTGATGTTGTATTCCCTCCAAAATTTCCTTCGACTGGTCTATCGTGGAGTTCTTGCAAAACTTTCTCTGTTTCAGTTTTCTCTAAGCATCTTAATAACACAAAATCAAATTTTCTTCTAAATAATACATCATTGACCATTTCCTATTTCTTAGCTTTCAATCTTAAAGCATGCTTTGTTTTATAACTGAGTTGTGTAAGGGCATGTCGATTTTTCAAATAAAACTTAACATCGGCATATTGAGACTAAGAATCGTTGAGGCTTACCTCTGACACTTATACATCATTACCTGGATCTGTTTCTGATGATAAATGGGATCCTCCTATTATCATTCTATAAAAACCTTAACCTCTAACAATTTTAGAAGGTCTAATTTCTACATCATATTCTTGTAAATCAGTAATCGAGTTAGCCCTTTTCTCTCCTAGCTCTCTTTGCATCAATAATTGTCTTACTGCATAGAATGGAAGTATTATCTTAATATGAGTTTTTAGGAGAAATGACCTAAAATGCTTTATATCTTTGAATACAAAAAATGCTTGTTTCTCAAAATGTGAATAGTTTAGTTCTGCACCTTGAAAATTGGAACTGAAAAATGATATTGGTGCTTCAATTTGTTGGTCATTGAACTGTGTCAGAACGAAAACATAAGATGTTTCTGATGAAAATGTATATAAAGTGAAAGGATTAGGAAAATTGGGAGTAGTCACGAATGGAGCATTGATAATAGATTGTTTGATTAAATCAAATTCTTCCCTTTCATTATGTCCCAACTTGAAGACTAAATTTTTCTTAATCATTGTTTTCAAAGGTAAAACTATCTGCGAAAAGTCAGGGACACATCTCTTTACAAAATTTATTTGTCCAAGAAATGACTGCATGGTTTTCTTATTATGAGGGAAAGTAATCCTTTTAATATCTTAGATTATTTCAGGATCAATATAAATACCCCTTTTGGACACGATGAATACTAAAAGTTTTCCTTCATCTAAAGAAAAACATGAATTCTTCAGGTTTAGTGAAATTCCATATTTTTTACATCTCTTAAAGACTTGTTTTAGGTCATTCGCATGATTGGTTGCTTGTCTAGAAAATATTGTGATGTCATCTAGATAAATAACCATTGATTTGTTAACGAGTCCTCTAAAAGCTGTGTCCATGGCTCTTTGCAAAGTGGCACTAGCATTGATTAACCCGAATGGCATCTTTTGATAGGCATAAGTTTCCCACTTAGTCCTGAACGTAGTCTTTAATCTGTCATCTCGGTGTACTAGGATTTGGTTATATCCTGAAAACCCATCTAGAAAAGACATAAGTTCAGAACCAGCTACAGTTTGCAGTACTTGTTCCATGGTTGGTAATGGAAAATTGTCCTTCTTACATGCTTTATTCAAATTTATAAAATCAATACAAATCCTAATGTCACCATTTTTATTCCTCACAGGAACCAAATTTGATACCCATTTTGAATGTATTACTAGAAATATGATCTTAGCTTTGAGTAGTTTATTTAACTCTATTTTGATTTGGCTTTCAAGATTAGGATGAACTTTCCTCAAATTTTGCTGTATTGATTTCTCATCTGAAATCATATGAATAGTGTGTTGAATAACATAAATGTCCTATGTTTTAAGGTCAGTATAATCCCAAGAAGAAACACTTTTATAGGTCCTTAATAACTTGACAAGTGATACTCTTTCTTAAAAATAAAAACCAAGACCTAAGTTGACATTTTGTGGTTTTTCATTTGTTCCGATATTTACTGACTCAAATCTTAAAGTTGAACTTTGAGTTTTAGAATTAGTAACTCTCTTGAACCTATCTTTTAATTCATAAAGGTATTCGAGTTTGAAAACTGACTTTGGTATTGGAATTTCATCATGTTCTTCCTTTATCTGAGTGTCATGTCCGTTTTCATCTAGAATTTGATTATCATAAGATCCTTCAGATGTAAGGAAATATATGATATCAGAATCATGATTAAAGACTCTCCAATTAGTAATATTATCAGGATCATATGGTCTAAAAAACAATTCAATAGAAAAACTATCGGGACTAAATTCTTCATATGGAAGTAATTTTGATGCTACATTAGCCAATAAATCTGCACTAGCATTTTGTATTCTAGGTACAGAGGAAATATTGAAAGCTAACAAATGAGAAGTAAATTCCTGGACTAATGATTGATAATGTTTAAGATGTCTAGTATGACAATAGATAGTTTCTTACTTGTTTGACAATGATTTTTGAATCTCCCAGTAATTTCAGATATTTAATGTCAAGGACAATTTCTTTGTACAAACCGTGAATTAGTGCTTCATATTATGCTATATTGTTCATGCAATCGAATTCAAGTCTCCAGGATAACATGTTTTTTTCTCCTTCTAGGTTTATCAAAATAAAGCTAGCTCCTGAACCATCTTCTCATTTAGAACCATCAAAATAAAGAATTAACTACTAGTTTATTTACAAAAAAAATTCACTTAGAAGTGTATGTCTGAGAAAAATTTTCAATTTGAGAGATAACTGCATTATCAAAAAAGGGTGATGGTTGGGAATTAAAGTTTCCAAGAAATGATTCTGCTGACTAATTTCCAATAATATTATTATTGAATACTACTGGCTCATTGACGCCTTCAAGATCAATAATTTTATGTTTCATGAATTTCTCACGGTCTACACGAATTTGGTTTGGATTTCCATTGTGGGCCAGCCACATATGTGACCATTCTTTTGCGAAATATCCATGAAGTTTCTTAGACTAGTCTCTACTCAATACTAAACCATAGAATTCAAGAATAGAAGCTACCAAAATATCAATTATCTGAGCAACCTTAGGGCTTGATGACAATCTACTAAAAACATAATTTATTTCTCCAACAAACTCTACTTGTGTCCTATCAAGTTGTACTATATGAACATGAGAACTTTGAGGAGTTATGTTCAATTTAGCACATACTGATTTCGGCATGATATTAGAGGAAGCCCTTGAATCAATTAAGAAATTATGGAAGTTCTTATTATAGATTTCATAGGTTAAAGGAAATGGAGGAGTATGAGAGATGGATCGATCACCTATCATAATAAGATCTGTGGCATATGTTTTAGTTGAAGGAGAAGGAGGTTTACCCATATAATTATCAACTTGAACTACTACTGGAGCAGGTAAGGCTAAAGCAGGAACTGCATTCAAATCTCTTGCTGCTATTTGAGTTTAGTAAGTTCATGGATTGAAATGTTAGCCCTGTTGTTTTTCATATCTTCAACTACATTATATTCAATGGTGTCAGAGACTACCATTGTCTTTGATGTATATGGAACATCTAAAGTAGCAGGGTTAGTCTATGTGGCCTTTGATGTAGACTTCTTACTTACTATTTTCTCTTTAGCAGTATTTGAGTTCTTCTGTTTCTGATTAGGCTGCATTGCATCAGTGGTATTCTTGCTTCTTGTACTAACTAGTAAAGCTTCGTGTTGTTCTTCATTTGGTAGGATGAAATCCCACATGCCATTTATTTGAAATTCTTCTTCGACTTCAATTTCTTCTTCTTCTGTTTGCTCTTCATCTGTGTCTTGATCAGACTCACCATTAGATATGATATTGGGCGGTTGAGAATTAGAAGATTGATTTTCTTGAAGGGCCTAAAAGTTTTCTTTGTACTGGAACTTTCAACAATTTGTTTTTTGATGTCTGCCATTTCATTTTTCATAGTTTTTAGTACTTTCTTAAGACCTTATACATCAAAAGGATCTTTTGGTGGCTTCTTCTTTGAATCATATTTGAAGGATACTTTCTTATATTTCCTATCTTCTTGAGAATTCTTCTTTTCTAGAGCTATAATGCGTTTCTCTACAGACAAAGATTCCTTCATATTTTCTGCCAATGTAGGTAACTTTTCTCTATCAACAAAAATGGCTATGTTAGATGGCTGAGAATAAATATACCACTCAATTTGAACCTCAACACCAGGGACTGATGTAGTAGGGATTTTATTGAGTAATTTATTAAATCTGGAATTGAAGTATTTTATTTTCTCTCCCGTTTTAGCCTTTATATTTGATAGGTCATTGATGAGCGATGCAGTAGTTTTGTCATCTCCAAACTTAGCTAAAAATTGTTCTTCAACATATTTCAACTAGTTATAGAGCGAGCAGGTAATGAGAAATACCAGGATCCTGTAGATCTTGTCAGTGTATATGGAAATAGTCTGACGACACAATATTCTTCAGTTACTTCTTTTAAATTGATGGATAACATATAATTATGGATGTGTTCTTCAGCTGGGAGACCATCACCAAGATTGAATTTAGGTAGCCATCTTTCAGGGTATTTTGGAAGAGGATGAAGAGGAGTGGGAATTTGTACAACACCTGGACTGTTCCATGGTTGTACATTTGGTGGAGGTTGCTGGCCTACCATTGGACCTTGGGTGGAGATGATAAGTGAAGTTTGAGTTGAATAAGAGGAAGGCTAAGTGCTAGAACTAGTTGAAGGAGTAGTATTTTGGGTATTGGAACTAGTTAAACTAGCACTGATTGTTGGAATGGAAGTTGTTGAAATGAGCAGAGATAATGGAGGTGAATGGGGTGGATTATTGGATAAGACCTCACTGGTGGTTGAACATGATTCAATATTCTTTGTTTTCCTTTGAGAAGTATCAATAGGAACTTAAAAAAGGAGGGATTCCTATCTTCTGAGTTCTTGATCGAGTTAATATTCATCTAGGTTGTAAATAATATGAAACACGAATTTCAGATGTTTGAGAAGTTTCAGGCTTTTCAATAGAAATGAATACTCTCTCTAACTTTTCAATCAAAGACTGAACTTCTGGGGAGTTTTGGTGAAAATATAGAGATAGTATTGGTTGAGTTTCACTAGGAGACTTAGGAGAGGGATGTTCAACTTCAGATCTTAAGGTTTTAGATCTAGCTAATGTTCTTGAAGTTGAAGGGGATATAGAGGGAGAGAGACCCTTAGATTTGATTTTAGATTGATCAGGCCTTCTTGCCATTCAAAATTGTCCCTCCTTTTAGCGCCAATATGTTGAAGCCTCAGAATTCTGTGGCAACAACATGGGGGAAAACCACCTGGTCCGGACCTTAGAGCAAGTCCTTTTCCGTTTGGTATAGTGGCTCCGACTGGCGGTAAAGGGACGATTTTCCCAATAAGGATGATGAGGGTGTGTTTTGTTTATAACATGCAAATGGAAAATGATTTAATCTATCATATGCAATAAATAAATATATATTCTACTATATACACAAGATTATTAATTCCTTAATGCGATCTAGAAAGATATCTTTCAACAATTGGTAATGAAGATTATTCAAAAGTTGAAAGAGATGAAGATTTTGTAAAAGTAATTATTTTGAAAAAATAGTTTAATCGAAATGATTGTGAAATATATATCGTATTTATAAGTTTGATCACATATGAGATAAGTAATCATAAAAAAGTATCAGTACAGAAGTGAATTTAATATTCACTTATGATAATAAATTTAATATATAATACATATAAAAAGATGATTGTCAATTCAAAAACAAAAACTTAATATAACGTGTAAAATACCACATATACGAGGTTCTACTTATTCAAACTGACAATAGTGTTCTGCTCCTCTTCACTTTAGAGCAATTCAAAGAGTACAATAGTGAAAATTCAGTTAAACAACTTCAATGTCAAAATATAACAGATTTCGTTCCATTAATTCATCAAGGCATTAACAAAATCACAAAAGTGCATTCTTTGCAAGTGTTTTTGAAAAATTTCTAGACCCTTCTCTAAATGCATGGGAAGGGTTTAAATACAAAACTAAATATGTCTAAAGTATATTATTACATAAAAATTCGAGGAGGTTTCAAACAATCTTCCTCGTAAAGAGTAAACTTAAAATACAGTCTAGGAAATAAAAAATAACTGCATGCTTAGGTAGGTTGATCGTCTTTTCACATTTGATCTCTGAGGTGGTAAATATCTACCTCCAGCTTTAGCTGAGCTAGTTGTGTAATCCCGAATCTGACCAGGCATTTAAACACTACATTCAAAAGTGTTGGAAGCAATTTCTTAGTAGAATCAGTTAATGATTGTAGGGTCTGGAACTAATGATATGGTTTGATAACAAAATTCCAACAATTTTCCTGATCAAACTTAGTTATCTTTTTAATAGATTTCGCCTGTGTCTCTACGATTTCCTTCCACTTTGTTTATAATCATTTAATCTCTGGGAACACTTCAACTATAGACTCTTTGATAAGTTTAGCTTTTAGAAATTGTCCATTAATAGATTCGATGATTTCATTTATCAGATTTTTTTCCTTTGATGTTGCCTTTCCTACTTGTCTTAACTACATCTCCCAATATTTGAATATGACATCTCTATGAAATTTATCAATCTTGGGGAGATCATCCTTCTTTCCTGCATCCAATTCTTTCCATTCGATGAACTCAAAAAATTTCTTTTGGACTTTTTCGCATTCTAGCCTCCTATTAGCCACTTCTTGGATCAAAATCTTGCTTGTATCACAGTATGAAATGGTAACTGAAATTTGATGACAAAAATCTTTCTGTTGCTACTTTAATTTTGTGTTCCATTCAAGTGCCTCTTTAATAAATTTCTCTGTTTGCGGTTGAATTTTCAATTTATCCATAGCTACTTCTATCTGAGTTTCCTTTTTCTGAAATGTGTACTTGATGCTGCAATTTTCATCTATCAAAATGCTTTTGGAATTGTGACATTTCATCTCAATTTTCTTACTAGAATTAAAATTTTCCTGTTCTAGTAGTTTCTTCAACTCTTGAACTTTGTCTTCCTTTTTCTTGAGAAGAATTTTCACTTCTTCTGCTTTGTCAATTGTAGCAGTTGCACATGCTCCAACAAAATGTGATAGTTTAATGAGATGTTGAGTAGGATTAGCAAGAGAGTCCTTCCATACAACGTCCACTGATTCATTGTCAAGGGTAGTCATTGATTCATCAATACTTATTATCTTTCTTCTCTTGACTACAGCTTTGTGGCCAGGGATGTAGAAAACATCTAATGGATGAATTACCTCAATCTTAAAAATGATTTCCTGTGTTGGGTAGGTCTGGATAATACCTTGATTCTGATCTTCTGGTACCTGCTATAGTGGCATTGCAGTTTTCACTATATTTTGGGTCTACTCTAGAGTTTGGAAACTTGTCGATTATTGAGCATTAGGATGTGGTGGTGGTATTTCCAGTGCCTTAGAAAAATTCTCCAATTATTTCTTTAAATCCTTTTCTTGAGGCTTTTCTATCTGTTCAGGTGTATTCTAAATATGCTGAAATTATTTAGAAGATGATTCATCTCCATTAGTTTCTCCTTCAGTTTTCATCTCAATTCCTTTAATCACTTTTTCAATTATTTTCTTAGGACTTTCATTTCTACATTCAGATTCATTGTTAGAGTGATTTGAACTCTGAGAGTGGTGTTGTGATTTTTTTGACCCTTGATTAGACTTTTCTTGAGATTCATCTTCTAACATGTCCTTAGGCTCATCATCTAGACTAATGCTGGGAGTTGGCCTTTTGACATATTCAATAAATAACAGTTCCAAAGGGACTGTTTCTAATCTCTTGTTTCTATATCCTTGAAAAGATTCAAAGTCTACTCCACTAATTTTATTAGATGCAATTTCCAACACATCTATAAACTTCTCTACACCTTAAAATAAATCATCGAACATGTCTTTTTAATTCATTAACGATATGAGTTTTAAACTCTTAGTAAACTCCTAAACCACATCATTAGGATCATATGGTGTCTTTGGCATTAAAGCCAACTTTAACAAAGTGATCTTTGAAATCTCTTTAGTTGCATGACCACTGTCAAAAAGGGAAAAAGTGCCACACTGTACTGGGAAAGTAGGCCAGATAGATTTTTTGGAATCTCTGAGTTGTTTGGTCACACTACTGATTAAATTTTGATAAGAAATTTCTCTGGCTAACAACTTATCAGGAACATAATAAGGCAAAACATGGGGGGAAGAATAAATCTTGAAAACTCTGATATAAGTAAAATTTTCTTCAGCAAACCATCTAGTAACTAGTAGAATATTTGTGCTAGGTGTTATCACTCAGATTTTCCTTGAAGTTGTTGGAAGAGGAAAGGGGTCCGAGGTAACCACAAACCAACCTTCAGGTACAGAATCTAGCCAATCTGTACCCAGAGAGGGCTCTCTCTATAAAATTTAGCTTTGTTTTTAGAAGATATTAGGCTAGTTGTAAAGTACAGGGGTTTTGATTTTGTTTGAGTTGATGGAATTCTTTAGCTAAGATTAAGATTAAGTAGTTTCAGTCCATTGGGCTAATGGAGTCAAAGGATTGGCTACACTGGCTTAAGTTTTTTAACAAAAGATGGTTTATCAGGGCAAGATAATCAAACTAGAAACAATTATAGATCTAAAGTGAATGGAATGGAATTCAAACGGATGAAAGGCAACGAAGAATCTTTCAACACATTCAAGAGAAGAGAAATAGATTGATTATCAATAAAGAGCAGTTAAGTATTCTTTACTAAATAACCAAAATATATGAACTAGACAAACAGGAGCAATTGAGAATTCTTTGTTTAAACTAGTTTAGAAGAAAACATTTATAATAATAACGACTGAAATCAGATTACACCTAAGTACTTTCTAATTTAATCCTTTTCGTTAAATATTAAGATAATGAAACACAGATGATATTGTAAACAAATATAAAACTTCAAAACATGAGATAGAGATGACTTATTGATCCTTCATTTGACGCATGAATCCTGAGAAAAATCTTGTGCCTCAATCCCTTGTCCAGTTTTTCCACGAAAAATTTCTCCAAAGCTCTTTATTCCAAAATATTCAATGTTACATCAGAGTATAAGAATCCACCCTCGTTAATCCGATTGAGGGCTTATTTATACAAAAAATCATACAAAATATCTCTTAACAAAATGAGATATAATCTAAGATAACTCACAAATAAGTTACAATAAAAATAGAGACAGATGGTCTCATAGATAAGACAAAAAAGCAACTAATGTTGTGTTGTTTCCTCCTTTTGAGAATGTGCTGGAGGCAGGACCTATATTTCAGCTCATCGTTGTCCTCTTCAGTAATTTTGTTCTAACTGACTTGCTTCACTGATACTCTTTGTTTTTACTGATACACTTTAATTGAACTGATACTCTTTGACCTTTATTTGTCCCTTTATCCTTTATACTGTAGTAAATAGGAAAAATTTCATATAAGGATAAATTTTACAAAAGTTCCAACAAATCTTCCCACCATTTATCTTCTGCTATTCTTGTCCGTTGAAGCTTCCTTAATGTTTCATCAGCCTCGGTATATCTGAAGAAATTAGGCTGATTGGGAAACAAATGCTTTACTTCATGTTCTAGATAAAACAAATTCTCTAATCTGTCATGAAGATTCCTTCCTGTAGTTAATGTTGCTTCTGATGAAATGGCTGAAGAACTGGCTTGATTGTGAGCATGTATGTCCAATTTCTTAACATAAGTTTCCAGGTTCATTATTTTATCTTCTGAAACCATAGGGCTGGGCAACCCTTTATTCAATAAAACATCAAACCTTTGTCTGAAAGCAATGATTTCACTTTGCATGTCAAAGCATCTTCGTTCTAAATTTTGCATAAGAGTTCTTTTAGTAAAAACTCTTTTTATCTCCAAGATTGTTGTAGTCCTGTCCTGAATACCCATATTTTCAAGTTGCTATCTGGTTTGGGTGTTTAGGAATTGTATAAGCTGATTGGCTTCCTCAGGACTATTTCCTAATTCTGCTCGTGTATTCTCAACTTCATCCAGAGCTACTTTGACCAAATCATTTTGCTCGTATATTATCTGGATTGAGGACCAGATATCTTTTATTGACTGAATAATATCATCCCAAATAATGTCATTTATTTCTCTTAAAGGTTTCTCCAATGTGAGATCCCTTTCCAAAGCTTTAACTAATTTTTCCAACTTTTTTACTTCCCTTGTTTTGTCAGCAACAGTCATTTTTGGAAGATCATATTTCTGTTCCAAACTAATAAGTTGTAACTTTGTGCGCTGAAGTTCTGTTACTTGCAGTTTCAAGTCATTCATTTTCTTTACTAATTCTTCTGTACTCAAATTTGAAGTATTTACCTGTGATGGCTCTGTTGATTGACCTGTTGGCTGACTTGTTGTACCTGTGATAACTACTGCTGTAGATACTGGAACATTGGACTACTTGTATTTTAAAGCTTGTTCCAGTTCTTTTTCTGTTTCAGTCAGTTGCTCATTCATTTTCAAGAGCAAGTCCATCATTTCTTCTTCAGAATTCTTCTTTATTACTTCTTCAGTTTGAGGATGTCTTGAAACTGGCAATTTCAACTGCTTTCTCAAAGCTGCAATGTCATCATCTTTTTTCTTGATTAGAGCTTCTATACCTTTGACATCCTTTGGATTGTGTCCCAAACCAATTATTATTTCTTCCAATGTTTTTATCCTGTTTTCTTTGGCTTGAGAAGAAGCCTTTTCAAGCTGTAACTGTGTATTGGTGTTCTCCAAAGAATCCTATAACCTATGAGCTGCCATTGCCTTATCAGTCAAAGTAGAATAGATCATTTCACCAGTCTGCTTATGTAACTCAATCTAATCTAAAGGATGGATATCCTTTTCTAGGACTTCAAAGTTTGTCCTAATATAATCAGCAGATGTTTGGGGTTGTTGCACCTTGGGTTTGAAATGGCTCATTATAATTTTTCCTTGTTGGATGTCAAAAGCTGACATCAATCTTTCTTGATTCTTTGGAGCCATTTTCAGATATTGATTATATACTTGAATTCTCAGTGGATCATTCCTGGCCTTGATATTAATAAATGTCTTCTTTATATCTCCTGTATCTTTAACTGGTGTTTTGAAAGAAGATATTTCAACACTCTGTTGCTTCTGTAGCTCTTTCCTTTGTGAGGTAGTGGATGCTCTACTAACTGTAGCTGTTTGTTGACTGCCCAATTGTTCTGATCCTTGACTATCAAGGATTTCATCAATAGATTCTACTTCTGGAGGAGTATTCAATTTCTGTCTCTTGGCATGAGGCTGTTGTGAAGATCCAGTGAGAGGGGTAGCAGTTTTAGCTTCTCTCTTTTTTCCCTTTTCCACATTTAATGGAGTCTGCAAAATTGACATTTCTACTGGATTGGTTTGAACTGAAGAAACCTGTACTTGATCCTATCCCTTGGAAGTTTGAGGTTGTTCTGTCATAGTGAATGTTTCTTTAACTTGTGTATCAACCTCTTTCTCTTTTCCCTTAGATGATAATGCAATGTTTTCTTGTAACTCCTGCTGAATAAGCCCAGCTGAGGAAGGACCAACCTCTGATCTTGGTACCTATGCAAAAGAGTCTAGGTAAAGCATATTTTCAAGATCTTTCATAACATTTTCTACATTGACCTGCTCAATATCCTGCTCTATCAATGTTCCTTCTATCCATTCATCTGTATTAGCATATTTTTCAATCTCTGGGATTCTTTGATGTATGTATGGTGCTGATTTATTCTTCATTATTTTATCACAAATGAAGTTGAATGGGTCATAAGGCACCCAATACAAACTCTTTTGTAATCTGAGACGATCTTCTAATATCTTTTCAGCTTCTTCCCCTGCATCCCTAGAGTTACAAATAAAGGGACCTAATTGAATTTTGATCAAGAGTTGAGCCTTCTTCTTTGCATTACAAAAATGAATTATATCAGATTGTTCATCTGCCTAAAATATTCTAATGCAAAGATTCTCATCGGGACATATTTTGGCAATTTGAAGGGACATAATTCACATCCATAGATTCTGACTTCTGTGTGATTTTGGTATAAGTACCAATCACCAACTTTGTATTGTTTTGAGAGCTGTAAATTTTTCTTGATTTCATTGCTGAGTCTTGGAGGAGAAACTCCTGTTAACAAGGTGGTTGTAGGGTGTATAAAAAGATCAATGAACTCATTATAGGAATAGGGAGAATCTCGAGAACTATGAGTGATGGCTGACCAAAAGATAACAGACCTAGGATTCCCTTGGGCATCAAGCTTTTTGATATAGAAAGGGAAATTTTCCGACTGGTAATAGAGCATGAGATGGTAAATGACAGAAGAATATTTAAACACTTTCTCATTTTCTAATCTCATGAATTGATCATGGATTTTTTCTGCAATGTATGATGCGAAGTCATACCTGACAGTAGGAGGCTGTCCAGGGGTAAAAATAGACAATAATACTAGAGTTAAATGGTCAACATATTCACTGGTATTAAAGCCCATTATAAAGGATATCATTTCAAAAACAAGTTTACCCTCCTCAGTGAAAAAATCATACCCATAAGGGGGAGGGCCTTTAGGCTGATGATCAGGCAGCATAAAGGTCTGGAAGATGTGGCTTAATTCTTCATGGGATAGTTTGGTGGATTTCTCAAGTAAATCTCCCATGGATAGGGGAGTGAGGGCTTGATCAGGTCGAAAATGTAACATCTCATTGATAGACTGAGCAGTAATTGGGAAAAGGACATCTTGATTTGGGGATAAGACTGCTCTTTGGTTAGGATCATAATTTTCATGGAAAAAATGGATTATTTTAGGGAAAATATGGACAGAGGGAAAGAGGTACCGGGGAAGATTATATTCCCATAACCCAATCGTATCCAAGCCATTCAAATAATTGTCTCTGCAGCAACAAAAAATTCGAAGAGGACTATCAATAAAAACCAGGTCTTTGATTTGGAAATCTCTGTCGACTAATGATAAATAATCCAGGTCTCTGTGAGGGGCGTTTAATGGGGTGACGTTTAAAGCCACAGGAACTTCTATTCTTGGTTCTTGTGGATTCAAAAATGGAAATTCGGCTTATGGTGAAAATTTGAGAAAAATTATAGGTTTCGATGGGAGAAACAGGTACAATTGCATATTGGGAATTCAATTACAGTTCTCTGGATTAAGGAATGAACTAGAAATTAATTTTAACTCTATTTCAGTGAAAGGAAAAGGAAAGCCAAGTTTCTTACAAAGTTCAGTGCGAATTTAGGGTAAATACCTGTTTTTTTTCTTTTGGAGATAGCAGGTATTGGTTAAGGCGGATAATCTTCTGAGAGGCTTGACTGCAATTTTCTTTGATAGGATAAAGGTTGGTGGACTTCAAAAATTTGAAATTCGAAATTTTTGCATGGAGGGTGTATTCGTTTTCTGCGTACAAAATAATGAAAAAGACGCGAATTTTTGTTTTATTGGCAAAGTCAAATGGGGGGTGAATTTTTTATTATTTTAATAAATGACGTCATCCTGCACGACAGATGAGTCACAAGAAAAGGTGGTAAGTGGTTTATTCCACACCACTTTTGAGGGAAGGCAGCTTTGGGAGGAGAGGCAGCGAATCCATATAACACACGACACGTGGCCAAGGTACTATTTGAAAACCACTGGCATTTCACGCGTTAATGCTCGGATCGGGGATGGCCAGCGGAATTAACGACAGCCATCGATCTTGGAGCAGCCGATCGAATTGTGGACGGGACATGGAGTTGATAGGGTTTTAATGGTGTGGGCCCGACGCGTTTTATTACGAATTAATCATTTCGGGAGCATTTTGATTGGTGGGGAAGGTTCTTAATTAATCGTGAGGATTAATTAAGTCCTTTATGCAGTGGGAAAGTGATCGGGAATGGTTTTTTAAACCAGAGTCAAAGTTAGGGTATGGGTTACTAACTCAAGTCAAGCGTCGGGCAAATTGAAAATACAAAGGGGATGAGTTATTTGTTTGAAGTTTTATTTTAAACTAAACTTCGGGTTTGTTTTTGTTTTAAACATGTAAAAAATGTTTAAAATTTTTTCCACATATATTTTTTTTATCTATACAGTAATTAAATCAATGCGATTTATTTACCATAGGGGGCGGGAATAGAATTAAAGATATATTTTAGCCAAAAGGGAATATAAAGTGGGTATTTTATTTGAAATAAGTGGGAATTAAATACTTTTGGCTAAAAATTATAATACAAGGGTTTTGGGAATATTATATAAAAAAGGGGCTATATACATAGGACAAGGTTATTTCAATAAGAATTTAATATATAAATTAGAGTTAATATGACAAGGGAACAATGTAAACTCAAAATACTTAAATATAACCAAGAAAGTGAAGATTCAAAATTAAATGGCATTATTATACTTTCATCACTTAGACTTAGAATAAAAGTGATTTTGAGGGCTTTTCATGAAATATTGAAGGATTTTCCTAAGTAAAATGGGATTTTACTTAGAAAAAGATTTTTGAGAGGTGAATGAATGTGATAATGGATGATTTCAAGTACTTAGGTTTTTTCAATTATTGGGCCGAGGGTCCGGTCCCTCCAAAAGTCAAGGAAATGCCTTGAGCCCCTCTAATCTTCAAATGCCTTAGAACTTTAGGGGAAATTAGTGAAATCTTTAAGGGAAAATGGAGGGGAAGTTAATAATCTTGACTTTTCTTTGCTGTGAACTTTTTCCAATGTAGTATCTGCCTTTGCACTTGTGATGAAATTAAAATTGAAGACATTTGGAACCATCATTCATCACATGTAATTCTGCAACAACATCTACCTACCCTACCTACTTACTCTACCATTTTCTCTTCTTTATTAGGGTGCACTTAGACTGGCAAACCCTTATCAATCTTCTTTTTCCTTTACATGGAAAACCTATCTAAGTCTACACTTATTACATCCAAGGGCTCAGATTAAACTGTTGAGCACCTTTTATTAACTTTACCTATCTACTTATCTGCCAAGATTAAACTGTTTGGCCAGATATTTATTCTCTATTCTACAGCATGAAATTGAAAAATGAATGAGTCAAGTTTAAACAGTTTGACACTTCATAAATTGTGGCAAAAGTTTGACAAACTGCACACAATTTTGTTTATTACATTGGAGCAAAAAGTAGTGGCATTTAGAGTTGCACACTTTCCTTGGCCTTTCTTTTGATGGGGTTCATTTTCTTTCACTTTTTTGGCCAATTTTATTTTTTCACCCTTTGATTTTTCTTTTAGGGTATACCCTCTTTACATTTTTTAAATTTTTTGATTTTTTAAGAATATGGAACACCTTTGCAACAAGAAAAAGGTTTGAACATATTGCATAGTTCAACAAGTTAATCATGAAAAATGACACCTATTGGTATATGAGTCTAACACTAGGTTACTTAGAAATCCTAGGTGCCCTTTTATTAAAGATGGTCTGATGGATGGGAAACATAACTCCATTAAAATTTTTATAGAAATTAATATGAAACTCAGATTCCCACAGGTATTTATGGTAAAAATGAATTAGAGTGGGGTCTTGGCTTGTCCACTTCCATCCCATAATAGGAATGTTTGAAAAAAAATAGATTGCATCCATGATGTATAAACTCATGTAGAAGGGAGGTATTGTCCTAGTGGAATATACTCTATTTGTCCTATAATCCATAATGGTTTTAGCCAGATTATCAGACAAAATGGTTGCCCAATTCATGATAAAGGAATTGACAATTGTGTCAATTAAAGGAACTCGTTCTATGGAAAATTTAGTGGTATCTGGTTTAGAAAATAACCTACATAGCATTCTTGCTGCATAACAATAAGGGGAGGGTAAATGTGTTATTGGGTACATACCAAGTTTATCCCGGTTTATCTTCCCTTGGTCTTCCTTCCATCCCTTTTTCACTTTAATGAGGTCTGTATTATTCTTCGTAAAGCTTTTCAAAAAATCTTTATCATAAATATTCTGTGGCATAGGCAAATGCTACATTATCCGTAAATCCTCTGCGGTGAACGATCCAATATTCTTCAACATATAATTCTTGAATGTTGTGTCTGCTACATTGAGGTTTTCAATAACCCATTTTACCATATCAGTGTATGGTAACATTTTCGGCCTCGTCGCTACTTTGTGTAGAAACAAACATGTAACTTCAAAGTAAGACGGGTCTAATGAAATTGCCCCATCTACTGTTATTGTTTTTAATAATTCTCTTGGTTGTTCTCCCTCAAACAGGTTGTACATGGCCTCCCATGAAGAATTACCACAATCCTTGTTGCACGTTGTGTCTGAGAATAATGGAGCCAAGTCTGTGTCTTCTGCAGTGGATTATTGTGTATTTCTTTTCCTTTCTTTGTCATTCCAGTTGATCTTTCTTTGTTAGGTGGTTTCCTGAATTCAAGTGAAACGAGTAAATTCAGGTCTGAGATGAATAGAGACAAGGACAAAGAATAGAGTCAAATCAACATAATCAAAATCCAACTCTCTAAATTTAAAACACGCTTCAAGTAGATATCAATCTTTTGAACCTTGCACCCATTAAATGTCGTTAATAACCCTTAACTCATTCTATCAAATCTCTTACACGTCTAATGCAATATGTCTAATATAACGATCCAAGTCATTAGATATTATAACGGATTGATTGAATAATAATCATTTCATGCACTTGAAGACTAAATGTTTATAGCGCAAATCACAACTTTTAGGGGATACCAATAGTACATGTTTTCGCCGCCGATGAATCTTGTGAAATGCGATCAGCGTAAAATGGCACATCAAAACTTATTGCGGTGTATAAAACTTTACATTTGGTTTTTCGTTGCAGAATGTGATATGTGCTAAATACTCTCGGTATTGCTCTTTATCGGACTTTTGGATGCATTTCATTGTTCTTTTATTGTTTTGTCGGGTGCGACTCATCACAACTTTTCTGAAATATTATAAGTTTGTTCTTTAAAGAAGGCGTGACACGATTTCTCTTTTAAAGGGATTTTTAAGATTTTCAATGGCGATTTTATATAATTAAAAAAGGTTGAAGTGCATATCACAATTCACAAATCTTATATGTTTTTTTAACTTTGTTGGCTTGTAAGTTATGTGATTTGCGGTAAGCGCTTCGAAATCAAAGCGGAAAGGAAAAGCCTTTATTGCTAAATTTTTAAGACTTATGCTAAAATGAAATTATGCTTATAAATTTATATTTATTTTTTAAAGGGTCCCCATTTACTATTAAAATAAATGGGGGGTGTTGTATAGTACAACACATTACCATCTTCTTGGCTAATAGTTCACTTTCACTTGGTGTTTTACCCTTTCCCAAGGAACTTTTACGATGAGTGGTCTTATTAGCCGACCTCTTAACCTTTACATGTTTTGATCAGTTCCAAGATGACCAGAGCTAGTTTCTACCCTTTATACCACTCGTTCCTTCAGGTGGATTTATATTTAAGATCTTTTTTTATTCATGAAATATGGAACAATTATCGAGAATTCTTGTTTATTTCCAACTCGTTAAACTAAATGAAAAACATATGCCTAGTATAAATTTTCCCATTTTACGGACCACATAGATTATTTACAGAAAAAGTATACTTTGACTAATCATGGTCAAAAGAGTTCTCTATTGCATTATTTTACCCTTTTTCGGGATTGTGAGACCAAATCTACGAAGAAAGACATTTCAGAGTTTACTTATGTTTTTTTCCTAACTCCCTAAAAATGAAAAGCATCAGGCTTTACTTTCTATGGGCTCAAAATTTTACGTTGAAAAAGATACATGAGTTTTCTTTTTGTGTATTTTCAAACTCTTTAAATATGAAAACGACATCGAGTTACCCCTTCACTGGACTCGTAAAAATAAAACAGTGTACAACACGTGAATCATGATGAGACCGAATCACTCCTTCCCAAGCTTCATTAAAAAATACCCTTAAGGACTCATACGAAGTATGAGATTACATGACAAACATATGTTATCTTCCTCAAGATTGCATAAAAATGAAGAGGCACTTTCAAGTAATGGTGGGGGGAAATTGGAAATAAATATTTATTTTTGTATTAGAGAAGATAACACGTTGCTCTTGAACATGACACTTCGTCACCTTTGTGTCTGGGTTGGGAAATCCATTTTCCTCTCATTTTAACATACCTCATTGAAATTATTCAATTCAGTTTTTGAATTTTTTTTTTTTGAGTAAAATCCTTCCAATTCGAAATGTCGTGTCTCTGATATATTCAAGAGAAGTTAAACCTCAGTTAAAATTACCTTGCAATTCATATCCCTCAATTGTGTTAGCCATCCCTAAGTCCAGTTTTGAATTACTTCAAATTTGTTATTTGAAACTTGACATGAGTTTTGTGTCGTAGGCCCTCCTGCGATGGATTGCTTCCTCTAGACTTCATCTCATTATATAGAAAGTTGATCCAGAAACCTCCTTTAATATCATGGAGCTTGCATTCCCTAATGGAAGGTTTCTCACTTTTGATGACAATTTCTCATCATTTACCTTCAATCAGATGATTCTATGAGTGTTTGACTTCAATACATTTAATTACACTTCATAGATTGTACTATGCTATCTTGAGAACCATTGTCTTTATTCGCGCCTATTAATGGTTCACATCACTGACCATTAATCAGGTGGTTTCTACTATGTTTGACTTTGTGAAATTCACTCACATGGTTATATCTTTACTATGGATCAATAGAGATGAAGACCAAGACTCGTGATCTATTTTCATCCATCCAGGCTGCGTGGAGTTTTAAATATTCATGATTGTAAACATGGATCCATGTTTAATGGTTGTTCATGTACTACGTCTATTGTTGGCGTGGATTTTTGTAAATTTCCATACTGATTCTCTGAGATACTTTTTCTCTGAGCATGAGAATGCCTACCTTAGTGATGATTATATGAATATATTGTATCGTAATCCTTGATTTTTTTGTTTAAGGTCTCCAAACATCGTCTCTAATCCAAACATTAACATTATAAAGCGCTTCACCATTATGAAAATGATTGTCGTTCTGGATCTCTCGCTATTTAAGGAAATGTTCCAAGCATTCCCCTGCAATGTTGGAAGAAAAAAATCCCAAAGAAAACAATAATATTGGATTACATTGCTTAAAAAACTTACTTTTAGGAAGTTATGTGGTTTCCTTGCCAGTATCCCTGCAACCTCAATTTTTACCATTGAGGCATGCACAAATATGTGCTATGTCTTCCACTAAAAACTGTGAAAATCACTTAACAAGAGTAAAAAAACAAAAAGTGATTTCTAGAAACCATGTTGGAGGAATATTTCCCAACTGAAGGCCTTGAGCCTCTACATACTTGGGCCTCATCCCTCTATTCATGGAGCAAAATTCCTCCCTTTGTGGAACCTTAATACCTCATTTTAAGGATCTCATCCCTTGAGAATATGATATAAAACCTCCTCCTCTTGGCCTATAAATTCAACACAGACTAGAGGACTAGGAGAGGCTTCCGAATGTAAACTTATGATGTTGGAATAGAGTTGGAAATTTTTTCATCGATGGGCAGGATTGGAGACTATTTGGAGGATGCTTACATCATCAAGGCAAGGTTTTATTGCTTCTTCTTGTTCAAATATTAATACACAAATTTTTTTCTTTCCTAATTCCACTTCTCTTAATCCTCTTTGCAAAGTTCCTTGGCCTTTTTCATGATTTATAACTGAATATGGGTTTAATCCTATGATACATGTTATCTTGCAATTTTCATTTGCTTTGTGCTTCATATTTTTTACATTATGATTTTATTCCTTGTTTTATTATGTTCATGCAATAAATCCTTTGAAGCAACGAGGAAATTCTTTTGAAAACATTGGAAGGACTTCCACAAGAACTTCATAGAAAGTTAAGAGGCTCTTGCATATCTCATACTTCATATTTAAGTTGTGAATTAAGTTAAGGTAGAAATCACTTGTTTTATTTGTTACTATATCTCTTTGGAAAGGCTAGGGAGATCGCTCTTGTACGCAAGAGGGATTTGTCTGTCATAACACTATTGGAGAAGATATGGATCAAAAAATAACTTGTCAACAAATTCAACCATTTATCTATAAAATATGCATCTACTTGACCTTGAGATATAGGTATATCGAATTTCACTTGTACCTTGAAGGGGGACATGCCTTAAAGTGAATGTTCGATGAAGATTTTTTGTTGGAAGGCAGCCACTGAAGGATCTGGGAAATTTTTTCCATAATCTCATTCCATTGCCGCTCGATGGATTCTTCAAGCAACTGGTATGAAACCAGCTCCAAAAATAGAAGAAAAGAGAGATCAATGCCTTAGAAATAAGCCACTTCAATGGGAAACCTCCTTTACATTACATAAATGAACAATTCTTGGATGATACAAATGAGAAAACCTCCTTCTATATATAGGATTCAATGGGGTCACAATATAATCCTAGCTGACCTAAAAATAATAATGTAAGGGCACAGTAATAACAATATGGGGGTTACAGGGGTACAAAAATAACAATAAGGGGGCTACAGTAATAATAATAAGGGACTACACTAGTAATATAGGGACCTAACATGCCCCTCTCCTTCAAAAAAATGTTTTCCTCAACTCTCAAGTAGCTCTAGATTCTTCTGTATAAAATTATCATCCTCCCATGTAGATTATTCAATCGGTAAGTTCTTCCAGTTGATGAGATACTCTGAAATTGATTGATTTCGTAGCTGTCGAGTTCTTGTTTCCATGACTGCTTCAGGTTCCAACATTATTTTTCCCTCCTCATCAAGTTCTGGAAATATTGTTTGAACTCGAAGTTTGTCACCTATAACCTTATTTAAGCATGAAACATGGAAAACTAGATGTACTCGTGAAGAAGCATGAAGCTCCAATTTGTATCTCATAGTACCAATGTTTTGCAACACCTTGTAAGGACCATAGTATTTTGGCAATAATTTATTATCCTTATTATATTTCTTGAGGGACATTTGTTTGTATGGTTGTAGCCGTAAAAATACCCAGTCTCCTACATCAAAAATTATCTCGTTGTGACGTTGATCTACCTATTTTTTCATTTTATTTTGCAACAAATTTAGGTTATCCTTTAAGAGTTGGAGAACTTGTTGTTGATGCTTGATGTGATCTTCCACTGCTTGAACCTTATAATTTTCTCTTAAATATGATGTAATGGACAATGGATGATATCCATAAATGGGGTCATTTTTGCTGCAATATGGAAGGAAGTGTTATACCACCATTCATCCAGAGGCAATCACTTGACCCATTGTGTTTGTTTATTAGATACAAAACAACGAAGATATCCTTCCAAACATTTTTTCACTATGATTCTCAGTTTTACCATCAGATTGAGGATGCTAAGATGAGATATGAGCTAGTTGAGTACCCAAACAAGAAAATAATTTCGTCCAAAAATTTCCAGTAAAAATGGGATCTCTGTTGCTTACAATAATATTTGGGTTTTCATGTACCTTTTGAATTGTTTCCGTAAATGCAATAGCAACTGTAATTTCTTTAAATGAATGAGATAATGCACAAAAGTGTGCATACTTGGTAAGTCTACCAACTACCACCATGATGACACTCTTTCCTTCAGACTTAGGTAAATCTGTGATAAAACCCATTGAAATCTCCTCCCAACGTTGACTTGGAATGGGTAAATGTTGTAGAAGACCCGGGGTCTTAATTTTCTCAACTTTATTTTGTTGGAAAACCAAACATTCTGCCACAAAATTTTGAATATCATATTTAAGACCATCCCAAAAAAAATCTTTCTTCACCCTCTGGTAAGTTTTTTAAAATCTTGCTTGTCCTCCTAAAGGAGAAGTGCGCAATTCAAAAAGAATATTTTATTTTAGTTGGGAATTATTACAAAGATATAAGTGATATGTGTACCATAAGTAATCATTTTTCGAACTAAATGTGTCATATGTACTAGGATCTTGCTGCAAATTTTGAATGAGTGTCCAAACTTCTTCGTCCTTCTTCCATTCATCCCTTGCTTTGATTATCCAATCTGGTTGGATAATAGAAATGGCACAGAGAAATTCTTCCACCTCTTCATCCTTTCTTGAGAATGCATCTGCAAAAACATTTAGCTTCCCTTTTTTTAGATTATTTCAAATTCATAACCCAACATCTTTGTGATACATTTTGATGCTCTTCTGAAGATAGTCTTTGTTCCAAAAAGTGTTTAATACTATCATAATCCATTTTTACCTTGAAGTGTCTTCCCATTAGGTAAGGTCGCTATTTCTTTAGTGCATGTAGTATTGCCAACATTTCCTTCTCATAAATAGCTTTCTATAAATACTTCCCTTTGATTGGACGACTTTCAAAAGCAATGGGTCTTCCTTCTTGCATTAAAACAACACCAATTCCATTTCCTGAGGCATCACATTAAGGAATAAAGGTTTTTGTGAAGTCTGGTGTAGCTAAGATCGGTGTTAGGCACATTGCATCTTTAAGATGTTCAGAGGCCTTAGTTGCTTCAGGAGTCCATGAAAATGTATCTTTATTCAATAATTTTGTTAGAGATGCTTCTATTGTCCCATAATTCTTAACAAACTTGCGATAATACCCTGTTAACTCGAGAAATCCTCACAACTGCTTTATGGTCGTGGGGCATTTCCATTCCTTAATGGCTTTAATTTTGTTAGGTTCTACCTTAATACCCTCGTGAGATACAATATGAACCAAATATTCCACCTCTTGTACTCCAAAGAAACATTTGGAGGTTTTTGCACATAATTGTTTCTCCTCCAATAGTTTGAGCACACTGTCAACATGTTGAACATGATCCTTCCAAGACCTGCTATAGATTAGTATATCATAAAAAAATACTAACACAAATTTTCTAAGGGTTTGAAAATGGAATTCATCAACCCTTAGAATGTAGAAGGTGCATTGGTAAGGCCAAAAGGCATGACCAGAAATTCATAATGACCCTCATGAGTTCGAAATGTTGTTTTCAGAATATCTTCAACCTTCATTCTAATTTGATGATATCCTGAATGAAGATCCAACTTTGTAAAATAAATTTCTCCATATAATTCATACAATAATTCATCAATCACAGGAATGGGCTCCCTATAATCCAGAAATATGCGCCATGATCCATCCTTCTTGTGCACCAATACTACTAGAGTAGAGAAATAACTTTGACTAGGTTGAATTATACCACCCTCTAACATTTCTACAATCATACGTTCAAGTTCACTCTTTTGGACATAAGGATATCTGTAAGGATGACGTTGGAGGAACACTTCCTGGAATCAAATGAATAACATGATCATGATCATGAATAGGTGGGAGTCATTTGGGAGTTTCAAACACCTTGGAATGATTGTCCAAGACTTTTTGGAGATCTGCAGAAATAGATGATTTTGATGTTGGAACTTCTAGTGAGCATTATGCCTCATTTTTATTTCTTCAAAAGCTTTTTCATGACATTAGAGCTTATTATCTTTCCCAGCTCCCCTATGATACCTGGTAATTTGACTTCGTTCCCTTCCGAAAAAAAATTCAAGAAAATTTCTTGAAAACTCAAAGCTACCGTCCCCAAAGATTGTAACCATTGTACTCCTAGTACAACATCAACACCTCCCATTGGAATGGAAAGAATTAGACTATTCAATACATATTCCCCCATGGTTAGCTTAATATTATGTCATTTTCCAAAGCAATTTATAGTTCCTCCATTTGAAACCATCACTTGACATTCTGGTGTTGGGTATATGAAGTAATTCAATTCCTTGGCTACCTTACAATGAATAAAATTATGGGTACTACCCGAATAAATCAACACTATTACCTTTTTCTCCTTGATATGTGCTTTTATCTTGAGATTTTGAGGAGTGGAAATTCCTGCCAATGCATTACATGATATGGTGGGGCTCATTTCTTCTTTCTCTAGGGTTGATTCCTGGTGTATATACTCTTATTTTGAAGTTTCTTGTTCATTTTTTCCCTCATCTTCACAATATATGTAAAATAATTTCTTCTCATCACAGTTATTACCTTTAGTGTATATGCTATCACAACTATAGAAAATCCATTTTTCTCTTTTTTCTTCAATTTTTTGTGGTGTCAACCTTGTAGGTTGTGGAAGTCTAGGAGTAACAACACTTCCATCTTTATAGATGTGAATGGTAGGCTTCCATTTCGCCATAATTTTACATTCAATTTTTCTTGCCAACCTGAATGCCTTTTCCAATGAATCATGCTCCCAAACGCGAACCTCATGTTGGATGTGATCCTTTAAAGTCCCTATGAAGACATCAATCTTGTGTTCCTCTGGAATATTAGTTACCCTTATATTCAATTTTTGGAAGTCCTCAATATGCTCCACCGATGAACCCTTTTGTTTAAGATCTATAATTTGGCTAAAGAAGGTGTTTCTCTTTGTATCCTCATAATGTGCTATCATTTCCTCCTTAAAAATTGAGCAAGTGACAATAGTTTTACGGGAGAAAAGCCATCGATACCATACAAATGGATTTTGTTATAAATATAATGTTGCAATGCATACCTTTTGTGTGTTTTTCACATTATTGATATCAAAATATTGCTCCATCTTTAGTATCCATGTTATGGTATCCTTTCCATCAAACTTCTTCATATCGATATTTGGAATATGGTGGGTCTTCCATCCAACATTCAAGTTTATGAAATCATGATTAACATTTATTTTTTTCTCATCATGAGTTTACTCTACTATCTTTTCACCCTTAGGAATCATTTCTTGTATCAACTTTGTCAAACATTCCTTCAATCCTTCCATGTCTACTTTCAGATCATTCTTCATGTCTTCCACATTGTCTTTCAATTTTTCTTCGATCTTAGCTTCCATGTTTTCCATGCCATTCTTCAAATCACCCATCTTAGCTTCCACTCCTTTCTTCAAACCACCCATATTAGCTTCCATGCCCTTCTTCAAACCATCCATCTTAGCTTCCAAATATTTCTTCAAAACCTCCACTTCATTTTGTGTTGCTCTTTGTGACAATGAAATTTGGTGCACTTTCTCTTGTATTTTTGATATATCATGTTGAACTTCTTCATCTTCATCACTCATAGTAGAGTATTCTGAGGGCTTAATGGGTGTTTAATTATTTTAGGGGGGAATTTTAGAACCCAATACTAATATATATGATTTAATATGCCCTTGGACTCACTTCAAACTGATTTTTCAAGCAAGACTTATGCAATTTTAAAAAAAAATACACACCCTTTTCTTTCTTTTGAGGAGCTCGATATTGAAACTGAATTATCTCTGTGATTTTGGATCTTCAAAATCTGAAATTTGGTTCTGTAGTAGCCCTCTGAATCTTCTTTCTAATGACACATGAGTGACATGATTTGGATGCTTCAACACAAATTTATGCACAATCTCCCACAATGACCCAATTATGGACTGGTTCAGTAGAGCGCACTTTTACGAAGTGCCACATCTCACTGGTTCCTCCTTCGGCTCTGAAATTGATACAATGGAAAAAAAGGTCTATGTAATTTTGGCCACATTTTACAGAATTCCAATCCGATGCTCAGAGAGAAAGAGTGATGATGATTTTCCCAAGGTCACCTCTTTTAAATGAAATTTAGAAGCCTGCAAAAACCCTAACTTCCACAGATCATATCTCCGAAAATGTTACGAAAAAAGATTTGAAATTTTTACACGAAGTTCCTCAGGATTTCGGCTTCACGTGATAAAATTTTTAGCTTTGGAACCTTTGTAGAAAACAATTTATAGCAAAAATTCCACTATGACCTATTTGGAGTAGTGAAACCCTAGAATCCAAAGCTCTGATACCAAATGTTATGAAAACATCTCCAAAAATAGAATAAAAGATAGATCAACGCCTTAGAAATAAGCCACTTAGAGGGGGAAACCTCCTTTAGATTACATAACTGAACAATTCTTGGATGATACAAATGAGAAAACCTCCTTCTATATATAAGATTCCATGGGGTCACAATATAATCCTAGTCGACCTAACAATAATATTGTAAGGGAAAAATAATAACAATATGGGGGTTACAGGGGTACAAAATTAACAATAATGGGACTACACTAATAATAATAAGAGACTACACTAGTAATATAGGGACCTAACAACAACAGTTTGATAGGATCTCCTACTCCCTCGTCTTTCTTTTCTTCCACTATAGGAGGCCATTGATGTTGGTAGGGACAATATTGAAAAGGCTCAACTAGTTCAAGTCCCAACTCCTTATACCTCAACCTCATTGGGGACATGCATAGAAAAACATAGAAAGAGAAGACTGCTTTAATAAAACTGATATATATTTATGAAGGAATGAGATTAAATAAATATATAAATAGAAGCACATAGATACAATGAAAAAAAAATCAATTCATTTTTTTAAAAAGTACTGAAATTTGTTACATGCAGAATGGAAATAATCTAGCTTAGGTGATGGTAGCTTATCTCTGAGAAGAGATGTGGAAGATACATTCCTTCTTAACTATGTTAGTATGAGGCTCGAATGATTATTTATTATTGATAAATAATGGAAAATCCTAAACATACAAAAGCCTAGCCCTAGGTGATCAATTGCCAAAATTCTGTAAGCCCCATTGGGGTAAATTGGTACATCAACTTCTCGGGGTCATAAATTTGGCATATGATATTTGTTTGACGCATACAATACCTTGTTAGAAATATTTATCCAAGGAATAAATTTTTTTACTACAAATCCTAATGCAAGTCAATTTTTAGCCCGTTTTCGAAAAAAAAACATCATTTAGGGCCTTAAAATGGCACCTGAAGTTTAGGACCCAAAAAGCATCCGAATATATAAATTGTGCTACAATTAAGGAAACTGAAAGAAACAATGACAGGGTTCCAAGTGGAATAGGCGGATGGCTACCAATATCCACTTGGACCAATTGGGATCATGCTTCTTGAGGTCATTATAAGAGTTTTTTTCCAAGGCTTTGTCTTTAATCGTAGCCTGAAGAATATTGACCAATCTATACACACCAATTTGATATAGAAAGAGGGCCATATCATTTTAGAGGTAATATGCAAGTCTCTTCCCACATTTTTGAGATGATTTGATAAGTGACTTCCTTCCAATGATCCCGTTGGGAATGATTGTAGGTAGAGTATTTTAGGAATTCAAGGTTTATATCCTCATTAAATTGGATATGATTATATAGTCACTGCTAATTATTATCAAATATTGTTAAATAAATCATTATAATTAGAAGAAAAGAACCATTCTATGGAGACACTATCAATACTCTGAGATAAGAGAACCGTGACTTTTAATGGTTTGTTTCCTACAAATAATATTTGTAACACACTTTCATCTAAGGAAGAGTATTTTAACAAGGCTTTGACCTATGGGATAAAAAAATATAGTAGTGTTTGAGGTTTTCTATTTCAAATATTTATTTTCTTTATGCACAGATAACTTTGATACAAATAAAAGAATCATACAACTTTAGGAAAGTGGTGGAAACCCTGTTCCATTGACTCCAAGAGTCTTAAAAATAATTATGTGACTCCCTATTCTAAATAAAACTATTAATTTTTTTAAAGCAGATGATTTCCTAAGTCCTCAAGGTGGAGTAACCAATCTACTTAATAAATTTCTTATTTAGTCATCTACTAGTTTGATGAATACTACCAATATAGAGGTATGTTCACTAGCAAACACCATGGGGGATTAACTAGGAGAGAAATATAATAACACATGCATTCATATCGAGGGATATATATTGAGGAAAAAATAACATAGTATATTAAGAATATAATAGGGAGTTAAGGGTTTTTATATTGAAAGTATAAAAATTAGAGCTCAAATTTAATAAAAATATAAAATGAAAATGAAAAATGTTAATGAAAAAATGGATATCAACAATATCTAGTGAAAGTAGGGTTTTTTTAATTGGGAAGGTGTATTAGATTTGTATTGGTAGGGGGTTAAATAATGTTATTTTTATAGGTATTTTTCAATATTTATTCAAATTAAGGGTGTTATTTAGTATGCGATGAACACACGTGATATGTCAGAGGTTCATTGAGTGAAGCCCTCGTTGCAAACACACATGTGAAATTGGTTTGGTTGTTTGCACAAATTGTGGGTTAACAAAATATAACCTACATACCCAAATACATTATTTATATTCTCCACTATAATCTACATGAAGGAGCCATTTTTAATTAGGCTTATGTCACTCTATGAAATTTCCCACGAGTTGGGAAAATGCGATTAAACATAGAAGTATTTTATGACCTCTAATATGATCAATGTCATGTCATTTTGTAACACATTTAAGGATTTTCCCCATTGTAATATATTAACTTTAATAAAGTCCTTTTCCAATTATGGTATCCCTCACTTTGGAATCCCAAAGCCCCATTCTACTTTTATCAAGTTCATAATTCCTTTGTTGCAACATTCCAAAAAATGATTATTGGTGCTATAACAAATATATTATCACAATAGTCTCAAAATTTATCCTTGGAAAATGAATATTTGAATATCAGGAGGAATTTTTTTATATATGATTTTTTGGATTTGAAGGAAAACATTCCTTCCATATTGTCTTCGTGATATTTTTTTTGTAGTACAAATATGCATATTTTGGCCATATGGTTCTTATGATTGCATATGTTGTCCTTGACGGAAAATATCTTGCAAATGATGAAGTATATGACTTCTGGAGAAGCACAGTGTTTTTTCAGAAGGTCTAGCAGAAGAAAATTTTAAGTCCAGTAGAATATGGTCAATATTTGTAAATTCAAGGTTCTATACGTGAGTTCGTGCAAGCCAAGTCGCACATACAAGTAGACAAGAACGATCCAAGTCGCCCATGAGTTTTGCGCTCTAAAAATTATGATACCAGGGGGCATTACCATCGTTTTAGTCCACAATATTGAGCGTGGTGTCATCTATTTGATTTTGTTTAATAATACCATCGTCACTAGTGTGGTTTTGGCTCATGGTATTGATAAAGGCTAAACCTATATAAGGATAACAATATCATAGTGCAAAAGTGGGAATATGTACGGGTTTGAACTAAATACTTATATCTGAAGTATATCTGCATGAAATGGGTTCTGTTTATTTGTAGATCTAAAATTATGATGCACCCATGGATACAATGATGGATCATGATCTTTGGACCTGAAATGATTATGTACTTGCATGAGCTATTGATGAAATGTCTTGATCTGTGACTTGGCACATGTTTGCTAAAGAAAAGTGAAGAAATTTCGGTAAGTCTATAGATCTGAAACCTTCTGCAGAATTAATATTTCTAGATCTATACATTGGTTCGTCACAGTGAAAGTGCGTATACACGTGGGTTTGTTTCAGCTAAAGCGTGTATTCAAGTTAGGGTTTTCTGAAGCTTGATGGTGAGGTTATCTATTTACTTCTATTATATTTATATTATCTGTCAATGAAGTCTTCATGTACATTTGGGTTGTTCGAATATTGTATATGCTGCTAATTTGAATATTTACAAATCTGATCAATGAGTGATTAAATTTGATTAATGATGCTGACTGAATAAGGGTTCTACAAATCTAAAAATATATATGACTGAAAGCCTCAGATCTATTTCTGAGACTGATCAAATTCAGGAAATTCAGTATTCACAGATCTATACGTAGGTTGGTGTGAAGGAAAGCATGTATATACACAGGTTCAATAGAGTGAATTATCGTATGCAATGAATGATCAAGGTTGAAATTGATTCTACATGTTGATTCTGAAATCTGGGTTTATTACTGTGTTCTGGTTACAACGATCTCACTGTTCTATTTGAAGTTTGGGTTAAGTATATTGGTGTTGATCTTTATGTTGAATTGTGTTGAAGTTGTCGGATACAGTGTGAAAATTTATGGAAAGTGGTCTATAGTGGGTCTGAGGGTTGAAGCTTTCAGTATGGAAGTAGATGCTTGTGTTCTGATTAGGGGGTTGTAGCTCCTTTCCAGTAGTGGCTAGTAAATGAGACAAAGGGGGTTGGAGCTCCCTTCCAGTAGCAGTTGTAGAATGAGAAAGGGTTTCAGCCTTCTATAGGTAGATGCTTGTGTACTAATATGAGTCTACATCATTACAACTTTGTAAACAATTTTCTATATAATAAATATCGAAGATAGAGACGACAATAGTGGTGGTTTTCTCTCAAATTTGGTTTCCACCTTAAATGTTGTTGTTCATGTGTGATGCTCTTTTGTGATGATTTATTTTGTTATTACTGCACATATTTGCATCTTAATTATATGATGATGATCTGGGTTAAATAATGTTTCTAAATGTTTTTTTAAACAACAAATTTATCTAAGTATACACTAGTTTCTGTTTGGATAACCGTGTATATACGCTAGTTGGGCTAATAAAAGTCACGTATAGAAATCAGTAAGAGAAAATTAAAAGATTGTAATTATTACAATCTTGATTCACACACCCTCCCCTTCTCTCAGTATTTTTCCCAACAATTTGTATCAGAGAAGGTCCTTCTGAAGAAGCTTAATCACTAGAAGGAAGATCATCTAAGATGAGAAATCAAGATGGGACAACATCTATCAGACATCCACTCTTCAACGAAAACAATTTAACCTTCTTGAAGACAAGGACAAGATCCTATATTCAGTCTCTTGGAGTAGATGTATGGGCTATAGTTGAATGCGGTTACCAATATCCAGCCTCAGTTCCAGCAGATCCAGCAACAAGGAAAAATTATGAAACCAATGCAAAGGTTGTCAATGCTTTATTGGGGAGTCTGACTGAATAATAATTTATCAAATTTATGCAGTTAAATACAAAAAAGGAGATATGGGACAAAATCATTATGAGCTATGAAGGTGATGCTAAGGTAAAAAGTGCTAAACTCTAAACTCTCAGAATTTAATATGAAAAACTCAGAATGCATAATGATGAAAGCATTGCTAGTTTCTTTTTACGTCTAGATGAGATCGTAAATTGTATGAGAAATTTGTGTCAAACTATAACTGACACCACTCTTGTAGAATTTTTTTTAATATCTCTAACTCCTAAATTCGAGTCAAAAGTGTCTGCTATTGAAGAGAAGTAGGATCTACAAACTCTTAATATTTTTCAACTTCATGGGATTCTGACTGCATGTGAAATGAGGAAAGGAGGTCCATTTGAAGTAAAAGAAGTTGTTTTCAGAGCCGCTGCATCAGGATATGCTTAAGAAGAATATGAGATAATTTTTTTCAAGAAACTACAACTTATTTTGGTTTTTAAGTTCATGTGGTTATCATTTTTTGTCAAGAAACTACAACTTGGCACTGGAAGGTTTAGAGGTAAGCTTCCTTTTAAATGTTTTTCTTGTGGAAGAGTTGGCCATTACGCTGCTAAATGTCCCCATAAAGATAATCATGAAAAAGGAAAGGAATTAGCACAAGTAAGAAACGTTTTATAAATAGAAAAATCTATTGTACTCATGAAGATAGTGATGGTCTATTAAATACTGAAGAAGGAGAATCTGATCAAGATATTAGACTACTCATGGCATTTGAAAAGGACACTAGTGAGGCTAAAGATACAATTTTGGATGCTTTTGAAGAAAATGATTTTCTTGAAGAAACCAATCAACTCAAAATATGTTTGGAAGAAAACAAATAGCCATAGATACTCTAAAGAATCAGCTTTAGAAAAGGAGAAGCACAATGAGAAATTAGAAAGTGAAATAGCAAGTCTAGGAAAGGAAATTGAGAATGTTAAAACTTTAAATCTTAGATTTTCCAAAGAATCTGGAACATTAGATAAAATTATCAAGGTACAACCCTATCCTCTTGTAAATACAGGTCTTGGATATGTCGGAGAATCTTCTCAATATTTAGCACCAAGCTATCTAAATGTAGCTAAAGCCAGCTAGCAACATTTCATCACCCAACAAAGGAACAAAGACAATATCCAGGTAAGGCATGACCACTTCAATTCAAGGATGAACAATAATAGAAATATCAATCAATAGGTAAAAATCAATAGAAGGTTCCATGATCACAAAAAGTTTTTCTTTAATGGACAATGTTTCTCATGTCATAATTTTGGTCATAAAGCTGCTCAATGTGTTGCATAAAAAACAATTATGACCAGAGAAGAAAGAAAGAAAGGAAATGAGACTGGAATAAAGAAGAACACTTATAACCACTTTTCTCCTCTTCAAGACAAAATTGAATGTTCTTATTGCAATAACTTTGGACATGATGAATATGAATGCAGGGGAAAACTTCAGCCAAAAGAGCATATACCCACAAACTCCAAGGTATGGAGAAAGAAGAATTTATAGGTTGAAAGATGTAGCATAGTTTTAGTTGAAAAAGGAGAATAAAATAAATGGTACATTGATAGCGAATGCTCAAAACACATGACAGGTGATAAAAATAAACTCCTTTCATACAATGTATTAGAGAAGGAAAAGAATGTTACTTTTGGAAATGACTTTCCTTCTATCATTAAGGGTAAAGGTCCTGTTTTCCTAAAATAAAAGGTGAAAGCTAATAATGTTATGTATGTCGATGGATTAAAGAATAATTTTTAAGTGTTAGTCAAATGTGTGATCAAGGAAATGAAGTGGTCTTTAGTTCAAAAGAATGTGTAATTCGTGAACATGACATAGGAAAAACCATAATAAAAGGAACTAGAACACAAAGCAATCTGTATATATTGAAGGGTGACCAAGAGAAATGTTATTTAGGTAAATCTACATAAAATTGGTTATGGCACAAAAGATTGGGACATTTGAGCTTCTCTCAAATAAGAAAATCTAGCAGACTCAAAGTTGTTCGGGGTCTACCCATCATCACTCTGCCTAAAAGTACCATATGCAAATCATGTTAATTTGGTAAGAAAACCAGGGTGCAATTCAATGCCAAAGAAGGATCAACAAGTAAGCCTCTTGAAATTATACATACTGGTCTATGTGGTCCCATAAGGAAAAAGTCTCCTCGTGGAGAACAATACTAAGTTCTATTTATTGATGTCTTTTCTGGAATGTGTTGGATCGATTTATTGAAACATAAAGGTGCACCGTTTAAAATGTTTAAAATCTCCAAAGATTTGGTTGAAAATGAATTAGATATAAAAATCAAATGTCTTAGATCTTACCGAGGAGGAGAATACATATCAAATGAATTCTTTGATTTCTGTGAACAATATGGCATAAAAAGAAAGTTTTATGTAGCTGGAACTCCACAACAAAATGGCTTGGCAAAAAGAATGAATAGAACGGTTCAGCAGATGGCTCGTGCTATGCTTGATGAATCTGGAACTACCGATACCTTTTGGGGAGAAGCAGCGCATACTGCAGTAAATATTCTCAACGAGGCTCATGTTCATGTGAACAATGATAAAACTCCTTATGAGCTCTAGTATGGTAATATTCCCAATGTGAAGCATTTTAGAGTTTTTGGAAGTAAATGTTTTATCAAGAAAAATGATGAAAAACTTGGTAAGTTTTAACCTAGAGCTAATGAAGGAATATTTCTTGGTTACTCTTCTAGAAGTAAAGCATATAAATGTCAGCAAACCTAAGCAGACAGAACAGAGCAGCGCGCGTGATTTAGTGTTCGCTATAGATTAAGCATATAAATGTTACAATAAAAGACTTCGAAACATTGTTGAATGTATTGATGTTGTAATTTATGAGTCTCTCAAAACTCCTAAAAGGGAAATAACAATAACAAATTAAGATGATGATGATGTATATTTTCCCTCATCAAATAACAAAAATATAGAAGGAGAACCCAATGAAGCACCAGAAGAAGATATATCAGAAAAGGATCTATCCAGGTATGTTCAAAAGAATCATCCATAATCTGAAATATTGGGAGAAAAGTGATCAAGTGTCCAAACAAGAAGAAATCTTGTAGGATACCCTAAGTATCTCGAATTCTTATCCACTATTGAACCACAAAATGTAAATCAAGTTAGCAAAGATGAATGTTGGATTCAATCCATGAATGAAGAACTTGATCAGATTGAAAAGATTCATACTTGGAAATTGGTTCCAAGACCTCATGATAAAAATGTTATTGGAAGAAAATGGATATTCAAAAACATGTTAAATGAAAATGGAGACGTTATTATAAAAAATCTAGACTTGTTTGTAAAGGGTATGCTGAACAAGAAGGTATAGACTTCGAAGAAAAAATTGCATCTAGAGCCAGACTTGAAGCCATAAGAATGTTTCTTGCTTTTTCAAGTTTTCAACACTTCAAATTCTATCAAATGGATGTAAAATCTTATTTCCTCAATTGTGATCTAGAAGAAGAAGTTTATATAGAACAACCAAAAGGATTCATTCTGGGAAATGATGAAAAGCTTGTTTACAAACTTAAAAAGGCTCTATATGGTCTCAAACAGGCTCCTCGGGCATGGTACTATTGTCTTGACAAATATCTTCAATAACAAGGTTTCATAAAAGGATCTAGTGACAATAACTTATACACAAAATTTGATAATGATAAACTGTTAATTATTGTTGTGTATGTTGATGACATCATTTTTGGGAGTAATGAAGAGTCCATGAGTCAGAAATTTTCTTTTGTTATGCAACAAGAATTTGAAATTTCATTACTTGGGGAACTAACATATTTTCATGGCTTACAAGTGCAACAAGCAACAGATGGCATATTTCTATCACAATCAAAATATCTTAAGCAAATCCTAACGAAGTATGGGATGGAAGCCTGCAATATTGTAAGCACTCTAATGGTAATTGGATGTAACCTCAGTTCTCATGATGATTCTCCCATGGTAAATCAACCAAAGTATAGATCTATGATTGGAAGTCTACTTTATCTGACCGGGACTAGACCAGATATTATGCATGAAATTGGTATTGTTGGACGATTCCAAGCTAATCCAAAAGAGTCACAACTTTAGGCTGTAAAAATAATTTTTAAATATCTACAAGGGAATCAAGAATTTGGTCTATGGTATCCAAATAATGTTGATCTCACTCTTCATGCTTACACAGATGCAGATTGGGCTGGAAATGTTGATGATCGAAAAAGAACTAGTGGTGGTGCCTTCTATATCGGGCCCCGATTAGTATCTTGGTTCAAAAAGAAACAAATTTCCATTGCTTTATCGACAGAAGAAGCATAATATGTTGCTTCCACATCATGTTGCACAGAACTTCTTTGGATGATGCAGACATTACACGATATTCAAATTAAACTTTATCCTCCCATCTCCATCTTATGTGATAATACAAGTGCCATAAGTATCTCTAACAATCATGTTATGCATTCCAAGACCAAGCACATTCCTGTCAAGTATCACTGCTTACGCGTACAAGTGCTTGAGAAAAAGGTTAAACTGAAATATGTTCCCTCCAAAGAACAAGTTGTTGATATATTTACTAAACCTCTTCCCAGGGAAGCATTTGAATAATTGAGACAGAAGCTAGGAGTTGTCTCTGCCTCACTTATCAAATCTGCTTAATTTCATAAGATTAAATTCGGTACGATGGTTTCCTAAGACAAGTCAAGTATATACGTGAGTTTCTTTGTATAAAACCGCGTATGATTTTTGCTGAAAAAAAACTATGGGTCAGATTTCAGAGCAGTTTGTGGTGTTGATGGGTAATCTCTGATGTTTTGGTATTCATCGTACAATTCCTTTCTTTGATATTTATCTCCTTGATGAAGATACTTTGATGAATTGGTTGTTGAAAGTGTTCAGGATGCACAGGTTTAGGGGGAGAATTTGCCTTGATGAAGATTGTTGGCATTATGATTGGTTGTTGTGTTATGATCTCCTGTTTGAGATTCTTTGGTATTCGTTATAAAATGTCATATTTGTAATTTGATATAAAGGTCATGTTGAGACCTCTGATGTAAAGAATGTCATGTTCAAATTTGTAAACCCTCTTGGTTGGGTAGTTGAGTCAATATGTAAATCCACTTTGTTGGATCCTTGATGTAATTTTGTGTCCTTGGTGACAGAAAAGATCATACTTTGTTGAGCTAAAGAGTGATGTAATTTATTGAAAATTTGAAGAGTTTGCATGTGCTGACGGGGAGAAATTGTTCGCCCTTTTCCCTTGATGTCAAAGGGGGAGAGTATGTGGTGTTTGAATAATGTTTATGTATCTACAAGTTGTGGTGATCGATTGAATAATGTTCATGTATCTACAGGTTTTGGTGATCAAACTCCAACATGGTTTCCATCAAGTCCAAAGGGGGAGATTATTGGCAATATGGTTCTTATGATTGCATATGTTGTCCTTGATGGCAACTCTCTTGCAAATGATGAAGTATATGACTTCTGGAGAAGCACATTGGTTTTACAGAAGGTCTAGCAGAAGAAAATTTTAACTCCAGCATACTATGGTTATATTCATAACTTGAAGGTTCTATACGCAAATTCGTGCAGGCTAAGTCGCGTATACAAGCATACAAGAACGATCCAAGTCGCGTATACCTTTTGTGCTTTAAAAATTATGACATCGGGGGACATTACCATGGTTTTATCCCACAATATTGAGCATGGTGTCCTCTATTTGATTTTTTCCACGAATACCATTGACACTTGTGTGGTATTGGCTCATGGTATTGATAAAAGCTAAACCTATATAAGTAGAAGAAGATTATATTGTAAAAGTGGGCATATGTAAGGGTTTGAATTGAATACTTCTCTCTGAAGTATATCTGCATGAAATGGGTTCTGTTTATTTGTAGATCTGAAATTATGATGCACCCATGGATACAATGATGGATCAGGATCTCTGGACCTAAAATGATTATGTACTTGCATGATCTATTGATGAAATGTTTTGATCTGTGACCTAGCGCATGTTTGCTGAAGAAAAGTGAAGAAATTTGGGTATGTATATAGATCTGAAACCTTCTACAAAATTAATATTTCTAGATCTATATGCTGGTTCGTCATGGTTAAAGCATGTATACACGTGGGTTTGTTTCAGCTAAAGTGCGTATTGAAGTCAGGGTTTTTTGAAGCTTGATGGAGAGGTTATTTGTTTACTATCGTTATATTTATGATGTCTATCAATGAAGTCTTCATGTAGATCTAGGTTGTTTGAATACTATATGTGCTGCTAATTTGAATATGTACAAATCTGATCAATGAGTAATTAAATTTGATTAATGATGTTGACTGAATAAGGGTTCTAAAATCTGAAAAGATATATGACTGAAAGCCTCAGATCTGTTTTTGAGACTGATCAAATTCTGGAAATTTAGTATTCAAAGATCTATACGCAGGTTGGTGTGCAGGAAAGCGCGTATATATGCAGGTTCAGTAAAGTGAATTAGCGTATGCAATGAATGATCAGAGTTGAAATTGATTCTGCATGTTGATTATGAAATCTGGGTTTATTATTGTGTTCTGGTTACAATGATCTCACTATTCTGTTTGAAGTTTGGGTTAAGTCTATTGGTGTTGATATTTATGTTGAATTGTGTTGAAGTTGTTCAATCCAGTGTGAAAATTTATGAAACGTGGTCTGTAGTGGGTATGAGGGTTGAATATTTCAGTATGGAAGTAGAATTTTCTTGCCAGTAGAAGATGGTGTTCTGATCAGGGGGTTGTAGCTCCCTTCCAGTAGTGGCTGGTAAACAAGATCAAGGGGGTTGGGGCTCCCTTCTAGTAGAAGATGGAGAACGAGAGAAGGTTACAGCCTTCTGCAGGTAGATGCCTCTATACTGATATGAGTCTGCATTAGTAGAACTTTGAAAATATTTTTCTATATAATAAATATTGAAGACAGAGACGACAATGAAAGTGGTTTTCTCTCGAATTGCGTTTCCACCTTATCTTGGTGTTCACGTATGATTCTCTTGTGTGATTATTTATTCTGTTATTACTGCACATATTTATAGCTTAACTATCTGATGATGATGTATTTTAAATAATATTTCTGGATGTTTTTCTAAACAATAAAGTTATCTAAGTATACCGTAGTTTCTGTTTGGATAGCCGCGTATATACGCTAGTTGGGCTAATAAAAGTCGTGTATCAAAATCAGTAAGAGAAAAGTAAAATATTGTGATTATTAGAAATATTGATTCACACCCCCCCCCCCCCCCCTCCTAGTATTTTTCCCAACACAAAAAATACAAATCCTATGTTCATTTATTTGACAAAAATAGGAAAAAAAAAATTATTTCAATTCCTTCAAAAGTTGAGAATCTTAAGATAAAATAGTATATCTCACTTCAACGAGACAACTTCATATTTTGATTTCCTTAAAAAGGAGGTGCAAGCCTATGAAAATTTTGATCTAGAAGGTGTTTTATTTTCCCACATGATCAATATGATATTTGTTGGATATGGTTCAACTTTCAATAAGGATTTACAATTAAATGGAGGAGTAGGGGATAATCATAGTTTACAAGAAGGAGTAGGGGATAATCAAAGTCGACAAGAATATTTTGATTCATCTTTTGATGCTAAAAATCATAAGAAAATATCTCATCATGATATTCATACAATTATAATTACTAATTAACAATGCATACAACAAGCACAGTACACAACTAGTAATATTGTTGGTTCCATTGATCATTCTTGAAAAAGTAATCTTTAATTTATCATAAGAGTCATATAATTGTTAATGAACATAAAAAAAATAAAACTGTTATTTTTTGTGATGGAGGTGATAGAGATCCTCCTCAAAGACCACTTGAAAAAATCACATACTATTCTAGTATTTTATAAATAGAAATGAAATATTGTGAAGCACAATGTCCAAGATATTCAAGAGAAATAAATAAATTCCAAAGGTGTTGAAATTTATGACATAATTGAAGTATGTGAATAGGAAGAAATGCCACTAATTGAAAAAAAAATTGCTGCTAAAGATTTGGTTCATCATGGACTAATAATTTGAAAGAAGAATGGATCACTCTACATTGTGCCAAATATCATAAAGAATCAAACAAATTACAAATTGGAAAATTTAATTTGACAAATGAGAAGATTATTAAAAGATGGGATTCAAAAATAGATATTGAAGGGGTTTGACCCTCAAAATACTTGGAATTTATTGAATATTGTGGATATGATTTAGAATATTTCATCAATGAACAAGAGAAAGAAAATATGTGTTTTAAAAGAAGAATAATTGAGTTGGATTTTGGTTTATTTCTGAAACCATTGTTTGCAGAACCACAATTGAATTTGGAACCTAATGAATTTCCCAAAAAAATGACCAAATCAAGTTTGATATCAAAAATAGCTTTAATATCACTAGGAAGAATAAATACATATAGTGTAGAAAACATCAACAAATGACTTACCTTGATTCTTGAAGCTTGGGAATTGTATACCAATTCAAATACTTTTTCTTGTATAATTATTTCTTTTATTGAATATTTACAAAACTACCTTGAGAGTGATGAAATTTTTTATAAAATTTATATCATTACATTTCATTCAAAATAATTAAATATGAATGAGATAAAAAGGAAGGAATAGTTTCTTCCATGTAAAAATTATACTTAAACAACTACAAGCACGTTGACTCGAAAGAATCAATATACTTCATATTTTGATTTCTAAATGTGATACCATAAAAAACAAAATAATTGAGTTATTCTATAAATTAGTTGATGTGGTAAAAGAACTAGATGGCCCACCTTTAATAATGTATGTCATTATATTTACCAAGGACTAGATGCAAGAATGGTTAGACACACTTAATATCTCCTGGGAAAGTGATTTCAATGATTTCATTTACTCTTTCAAAGGGTAAATTGAATGGTGATTAATTAGCTCTGTCAATTCAAATGAAGACCAATAAATTATTATCCATGAATTAACTTTGAAACACAATAAATTGAGGATCATTAGTTATCCTCTTGAGTCAAGCATCAAATAATAATATAAATCTTATGAGAATATGTTGAAAAATGGCTCAAAGTTGTACTGACAAAAGATAACTAATCGTAAATTACTCTCAATATCAATGAAGAAGTTACAATAGTTAGAGTTAACTAAATTTCATTATTTAAAAGAAACCTTGACAAACAAAGGGAGAATCTTTTTCCAACATAGTAAGTAATAAATTCTCTTAAAAAAATTCTTTCATAATATTATCTTTGTTAATAATCATCCGATCTTTCATTATAATCTCATGTGATTTCTGAAAGATGATTCACATCTATATTTTCTTTTATACTTCTAGGTCTTCTATGCCTCTGTATATATTCCACAGGAGCCCCATCCTATATCACAAGGTTTTCCAAACTTCAACCTTGAGGTTTGAAGTTAAGCTTACCTAAAAAACAATATGGGGTTGGGAAAATTTCATCCAACCTCATGGCCATTGATCATGTTCATAGCTCAAGATCATAACATTATGTCACAAATCATGCTTATATGTATATATATATATATATATATATATATATATATATAAAGAGAGAGGTAAGAAAAAATTGAACTTGAATCAGACTTAATCATTTCGAAATTTTAACTCTAACCCAAATTTGTGACTTAGGCCCCATCCTAGTCCATTAGAAAAAATACATTCTTATTTTTGTGTTTATTACGAACTTTTACAAACAATCTATTTAATATTTTTAAAATCTCTATAGACAACTCTCAAGAGCTTATAGCTAGTGAAATCTTTGGCTTCGAGTTTAACGCATGATATTTCAAGTGTGTTTCACCTCTAATATTTATTGAGTCAAAAGTAATGATCATTTAAATGTATCTACAATTGTGGTTCATTTCATCTCTCTCTCTCTCTCTCTATATATATATATATATATATACTAGTTTTTTCTATTTAAACATATACTATAAATATTTATTCCCATCTCCTAGGCTAGTCCTTTCTTAATCAATTGTTTATAAATAAATCCTAGTCCTATATTAGGATTTTAATTTTAATTTTATGAATAAGAGGAGTACCACCTCATAGGAAATGAAGAGGGAATTATCCTTAAGAATGAAAACAGTCTAAGAGATCAACATCATTAGTGACCATAATAGGGAAATAAAGAAAATGTTGGTTTGACTTTCCATTTTTTCCCCTTGCAATTAAATCTCTCATCAAAGTACATTTCAGCACCATATACTAGTTGGTATTGAGGACAAATGAAGGAACTCGATTTAGTTGTCTAATTTGGCTTTATATACAACAATAAAATGAGAGAAATTTGAATGAATTTGGCGAATTTTGGCTTAATAATAATGATAATATGAAATATAAAAATAAATATGTTTAGGATAAAAATTTGTAGCTAGATTCTACTAAATATTATTAAGGACAATTAACTAGAATTAGAAAGAAAGCTCTAGAAAGAACACAATAAACTAAAGAAAAAAGTTCAATGTAACATGTATCAATTGTATCATTTGTAAAACATAAAAAAAAATGGAAGATTGAGAGGATGAATGGAATGAAATTACCAATACTAAAAGAAAGCACAATAATAATTGAAGAAGGCAAAGAAGGAAACCAGGAACTAGCCCTTTGAAAATGCAAGGAGAACAACATCAACTACATAATATTCCACTAGGTGTTCTTATTGTCTTTAGTAATGGTGGTGTTATGAATCCCAATAAACACCTTGATTGATTTTTAACTTTCTACGATATCCATTTAATTTATAATGATGATCTTATAGTTAGATTATTTTTTCTTATATTAATAGGTGCTACATTTGATTGATTCATTCACTTATGGTGATGGTATACTTACCACCATATATGTTCATCCCATTGTATATCATACTATGTTCACATATTTTACTCAATTACATGTTGAAAAGAATGAGATGATATATCATCATCCATTTTAGACCTCAAAATTTCTCTAATGATATATCATCATCAATTTACACCTTGAAATCATCCCTACAAAACCAAAGACATTCTCTCTCCAGAAAGTATAAGAATCATAGATTACATTGGTGGAAAACCATAATTTAAGACCTCATTATGCATACTCTCTTGAAAAATTGTGATGGCGCAGGGTGCACACATGGAACTTGCGGTGGTAAGTGCAAGTTTCTCTTAAATAAAGTGCGATGACACCTCGAAATGAGTAAAAGCAAAAAATAATTTCGAAGTTTATCTCTCCAGAAGCTTCAGAAGTGAATTTAACCATTTATTATTGGATTTGACTCAAAATCTTACTACTGAGGTCTTATTTCTTATATAATAGAGATTACCTCCTTCTAAAGAGGATCGCAACCCTAGTATGGTAAATCCAAAACTACCTCATTTCACTATAAATGCAGCACTTGCCTAAAATTCTAGGTTGGAATTTGGAGAATATGATTATGCCTTTATGTTGTCCATTTGTGTTTATAGTTCCATGATCCACACATGTGCTTTAGGTATGATTTAAGGCTTTCCATTGTGGAAAAGGAAGGACAAGAAAGTTGGGAGAGATTCACAAAGTCAAGGCCTACAAGGGTTGTAATATTTTCCTACGATTATTAATACAAAAGTGCATTCTTTCTCCTATATATTATGTGTTCATTATGCTTATGTAAAACATGAATCCTTGACTTCTTGTATAGAATTTTGTGTAAATTTAATCTTTTATATTTTGTTCTCTTGTTTGTCTTGTGTAACACCCTCCTCCCAAATCTATCCAAGTAAATGACCAACCGGGGTAAACATGTGACAAAGAGTTACTATGATCTGATTTAATGTCCAAGGTCACCTTAAAGAAGTGAAATTGACATTACAAAACAACACATACCTTATACACCTACTACGAGACACCTAGGAGCCATGACAATTACCTTACAAAAGGCTAGCCCCTGCATCAAAATGACATTTTCAACTGTCAACCCCCCAGTTGCTCCGTTTACATGGGAAAGAGTGCAACTGAGACCCTCTAGTAGCATGCACAACATGGCATGCATGTGACTGGGGACTTTTACCAGTAATTCTTAGCCCACGATGCCGATTTATGTGCCACTTTTTCAATCTTAGAGCCCAGGTCACTGCCCAAAACACCATGACACTTTCAAGAATGAAATATAACAATGAAATAATGATCCAAAAGAAAAATTTTGAACAAGGAATTGAATGGACCCCTAGTATCCATGATATAAATTTTGTCAAAGGGGTGACAAATATGTAATCTACAGGTTTAAATAATAGATCTTAGCATAGGGGTCTCATACTTATCTGAGAATCACTAAGAATAACTATTTCCTCAGCACATTAACTGCATTACCATATAATTAGGCATAGATACATCATTCATTCATTTACAAATAAAAACATGATGAGAACTATACATCATCACCATCATAAAACACATTCATAACCATCATATAAACAACAAAAATGAAAAACACATAACAATGATATAAGCCACATAATAACAATCACATTTACCCATCAATACAAGAGGAAAATAGCTCTTATTTCCATAAGAAGAATACAACCAAGTGTGGGACTTCCAAGTTCCACCCAACCATAGACATGGCTGAGCCAAATCTCTCTTTAGCCAGTCACCCCTGCTCCATATTCCAAGCATGAATGTGGGATCTCATAAAAATCATCAATCTAAACCAAGCCATATCTTCCATAGGAAAAACCACATCAACCCTCAACCATTGATTCCACCTCACAGTCGTACATCACAACCATCACCATATTCATCACTACCCAAGTATTTTTCCAACCAGGTCTTCGAGGATTAGTAACTAAACCCATATCTGTCATCGTGCTTTTAGAGCATTTGTCCAACCAAGGCTTCTAGGAGTAGTAACTCAACCCACCAAGGGCTTCCAGAGTGTTTTTCCAAGCAGGGCTTCCAGGACTAGTAACTCAACCCAAGTTGTTACAGGGCTCTTAGATTATTTTCCCAACCAAGGATTCTACGAACTGATAACTCAACCCATAACCAAAATCACATGAGAACCAACCAAAAAAATAAATAATGAAATGCATGCACAACACCATGGTTATCCGAGAAATGAAAAGTCTAGGAAAATCCACAAGAAATGCAGGACATACTCCATGCCAAGTTAGATCATGACGTGGAAATCACATGCATATGCCATTCATGCAAAAACTAGTGAGGAAAAAAAACATGTAACTTGGTACCTGCAAGCAGAGTCCACTAAATTTGTTGATCCCGATGTCCTATTGTGCTTCCCTACTCTTCCTTTTCCTTATTTCTCCAAATCTCTAGGTATGCCACACTCTTCAAGAGTGCTCCAAGAAAACTCTAAGTATCCAAGATTATGAGAGAGAGAGAGAGAGAGAATAATGAGAACTCCAAAATTGCACTGATCAAAAGCCCTGAAATGATCCTCAGAAGCCTTTTTATTAATGAGGCATCTATTTTCTTAATTTTCCATTATTTTCCTTCATTTTCCTCCTCACATGCAACTTATGACCTTTCACCTCCCTTTTCTCCTATTTTCCATTATTTTCATAAATAAATACCAATAAATTCCACTTTTACTTTCCAAATCCTTAGCCATTTCATTTTCCTATTTCCATATCCATAATAAACCATATGAACACCCGCACTATCATGTTTTTCCCAACATCCAGCTTGCAATACGTGTCCCATGAGCATGATTATTATTTTTTCGTTATTAACTTTTATTACATGGAATTTTCACTAGGGTTGTTACAGAACCCTCCCCCTTGGGGGAACACCATCCTCAGTGTCCAAAGACACCTACAACCAACAATAATTCTACAAGCAAAACATACTTCCCATGGTTGTTTATAACTTAGCTCGTTGCAGTATTTACAATGATCAACCTACTCATAATCAAACCAACATGACAACATGACAACATAACATCACAATGAAATGGAACCCATACCGCTTATTGGAGCTTTATAACATAGCTCGTGGAGGTATTTACATCCATATACATATGCACATATACCAAACTATCATGCTAAGAATATACCAAAACATATATGACGACAACCGCCAAAACATTCGCTCAACTAGCGAATAAGGAAGGATACATAGCCCATATTTGATCTTCCATATCCCATGTAGCTTCATCGGGCCCAAAGTGCTTCCACTGCACTTTAACCTGCTCGATTTCTCGATTCCAGTGCATGAGCGTATTTCTCTGGAAAATTCACCGAGTTTTAGGCTGGAATTCTCCTTCTGGCTCCACGTGTAATACAGACCAGTCATTCACATGATCAACATCTTTAAAATACTTCTTAAGCAATGACACATGGAAAAAATCATGGAATTTCACTATCGGAGGTAGTGCAAGTTTATAAGCTATTGGCCCAATCCTCTCAAGGATGTTGAAATGACCACAAAACCGAGGTGCCAACTTGGCACACGATCCAATACTCAAGGAGATCTTCTTGGGCTTGATGCGCAAGTACACCTATTCCCTAACCTGAAACTCCTTAAACAACATGTTTTGATCTGTATAGATCTTCTGCCTATCTTGTGCCACTTCCAAATTCTTCTTGATTACCTGCATCTCATGTTCCATCTCTCCCAACATGTGTGGTCTAATCAACACCATGTTAACTAGATCACTCCAAATGATGGGAGTATTGCAATTCCACCAAAACAATGCCTGAAATAGACTCATCCTTAATGATTGATGGTACCCATTATTGTAAGTGAAATCTACCAGTGGAAGATACTCTTCCCACTGTCGTTGCTAATGCATCACACACATCCTCAACTTATCCTTGAATATCCTGTTGATACTCACTATCTGTCCATCTATCTGTGGATGATAATTTGTACTGAAGGAAAAATCAGTGCCCAAACCTGCAAACACTTCCTTCCAAAACTTGGAATTAAACTTTGAATCCTTGTATGACACAATCTTCTCTAGAACACCATGCAATATGATCACATCCATGATAAATACATGTGCTACATAATTCATCGAGTATGTAGACCTCACTGGAATGAAATGTGTTACCTTCATCAAGATGTACACCACAACCATAACGAAATGATGTTGCCTAGATGTCCTCTATAAACCTATGATGAAGTCCATGGAAATGACCTCCCATTTCCATTCTAGAATTGGAATCAGCTGTAGTAGCCCACCTGGATGTTTACACTCTACTTTTACCTGTTGACAATCCAACCACCTATCGACAAAATATGCTACGTATCTCTTCAAATTCGGCCAATAATAAAACTTCTTTACTCCTGTAAGTGTCTTTTGATAGCCTGGGTGACCTGAATATGGTTTCTCATGAAACTCCCTAAAGATCGCCTTCTTGAGCTCACTACTATCTGGCACATATATCTTGTCTGTAAACATGACCAATCCATCATTTGGGAGACGATAGTACACATCTTGAGCTCCTGCACATACACATGTACCTATACTCTACTATAATCTATGCATAAGCTCCATATACCTAACATCATGTTGATCTACCTGCAAGATCCTATCTTGTAGATCAATCCCATAGGAACTCATAGATGCTATATGATTCACATGTATCTTCCTCCTAAGAGCATTTACAGCCCTGTTCTCTTGCCCTTTAATATATATGATCTCAAATTTGAACTCATTGATAGTGGAAAACCATCTAGCATTCTTGGTGTTCATATTCGGTTGGTCAAATTGATACCGCAATCCATTATGATCACTCATCAATACAAATCGTCTGCCCAGAAGATAATGCCTCCACATATTCAATGCATGAATGGTCACTTCCAACTCAATATCATGTGTGAGATAATACTTCACGTGCTCATTCAATTTATGTGGCTCATAACATATTATCTATCCTTCCTGCATAAGGAATTGACCAAGTGCTCTCTTGAAAGCATATGTACATACCACAGACTCTTTGTGTGGATCTGCAATATTTAACAGTGGAACATGTGTTAGCAACTCCTTTAACTACTCAAAATGGGTTGCACATTTCTCTGTCCATTCAAACTTATTACCTTTGCTTTTTAATGATGTGATAGGATAAGCAATCAGTGAGAAGTTCGTGATAAACCTCCTATAATAACCTGCTAACCCCATGAATTACCTTACCTCATCCACATTCCTAGGAGCTTCCCACTCCATGATAGGTCTTACCTTTTCCATATCTATTGTTATGCCTTCCTTGGAAACATGTCGCAAGTGGTGTACCTCTGGCTGAAATAAATTTCACTTGTTGAGCTTAGCATATAAATGATGCTCTCTCAAAAATCTCAAAACAGCTGCTAAGTATTAAACATGCTCTTCTTCATTTTTAGAATATACCAATATATTATCAATGAACATAATAAAAAACATGTCGAGATAAGGATGAAACACATTATTCATCAAGAACATTAGTTGGAGCATTAGTAAAAATGAAGGGAACTAAAAAAAACTCATAATTCCCATACCTGGTCTGGAAAATTGTCTTCTATATGTCTTCATCTTTAATTTGTACCTGATGATATCCTAATATCATATCAATCTTCGAGAACAATGCTGCTCCATTCAACTGATTGAACAAGTAATCTATCCTCGACAATGGATAGATGTTCTTGATGGTTACTTTGTTCAACTTCCTGTAATAAATGCATAGTCTCAGAGTACCATATTTCTTCTTCACAAAAAATATTGGTGCACCCCATGGTGATACCCTTGGCCTAAGGTATCCCTTGTCCAAAATTTACTTCAACTTCAACTTCAAATATACCAACTCCAGTGTGATCATCTTGTAAGGTGCCTTATATGCTGTTGCTTCCCCTGTTACCAACTGAAAAGAAAATTATAATTCCCTGTGAGGTGGAAACTATGAAATATATGTGGGAAATACATCCTGAAACTGTTGTAGAACTGGATACTTGCTCAAAACATTTGTATCCTAAAATTCCTTACATTTTTCACTAGAAATGTGCATTGCAAATAACACACACCCTTTCCTGTGACTCTGCTTGGCCTGCATCATTGTAACCATTGTAACTCATGTTTATTTCTTCTTACCGCACAATATTCTTTGTTTGCCATTTTCATCCAAGAACTCAATAGCCTTTTAATAATAATCCACCTTGGTATTATGAATATACAACTAGTCCATACCTAAAAGAATGTTATATGAACCCAAAAACATTACATTAAAATGTGATCAGGTAGGCATACCATTCAAGTCCAATGCACAAGCTCTTACCCAGTGATGAACTATCTTCTTGGTACCTGTAGCCAACTGCACTAACTAATAATATGTGTGCACTTGTTTATTCAAACCACACTTATCCACCAGGTTAGGATTAACATAACTATAATTAGATCCAAGGTCAATTAAAATGGAAACAACTTGATCACAAATCTTATCATCCGTATTGATAATAGATGTCTGGTGATCTGCATTCCTATTATCTAGCGCTACATAGATCCTGGGAATACTCTGTCCAACATATCCCATTGTATGTGCCTCCTGCACACTGTATATCTACGGTCTACCACCCTAATGTCATCAATAATCTCTCCTACAATGATATTTCCCACAAGTCCAACAATGTAAAGTATGTCAGCCTTCATTCTTATTCTACTCCTGAGATCGAAATCCCTATCATTTGCCAAATGTATCGAACTTCTTAGGTGGCACAACATTCTCTTTATTACTTGTATCCTAGGGTCTTGCTCACTTCTTGTCCAATTTTCCTTTATTATTATCATTATCTTTCCAGTGCAAGTTTGCCTCATATATGCACTTCGATTTCTCATAACAATACTTTAGCCTCCAAATGGCCTCCTCTAGTGATCTAGGCTCATCAAACTCAATTGTGTCTTTAAATGTTATTTCCAACCCACTGATGAATCATTGAATCTTGGCCTTCTCCTCCTTGAGGTAATTCATATACCTAAAAAACTCCAAAAATATGTTGGTGTACTACTCATCACTCATAGATCCCATCCTTAGTTCATAAAACACTTTTTCCCTGTCATCATAGTATCTCTCCAATAGATACTTCTTCTGTAATAGTCTCTCTATTTTTCTCCAATTCAATTCCTCCTCATAAATATCCTTACATTATTCACATATTCCCACCAAATATATAATTTTCCTTTGAGAATGAATGTAGCTATTATGGCTTTCATGTTTTCTGATTAATAGTGCAACCTGAAGAACTTCATCATACCAAGTAACCATGCTTCTGCATCGTGTGATTTCTTCATCTCTCCGTCAAATGTAGGTGAATTTTCTTTCTTAAAATAATCCAAAAAATATCCCCTATCACTCCTCCTGTAAGGATGATAATGATGACGATCATAGTGCCTGTCAGAACCAGAACTAGAATAGTACCTCTGTCTATCATCTATCCTATCTGGAGTGTCCAAGAACTTTCCATCTCTGATCGCGTCATCTCTACCTGACTTGTGACCACCAAGAGACCTACTTCCATATTCCCCATTAGTGCCATCCTCCTTTCCATAGCTGATCTGAAGTGGTCCTTGTCACTGCAACTCTGACAAAATCTGAAGCATTACTGCATTAATCTCTGCTTGGTTTTCCTATGCTTGTATGATTATGTCATTATCTACTTTACAAATCCTTATTTTTTCCTTCAAACTTCTCAGTGTTTCTGATAAGTCAGAAGAGTTCCCAACACCATGCTACTCATCTAATTTATAAGGAGTTTTAGCCTCCATAATGTCCCAAGGCTGATAAAGGATATCGACGGAGGTAACATAAAACCATGCTTTTAGTTTGGTAGATATCCCTACCAAAAAATAGAGGGATATCTCTATGAAAATCACATCTAAAGGGTTTGACTGGAGGAAGAATGGATTTTAGGCTAGATGGCTCAGCTCTAGGGTTTTGAAATATTGATGATTTTTTTTCTAGATCAGCGATGAAAGCCAAGTAACTAGGTGAAAGTATCAAAGGTCACAACTACAAAAGATATGGAGGAGAAAGACATCTATGCTTTTGTGATGGGCTTAGGATTTTTTCGGTGCAGTGTAGGGCTTGAAAGTGCAAGAAAATTTCAATGAGAATGTGCACCATGAATTCATTAAAAAATAAGGAAGATTACATAAAATGACATTCCCAACAAACCAGAGCTTTCATGAAAAAACTCTGCTTATAAAAGTTTTAGGAAAATCATTGAAGAATGAAGATATAGAAAGGATACATGTATATCATCTATATAAAACTATAACAGAGAAAATAAAACATCACAAACTCACAACACAATAATTCCTAGATAATAGCTACAACAGGTCCTTTGATTTCCTGTATAAAAGTTGAAGTACAAGCTACAAGAGTTCCAGCCTCTAATGCCCAACCATAAACATGACTAATAAATCCACACATATAGAAAAAAAACCATTTCCCCTCTCTCACGGGTCGAATCCTATAATGGAGGAACAATTCACATGATTTTCTCACCTAAAACCTAATGACTAGGGAGGTTAACAAAACTCTCCTCACAATATAAAAACTGATACATTTGACCATGCAAGGAATTTACAAGCATGAATCCACCTAAGTTTCACTCTAAAAAACATATATACCATTGATTACATCATTAAAACACCATAAAAGCGTAATCACATCAGCAAAAGTTGAACTAGACTGAGCAAACTGAGAAAGCTAAGTTCGAGGAAAAAGCAAAGTGATTTGACACGATAGCGCAGTGTGCCAGGTGTAAGAGACTTTTGGAGGGGTTTCCAAGGTCCAAATCAAGATTTGAAAGATTCTAGAGAAATATATAACTATAATCTAAACCATTTAATCTTCAAGCACTGAAAAATACGCTTCTAGCCCTCCAAAAATCATTTCTTCCACAACTACTCGAAAAGCGTAATGTGCTTCCGAAAAAACACACAAAAAGGTGATTTTCAGGTATTTTTTTGACCTTTTCACCCACCAAAATGTGCTGAAATAGCCCTCCCAATGGCTAAAGTTGATGTAGAGGTCAAAATAAATCAAGAAATGCAAAATTTTTAGCATTTTAATGCCCCCAACAAAAGCACAACGTGAGGCTCGCTACCCTTTTGGATGAAAGACTATGTCAAAATTGCCAAAATGTTCAAAAACTTCAAAATTTGTAGAAATTTCTCCAAATATTCTTAGAATTGTATAAAAATTTCTCCATGAAGACAAATGATGGTATTTTATGCTTTGATGGAAGCCTCAACTATCAAATCCAACTTACCCTTCTCGTTTTGCTTCATTAGTGTTTCCTTGAGTTTTTCCTTCAACTACTTGATTCTTAACTAGGACACCTGATTTCTTTTGGAGTAATTCATGGCCATGTGAATTTGTATGTTATTTTTATTATTTTCCATTTTTCAGAGTTTCTCCAAGTGAAAATTGACTCTATCAAGCCAATATTCCCTATCCTTCTCAATTTCTACCAGTATGAGCTCAGTAAATGTCATTTGGGTCCTTGGTGGAGTTGTGCTTATTTGTTGCTCAAGTTCCCTTTTGAGGCCTCTAGTACTTGGTATATTTCTTTTTACCTGCTCTTCCTGATCATTTGAATCCTCAATGTCAACTACTGGTTTACCCTTTACATCTTTGCTCAAATCAACTTTATCCCTATTGAGTTGATTTAACTTTAATTGCATATTCTCTTGTTCCAAGAATGAATTCAAGAATTTGGGCTTTGAAAAGCATTCCCTAAGTTCTTTGATCTCAACATATTTATCCATGATGACCTGCTCTATTGTTATGTTCTCTTCATTCACCTCCAATTCTTCCATGTCAGTGTCAAGATGGAATGGCTCCTCATCTTGCAAAGGTTCTTCATGCTCTGATGACGATCCTTGTTCAACAGATGTAGGCTTGGCCCTTTCAAAAATGTTTGGAGAAAATACAAGCCTCCTTCCTCTTTGATATGTTTGATTCACTTCAGACCTAGGTGTCCTATTGACTAAAATTCTACTAGATGAGCCAATCTCCTTTGGCTTGGATGGTACTGATGGTGTACTTTGGCTAGTAGGTTGACTAGTAGGGGGAAAAAAGACAGTGGACTACATGAATATGTCCCAAGATATTTGCATCTATGTTAGTTGGTGTACGGAAATTATTTTGATGGGGTCATGGTGGAAAATACTAGCTTGGTTATCACTCTCTTTATGCTGCACTTTCTCTGCCATTTTAGCTAAGCTTTTGTAGAGATAATAGAGTAGATTGAGAGATTTTACCCCTCTAAAATGCATTGAAAATCTGACATAATATTTTTACAACCTTGAGAATCTACCCTCGCATGTGAAATACCTCATTATGGCCTTCATAAATGGAGCAAAATTATTCAAAAACAATCCAAAAGGGAAAATTTTCTCGATGGCATCTTTGTAGTGACTTTTAATGAAAGCTCTGTAATTTTGAACATCCAAATCTAAGTTCTTGAACCACTTTTCCCCACAATATTTTATCCCTGTAGTTGTGGCTATGGTCACAACTGAGATTATGAAACTCACGCCTGCAATGATGACCTTATCTATCCTAAGGTTTGTGGCAAACAAGCTTGTTAACATGGCATGATATCCCACTTGCTGGATTTTCTCACAAAACCCTAAACATCCTACATTTTGAAAACATTATTTGGCCAATGAGGAAGACATCAACACATGCATGTTAAGTGGCTCAAGCCTTGATATTTGACCTAATTTTTGTATGGTTTATTTTCTCCCTCCATGTTTACAATTTTCAAAGCAAAACCCTAAGTGAAAGGAAGGGGAAGTAGGTGAGGGGATGGGATGAAGGGATTAGGGAAACGATATGTCGGTAGGAAACATTTGGGAGGAAGATAGGTGTATTAGGAAGCTTATGGAGGTGGAGAATGATAAAAAGAGTGTAGGTAATTAAGACACAGTCTTAACCCTAAAACTATCCAAAAATACAACGTAGGAGCTAAGGTTAGGTGTAGGGGTTAGGGAAATGAATTTGAGAGGGTTCTAGGGCCGTGGGAAATGTATTTGGGTGTGGGGAAGGGTAAAACATGTAATGAATTAGGTGTTTTTGTTTGCAATTAAAAATATTGATCTCACCCACCAAAAACGCAACGTAGGGACTGTGAGAGGATTTCTGTAATATTCCAAAAAATTACCCTTCATCTAAGTGGAATATTATAGTTTTTTTTTTCATTAGGTAGGTGAATAAGTGGGTGGGAAGACCCATAAATCTCTTTAGGAGGAATAATAACACTCCTAATGTGAAAGGAGGAAGAATAAGCAACTATATTAAGCACCTTTGGGTGTGAATTGGAGGGGATACATGTTGAATAGGTCAACTTTGACCAAGTCAACAACACTGTCATAGAGGAGTGGCATTCATGATGAGACAGCGCAATTTTTGTGGAGGAAAACTTGCATAAGCTTAGTGGCAAGTATGGATGGGACCCAATGTGAGAAGGCTCACATATTATAGATGGAGGGGATGGCAGCCATTGTTATTCATGTTTTTTTATTATCATTTGATATTGGTCTGTTTAGACTTTGCATTGCTTTGTTGTTTAGCAGGGTTGCTATGCTGTTTAGCACAAGAGTGTTCCTGATCGAGAATCCCTACCTCGTCCTCAGGGAAGGAGAGGTTATTTGGGCTGCATTTCCTCATTCTGTCATTCTATCCAGGCTACCTCCTTCAGCTACAACGCAATTTCTATTTAGAGCTGGGTTGTGTTGCAGGGTGTAGCAAAGGAGGATCACATAGAGCCATTTATGAGGTTGTTTTTCATTGGAGAGGTAGCCTATCCATTGGAGGATCAGAAAGGAGGGATCCTGTGAATATTTTTACATCTTTTGCATCAGGTGAACCATCTACCATCCCTCATAGTGCAGTCACAAATGAGAACTGTGTTATTTTTGGAGGTAGTTGCTGGGAGGATTCATTGAGCTCATCAAGAGGGTCTATTTCTGAGTAGAGGGATTAGCCTTCTATTTAGAAATACCATTGGAGGAGGAAATCATCATTTCAGATCTATCATAGCCTCATTCTCTTCAGTTCCATTTTGTAGTGACATCTCAACCCCAGGGTTATTTTTCACATTGTATATTTCTTGGTATTTCTAGCAATCTTTTCCGGGTTGGCTAGAAATCATGTATTAGAGCCCACATCTTCTTTTCTGGGAATTTATTTTGTTTCTACCAGCCATATTTCATTTATGTATGTTTACAGCAGAAACTACACTAATATAGACAACGTTGTCACTGCTTTCTAGCATTTTATACAGTTGCAGCAACTCATGTGCTGATTATTCTAATCATTGGAGGCTTGTTCTTATTGCTTGAGTGGCTTGTCCCTCATGATATTTTTGTACATTTTTTCTGATATATTAATAAAATTGTTGCTGAATATTGATCCCTCTTATTTCATGTTCATATTTGCGGTGTTTTACATTATTATTTCTTGTATTGTTGCATTCCCTATTTGGGGATATTACAATTTCACCACCAAAACAATGAAATAGATGTTGATAGGAGGTGACAGAGATTCAAATTACTTGTCAACAAGCTGATGGAACCTTCAATTTCCCCTGAAAATGATTGAAGATGAATATTTTTCCTCTATGAGTGAAAACACAATGAAGGCTCAAAAACGCAGTGTGGTTGCCTAAAAACGCAACATGGCTACTGGGAGAGGGGGATAATCACCTTTTGAGAGTGTCCTTCAATGATTTTTGTGCTAAGATGGTATTTTCTCATGAGTTAGTGCTCAATTCCAATGGAATGAGTGAAATAAATGCTTGTATGGTCTTTTGTAGCTTGTGGAAATCAAATTCTTTGCATAGTGGTGTAGTGGCCCACCATGTGTTTTTCACCTTTCACTTGAAAATTGCAGCTTTGGAAACTCGTGAAACGTATAACATCCATATTTGAAATGAAATTACACTTTAAAAGAATTTATTGAGCATTTTCCATATTACTACTCCTTCAATGCCAGATTTTTTGATGAAATGACAGATTTTTTATAAATTTGACCATAAGACCTAATGGTGGCATGTCATGAAAGGAGTTGAATGATGAACATGGTGGTATTAGTGAGATGATAATGGAGAAATTTCAATTGTGACTCATCCAAATGAATGATGGAAATAACTGAAACATGAAATTTTGGAAAGAATTTGTAATAGACCTAGACACACTAGCCAATGACCAAATTTTTATTTGAATACCTACTGAAACCATAAAATTTCGACTTAATACCCTAACAAAAAACTTGTAAGATAATATTTGATCACTGGTGACATGAAGAACTGACTGGCACTAGAATTGACTCTGGCTCGGGATGGTATCTCCTTGGAGGTGTCAATAACACCTTACTTAGACCAAGTAGCCTCATCCATTGGGCATGGAGTCAAAAATCAAAAGACCAAACTCAAAATAGAAAACTGATTGAAAAATGAACTGAATTTCACTCAAACAAAAACTTACTGAACTTACAAATAAACAACCAATCAAGGAAACCCTATGGCCTTCACCTCAGGCTTCAATCTTCGATGATTAACTCCTTCACACTTCGGCAGAAAAGTAAAATGATATGTACAATGATGTTGAGAAGCTTTAGAAATTTGATCATACCATGATGTTGATGATGGTGGTGCTTGAGAAGCATACCATTGAATATTCCTCCTCCATATTCTTGTCCATTTATTTCCTCCAACAAGTAAGCATGCTTCCCTCTTGAAGGTGAAATCATGTACGGTCCCTTCCACAAATTCTCGAACTTACCGTGCTTTCCTCTATCTTCATTTCGAGCATCCCAACAAAGCACCACATCACCCATATTGAATTCATCTGCCTTTGTTTTACAATCATACACTTTCTTGATTCTTTCTTGAATCTTAGAAGCGTGTTTAAACACTTCCACCCTAGTTTGTTGCGAATGAATCATTTGGTTTATCTACCACTGAACATCATTCAGTTTGCTGCCAATTTCCTGTAATTTCTTCATGACTAGAACAACAAGAGAAGTAAGAAAGACTGTATCAACTCCATACACTAACTTAAAAGGTGACATGCCTATAGAATTCTTATTACTTACTCTTTATGCCCACAAGGAATTGATGATTTTCTTATGCTAATTTTTCTTATTTACCTCCAACATCTTCTTAATGATATTGACCAAAGACTTATTTGAAGACTCAGTCAATCCATTGCCTTGTGGGTAGTATGCAGTTGACTAACCCAATGTGAGATTGTACTTCTCACAAAATTCCACCATTCTTTTGGACTTGAATGCAACTATTTTATTCGTGATGATCTTCTGCAGACAACCAAACCTAGACAAGATATTAGATTCCAAAAATTTAATGATAACCAAATCAGTTGCTTACCTGGTTGGGATTGCCTCAATCCACTTTTTAAAATAATTTGTAGCTATCAAAATCCACTTGTGCTAGGCGAATGATGAAGGATGGATCTCACCTATGAAATCGAGATGCCATTGTTGAAATGGTGCCTGGAATTATATGAGATGCAAAGGCAGCGGGAGAAACTTCCTCTTCCCTTGGAAAATTTGACATTCCCGATAGCTCATCATGGACTTGTACACATCGAAAAAAAGAGTGGGGCAATATAAACCAGCTCTCAAAACTTTCTTCATTGTGGTTTTCCAGTATAAATGAATGCCACAATCACCTTTGTGAAATTCATTCATCACCTCCTTCGATTCACTTTCGACAAGACAATTCAACAAGACACCTCCTGGGTCTTCTAATACAAAACATTGTCTAAAATAAAATACTTTGAATCCTTTAATTTATGTGATCTACCTTTGCTTTTAGACACACCCGATAGAGGATTTAAATGTGGCATAACATAAACTATCTCAACATACCAAGGGGATGAAATGAAAATATGAGATACATGTGTCAATGAGTCATCAATACCCTCTTCAGAAAGTGCAGAAATCAGATTTATGTCCAATCTATGTAAATTAGATTCTGCCATCAACTTTTCCAAACCTTGTCCATGATCAGATTTGTCGGCTTGATCTCTAGATCATATTCAAGCATGGATGCAATCCATTTCCCTCACCTCCCTTCGGGATCACTCTGCATGAGCACATCTTTCACCATTGCATTCGGAACATAAGCTATGATGTGAGAGTGTAGGATGTATACCTGAAAGTATTTCGATGCTTTCACCAAGGCCAAAGCTTGTTTTTCAATAACGTTGTATCTCAGCACTGCATCTCTTACGGTCCAGCTAAAATAGGTAATTGGATGCTTCGTCTTTGAATCATTTTTCTGTATTATTATGACAGCTAAAGAGTTCTTAAAAGAAAATGAAAAGATTATGAAGTCTAAAGTATAATCAAGGTTGATCAGTGTGGGAGCACATGTTAAAGAAATTTTGACTGAATTGAATGATTTATTTTCATGATCTGACCATCTTACCTTGTTGTCCTTTTTCAACATATCTGTCATATCTATAAGGTGCTTAGTGAGATTGGGCATGAATCTCCTCAAAAACTTTATCTTGCCATTGAATCACTGTATCTCCTTTTTGTTCCTTGGGAAGTCCAATTGATGAATTGCTTCTATCCTGGAGGGATCAATTTGGATGCCATCTTTTGAGATGATGTGCTGAAGTATTTTTCCTTCATCCATGGAAAATAAGTTTTTCTTAGGATTTAGCAAGATGCCGAATTTTCTTGATTTGAAACACTATTCTCAAGTGATGTAAGTGCTCATCATCTGACTGTGAGAAGATAGTAACATCACCCAGGTAAACTATAAGGAAAACATCCTTCTCATTCGACAAAGTGATGACCATAGCCCGCTGAGATGTAGCCCCTTCATTCTTGAGCCCAAATGGCATTTTGGTGTACATGAAGGTACCCCGTGACATTGTAAATGTTGTTTTCTCTTGATCATCTTCATGCACCAAGATATGGTTGTATTCTGAATATCTATTAAGAATTAACATCCTTTAATCTCAACCAACCCTTTGCAATATGTGGTCCATCCTCGACAAAGGATAATTTTATTTTAAGGACACCTTGTTCACATTTCTAAAATCTATGCAAAGACGAATCTCCTGTTGGGAAAAATACTGAGCGGGTGGGGGGTGAATCAGTATTCACAAGAATCAAAATCTTCTAATTTTCTTTACTGATTTCTATACGCGACTCTAACTATTCCAACTAGCGTACGCAGATGGTTGCCTTAAAGGAAACATGCGTTTACCCAAATAACTTAATGTTCATACAAATCTTCAGAAACTTTACTTAGCCCACTTCATCAGTTATGCATCATACATCTGAGCACTAAACATATGTAGTAGTAACATAATAAATAATCACACATAGGCATCACACACGAACACCAATATTTAAGGTGGAAGCCCAAGTCGGGAGAAAACCACCGTTGTTGTCGTCTTTGTCTTCAATATTTATTATATAGAAAATTTCTTACAATATTTTACTGGTGCAAACTCATACCAGTACGCAGGAACCCACCTGCAGAAGGCTACAACCTTCTCTTATTCTCGAGCTACTACTAGAAGGGAGCTACAACCCCTTTATCTCGTTCACCAGACACTATTGTAAGGGAGCTTCAACCCTATGAACTTATCACCAGTTTCTACTGTGTAATACTCCTAAATTATCATGCAGCTAATAGGAATATTGATTTTTTCTTTTGTCACCTAGTAGATGAATAAATGGGTAAGGAGGCCCATACATTTCTTAAATAGGAATAAAATCCCTCACGATGTGAAAAGGGATCATTATAATAGTTTGGTTTCACACCCTCATGTGTGAACAAGGGAAATAACATGTGGAAAAGGTCAAGTTTGACCAAGTCAATAGCACTGGAATGAAATGTGGAGATCATCTATGGAGACAGCGTAGTGATAGTAGGAGGAAGATTCCTTGGTGGAGGAAACCCTAATGAGTGGGACCCAAGGTAATAAGGCTCACACTTGTATATAAGGAGAGGAAGGCAGCCATAACAAGACATGTTATTGATTATGGGATTTGTGGTCTACATGACTATTGTGCATTCTTCAACTATTTAGTTGAGATTGTTGTGCTGCTTAGCACAAGGTTTTCTTGTTTAGGAATTCCATATCCTTTCTTAAGAGGCCTCTTAAGGGAGCTTGCACTTCATTTCTCCACATCTATGCTTGAGGCCAAGCTACCTCATTCAGCTGCAGTGCAGTTTCTATTTAGAATTGGGTTGTGTTGAAGGGTGTTGCAGTGGAGGGTTGAGAACACCACTTCCGGAGCTATTTTTTCAGAGGAGGAATATTTCTTTCCTTTGGGAGATTAGTGAGGAAGATTCTGGAGCTGATTTCACATCTTGGCACTTGGCCAACATACCTTCCATCACTTACAAAGTAGTACCTCTCCTTGAATTCGTTATTTCAGTGAGAATTTGCAGTGAGGGGCTTAATTACTTGATTGGAGGATGAGATCTTCAGTGTTAGGATCAACCTTTCACTGAGAAGATCCATTGGAAGAGGTCTAATTCATATGCATCACCTTCAGCCATCTCCATCTAGTTATTGAGTTGCAGCTTCTACTTAGCCCTAGGGCTACACTCTGACATTTTTTCACTTTTGCATATTTCAGGAAATCCTTTCCGGATTGTCTTGAAATTGTGTTTTGGAGCTTAGATCTTTACTCCCAGCACTTCTTGAGCCATACATTTTCATATCTATCATATTGTACATTTCCAGTAGCAGTGCACCAACTATGATTGTGTTTTTCTTGTTCATGAGGGTTCTGATATGTAGCAACATTTCACTTTTTGCATATGTATTCATGGGAGGCTTGTTTTCCTTGATTATTTGAGTTATGCCCACTTCTATTGTACATATTTTCTACTTATTTATATAATAAAATGGCTATATGGTTTTCATCCATTTTGGTGTAATTTTATTCACTGCAATTTCCATTATTGTGTTCATATATTGCTGCTTCCCCATTTGGGAATATTACAGTGGTATCAAAGCATCATCTTGGCACAACCTGTGCTCATTGAGAAGCCAATATGTCTTTTCAAGAAAAGAAAAGACAGAAGAAGAAGATTGACTACACAGAAGACAAAGAAGACAAGGGTAAAACCCCTTTACCTGGAAGAATGCAAGGGAAAGAGTTCTCAAAAACTCTGTTCCAAACTATGCATGAGTTGAAAAGTGAAATCAGGGGAATGAAGAGGGAAAGACATGAAGATCCCTTAAGAATAATTTCACATGAAGAAAGCCCCAGTTCTTGATATTATGTGTGTGGGCATTCAGCCACAGAATCAGATCTACAACGTTGTAGCATGCCTACATCCCTAGCAAGAGAATAAGCAGAAGGGGAAACACCAAAGGAGGAGACTCTTGGTGACTATCTCCAAGAATATGAATCTTAGTCTAAAAGATTCAAAGAGCACCTAATATTCCTGGAGTTTTGTCAACTTAAAGAATAAAGAAGATCTAGCATATACAAGACAAGAAGAGGGTGCATGCAGCACACTTTGGGTAGGATCTTTCTACCTACTTTTGATGGATCACCTGAGAGCTCAGTCAAGTCTTGGGTAAAGAAGCTAGACACATATTTCCAGCTGCATCAAGTTTAAGAAGAAGAAGCCATTAGAGTAGTAGCGTTGCATCTCCAAGGTAAGGCTTATGCCTGGTGGTTATTTGAATCTTCTTCATTGAAAAATGTCAATATCTCTACTTATGCAAATTTCACTAGGAGGTTAGTGAAAAGATTTGATGTTAAGCCATCTTAAACTTCTTTGGGAGAGCCAATCAAGCCCAAGAACTCAGAACCTTTGCATGAGATGGGAGGATCCATGGAGATAGCTCCATTTCAGAACATTTTTAAGAGGGTTAAAGATCTACTACATGATTTTCCTAGGGAAAATGACCCACTTCAACAAGAACATTATTCTCAAGAAGAAGACATGAGGGTTCCTTTTTAAATAGGAGATCAAGAGAAAGGATCTCTTAATGATGAGGCATTCTCTATTGATGAGGAGAAGGAAGAAGAAGAGCTGGAAAGGTCCTCTAGCGCTGTGACAGTAGGAGGAGATCTACTTTTATAGGGAGGATGACCTACATCATGTGATGAGGAGCACACACCCCTATCTATTTTAGAGGGTTGATGCACAGAAGAGGTAGACTGATTTGCATAGTGAGGGCAGGGAAAATGTTGTCCATTCATATATACAGTCTACTCTTGATATTGATGTCTCATTGCAGGGAAGCATTTCACCAAGGAGACCACCAGATCAACAAATGATGAGGGATGCTTCACATTGGGATACACCACTCATTGGTTCCAGAGGGGTGAAGACCTTGGGAGAGCTTGATACAATGCTAAGAGTCTTGGTAGACTCAAGAAGAGGAGAGGAATTCTCTCAACATCATCATTACCCACTCTCATTTCAGATTCTGCGCTATGGCAGGAGCAGCACAGGAAGGATAATAGCCTTCCAACTTGCATCTTTGGCATGGGAGATGTCAAAGAGGAGGACAGCCATATGACAGATGTTCTTTGTGATATATCATCAGTGCTGTCACTATGGAGGATAGATCCATATTGGAAATCCTAGCTATTGGTGGATTATTCCAAGGATCTTTCTACTTGTATGATATTGGATGACAAGTTGCATGAGGAGGGATATTCATTCAGAGATGAGGTCATCTAATATCATGGTAGGATATTCTTATCTAGAGCTTCCAAGCTCAAGGAGAAGTTACTACAAGCAGATCATGAAGATTTCCTTTTCAACCACACTTATTCTATGAGAGCATACCACACCATCATGGAGGGGTTCACTTGGGAAGGCTTCGAAGAGGAGATACATCAGCATTTTAGGAGATGAATGGATCATGTGGAGATGGAGGAGATACATAACTCTTTGGGGGAGTTAACACAACCACCTCTTTTCTCTTTGAGAATGAGAGGAGATTTATCTATGAGCCACTCCATTTGTATGAGCAAAGCATATGGTAAGGATATTGTTTAGTTGCATAGTGATTTATATGATGAATATATGCATTCCTTAACCATATATGTGCGAGACATTGCTTCAAGGAGGAACATTATTCCTTCTAGACTTGATGGTCTATTTGATACCATAATCAACATTGATGATGGCTACTCCCTAGGAGGTCTTGGGGAGATGATATCTTATGCAAAGCATGCTCACCTTGCACCTTACACCATACACTTTCTCCAAAATTGTGAGGATATTGGGGTAGCAAGAAAGTGGTTGGGAAGCCACATATCATGCCATTTTCAGATGTAGTTGAGAGTAAAACTATGTTGGTTTCATTTGAGGGACCATTGTCCTTCTCCCTTGTTAAATATGGCAACTAGTATGATTCTCATTATGATTCCCTATGTTGATGTTGTTCTTATCTTTTTGGGGAGCATGTTGGGAGGAGAGACACATTGGTTAGATGCGTCCATGAGGAATGAAAATTCCCACACCTTTTATGTTCCATGCTTCAATAGGATTATGGGATATGGCTTTCCATGTTATGTTTGGCAACAACAGTTAGAAAAACTACGCTATGACCACTTGAGAAACTATTGGTAACTTCCAGTACTACATGAAACCTTCAGTATTCTTCTCTATTGGGTGTAATATGGTGGTGATTTCCTATTCATCATATATGGGATGGTTTGGGCCAGCATGATTCATAACCTTGGAGGGAAGATATTTGGAGATCCAGTCTTCTTCTTTCCACTTGAGGGCAACATTATTGCAGCCCAAGATCAACAGCTACTCTACACTTATCATAACTGGAGAGAGGGACACCATGGGGTATGCCATTCTATCTACCATGTTCAGTTATTCAACCCAACTACATTGCATGAGCCAAAGGTGGAGGAAGATTTGCATGAGTTACCATTTTTTAGGGTGGCTCATTTTGTATGGATGATAGCTTGGGGATGGAGGATCCACATGGGAATGATGATTCCCAATACATTTCAGATCCCATGCCTCAAAGGGACCTCTAGACAACACCTTGTTGCCTCCTTGAGTGTTTTAATTCTTCATGATGATAGCTATTTAGCTAGCTTGCATGCTTGGGAGGGGCAATATGGAGATTTATTGATGAGACAACATCTTATTCCTTGGAGGAGTTTATCATATGTGGATGATACAGGAGGAGGAGGGGAGACTTCTCAGTTATATCCTTGCAGTTGCTTGAGGACAAGCAACATTTGGGAGGGGAGGACTGTAATATTCCTAAATTAGCATGCAACTAATAGGAATATTGATTTTTTCTTTTGTCACCTAGTAGATGAATAAATGGGTAAGGAGGCCCATATATTTATAAAATAGGAATAAAATCCCTCATGATGTGAAAAGGGATCATTATAATAGTTGGATTTCACACCCTCATGTGTGAACAAGCGAAATAACATGTGGACAAGGTCAATTTTGACCAAGCCAACAACGCTAGAATGAAAGGTGGAGATCATCTATGGAGACAACGCAGTGATAGTAGGAGGAATTTTCCTTGGTCGAGGAAACCCTAATGAGTGGGACCCACTGTAAGAAGGCTCACACTTGTATATAAGGAGAGGAAGGCAGCCATAGAAATACATGTTATTGATTATTGGACTTCTGGTCTACATGACTATTGTGAATTCTTCAGCTGTTTAGTTGAGATTGTTGTACTGCTTAGCACAATGTTTTCCTGTTTAGGAATTCAATATCCTTTCTTGAGTGGCCTCTTGAGGGAGCTTGCACTTCATTTCTCCACATCCAGGCTTGAGGCCAAGCTACCTCCTTCAGCGACAGCGTAGTTTTTGTTTAGAACTGGGTTGTGTTGTAGGGTGTTGCAGTGGAGGGTTGAGAACACCACTTCCAGAGCTAGTTTTTCAGAGGAGGAAGATTTCTTTCCTTTGGGAGATCAGTGAGGAAGATTCTAGAGATGATTTCACATCTTGGAACTTGGCCAACATACCTTCCATCACCTACAACGCAATACCTCTCCTTGACTGCATTATTTCAGTGAGCATTTGCAGTGAGGGGTTTCATTGCTTGATTGGAGGGTGAGATATTCAGTGTTAGGATCAGCCTTTCACTTAGTAGATCGATTGGAGGAGGTCTACTTCATATGTATTGTCTTGAGCCATCTCCATCCAGTTATTGAGTTGTAGCTTCTACTCAGCCCTAGGGCTGCACTCCGGCATTTTTTCACTTTTCCATATTTCAGGAAATCCTTTCTGGATTGTCTTGAAATTTTGTTTGGGAGCTTAGATATTTACTCCAGACACTTCTTGAGCCATACAATTGCAGATCTATCATGTTTTAAATTTCCAGTAGTAGTGCACCAACTATGACTATGTTGTTCTTGTTCATGAGCATTCTGCTATGTAGCAGCATTTCACTTTTTGCATATGTATTCATGGGAGGCTTGTTTGCCATGATTATTTGAGTTATGCCCACTTTTATTGTATCTATTTTCTACTGATTTATATAATAAAATGGCTCTATGGTTTTCATCCATTTTTTGTGTAATGTTATTCACTATTATTTCCATTATTGTGTTCATATATTTTTGCTTCCCCATTTGGGAATATTACATACTAGAAGGAAGCTTCGACTTCAATTGGCAAGAAGCTTCAACTTCCACAACGAAGGATTCAACTCTTAGAACCACTGGAGACCACGTTTCATAAATTCTCAAACTAGATCCAAAAACTTCAACACAATTTGTAGATCAAAACAAATATCCATCGACCAATCTTCAAACGAAACAGTGAGATCACTGTAACCAGATCACAACATTAAACCTAGGCTTCTGTATTATCACATAGAATCAAATTCAACCATGATCATTTCCAAAATAATTGTATACGCAAATTTACTTACTGAGACCTACCTGTATACACGCTTTCCTGTGGAAGAACCTGCGTATAGATCTTTATATACTAATAATTAAAGTTCTGTCCAGACTCAGAATAGATTGGAGATATTCTGATAAATTTTGTCAGATATATAGAATTCTTAAAAAGTCAGTAGCATCCATCATTCTAAATCAACTAGTCACTGATCATATTTATATATAACCAATTAGCATCATAAAAAATATTCAAACAAACCAAATATACATGAAGACTTCTTTGACAGAGAGAAGAAACACAGAAGAAATGACCAGACATTTTCTTCAGCAATCTTTAGAAAAACCCTAACTTCCGTACGTGTCTTTGCTGATATGAACCCGCGGGTATATGCACTTTCACCATGAATAGCTAGCGTATACATATGTCAATATCACAGGGCTACACAACACTTAAAAGCAACAGACGTACTCATATCATATATTTTACTTCAACAATTATGCGCTAGACCACAGAGCTAAATAGCTCATAAACATATAATGCCAATACATAGTCATTTTAGGTATAGAAAGCCTGATCCATTATTGTATTCATGAGTGCATGAAAATATCATATATATCTATTGGTTATAGCCTATTCCATGCAGATATACTTCAGACTGAAGTATTCATTCAATTCACACACTCATGCACACCCTTTGCACTATGATCATCACCTCCTTATATAGTTTAAGCCTTAGAAAATACCATGAGCCAAAACCACACAAGTGTCGATGGTATTCTTGGACGGGATCATATAGTTGTTACTGCACTCAATATTATGGGCTAATACCATGGTAATGACCATTTTTATTGTTAAAATTAGTACGCCAACTCATACATGACTTTTATTATTTGTACTTGCATGTATACGCAAATTTTATTCACCAAAACTGCATATACACAAATTATACATATATTTTGGATATATACACGACATGGCTTCATTGAACCTGCATATGCATGCGTATTCCCTTCATCAAGCTTGCTTATTTTTCCTGAAACTTTGCCTTCATCATTTCTCTGTCACTGACTGATATTCCTTTCTCTATCACATCTGAACTGGCCGGTAGATACATCAAGTTTACATCTTCAACAAATAGGTTTCTATCAAAAGGTAACTCATCGAGTAGGTTGCCATCAAGGAAAACACATTCCATCATAATGCCAACAATCTCCCCCTTTGGACTTGATGGCAACCATGTTAGTGTGTGATCACCAAGACTTTTATATATTGGTTAGACACATCAATCATAAGCATTATTCAAACACTAAATTACTCTCCCCCTTTTAAATCAAGGAAAAATGGCGAACCGATACAAGAATGTCGAGATCTGCGCTGCACTATATGGACCATACTCCCCCTAAACACATGTTGAAGCTTCAAAACAGATTTGCAATCAAATAAATGACTCTATAACCTTTCCTATCACCAAGGAGGCATACATAAATCAATAACTCGACCAAGTGGGGTTACATATTTGACTCAACTACCCAACCAAGTGGGTTTACATTTTCTACTCAACCACCCAACCAAGTGGATTTACATATTTGAAGAAGTTCATACATGACTGAATATGAAAAAATTTACATCATAGGTCTCAACATGACCCTTATATCAAATTATAGATATGGCTTTATTACCAAGACCAAAGGACCTCAATAGAAAGATATCATTGAAAACACTTCAGCAACCAATAGAATGCCAACAATGCATTACACCCAGCAAGGCTAATGCTCCCCTTAAACTTGTACATCTTGAAAATTTTCAACAACCAATTCATCAAAGAATCGTAATCAAGCATATAGATATCAAATAAGAAAATTCAGCTTCAAAACCATAACCGCAGCTGTACCCATCAACGCCAAATCATAGTTGTCAACAACATGACGAAGATTGTTCTTGAAGGTTGACCCACTGATTTTATGACAGAAGGATCCATACGTGAATGTATGGAGAGAAACTAGCATATATATGCGACTATGTGTCATGAAACCTGCATACAGAATTTAATATTCTGAAATCAAAAATATCAGATAAGTGAGGCAAAGACAACTCCCAGTTTCTGTCTGAGATATTCAAATGCTTCTCTAGGAAGAGGTTTAGTAAATACGTCAGCAACTTGTTCTTTGGAGGGAACATACCCCAATTTAACCTTTTTCTCAAGCACTTGTTCTCGTAAAAAGTGATACTTGATAGGAATGTGCTTCGTTTTGGAATGCATAACAGGATTTTTCAAGGTACTAATGGCACTTGTATTATCACATAGGATGGAGATGGGAGGAGAACATTTAATTTGAATATATTGTAATGTCTGAATCATCCAAATAATTTGTGTGCAACATGATGCAACAACCACATATTATGCTTCTTCTGTAAATAAGGAAATGGAACTTTGTTTCTTGCTGAACTAGGATACTAATCAGGGCCCCATATAAAATGCACCTCCACTAGTGCTTTTCTGCTCATCAACATTTCTATCCCAACGCGCATCTGTGTAAGCATGAAGAGTAATATCAACATTCTTGAGATACCATAGACCAAAATCTTGAGTTCCCTGTAGATATTTGAATATTATTTTTACTTCCTGAAGATGTGACTCCTTTGGATTGGCTTGGAATTGTCCAACAATCCCAAGTGCATGCATGATATCCAGTCTAGTCCCTGTTAGATAAAGAAAACTTCAAATCATAGATCTATACTCTGGTTGGTTTACCATGGGAGAATAATCATGAGAACTAAGGTTACATCAAATCACCATTGGAGTGCTCACGGGTTTGTACTGCTCCATCCCATCCTTCTTCAGAATCTGCTTGAGATATTTTTCTTGTGCGAGAAAGATGCCATATTTTGCTTTTTGCACTTGTAAACCAAGAAAATATGTTAGTTCCCCAAGTAAACACATTTCAAATTCCTGCTGCATAACATAAGAAAATTTCTAACTCGTGGATTCTTCATTACTCCCAAAAATGATGTCATCAATATAAAAAAAAAATTAATTAACAGTTTATCATCTTCAATTTTAGTGTACAAGTTATTGTCTGCAAATCCTTTTGTGAAACCTTGTTGTTGAAGATATTTGTAAAGATGATAGTACCATGCTCGCGGGGCTTTTTTTAGACCATATAAGTCCTTTTTAAGTTTTCAAACTATTTTTTCATCATTTCCCAGAACGAATCCTTCTGGTTGTTCTATATAAAATTCTTCTTCCAGATCACCATTATGGAAAGCAGATTTTACATCCATTTCATAAACCTTGAATTTTTGAAAACTTGAAAATGCAAGAAACATTCTTATGGCTTCAAGTCTAGCTACTGGTGCAAATATTTCTTCAAAGTATATACCTTATTGTTGAGCATACCCTTTACAAACAAGTCTAGCTTTGTTTATAATTACATCTCCATTTTCATTTAACTTATTTTTTAATATCCACTTTGTTCCAATAACATTTTTATCATAAGGTCTTGGAACAAATTCCCAAGTATTATTCTTTTCAATTTGATCCAGTTCTTCATTCATGTCCTTAATCCATCATTCATCTTTGCTAGCTTGATTTACATTTTTTGGTTCAATGATGGATGATAGAGCTAGATAACTGGGAGATCCTACAAGTGTTCTTCTTGCTTGTACCCCTGATTAATTTTCTCCCAAAATTTCAGATTCTGGATGATAATTTTTAACATACCTGGATGGATATTTTTTTGATGAATCTTCTTCTGATGCTTCATTAGGTTCTTCTTCTATATCATTTTGATTTTATGAGGGAAAGAATTTATCATCGTCATGATCCTTGTTTGTTTTTATTTCCCTTTTGGGAGCTGTAAGTGTTTCATAAATGACAACATCAATACATTCAAGAATCTTCGGAAGTCTCTTATTGTAGCATTTGTATGTTTTACTTATATAAGAGTAAAAAAGAAGTATTCCTTCATCTACTCTAGGTTCAAACTTACCAAATTTTTCATCGTTATTTTTTATAAAACTTTTTCTTCCAAAAACTTTAAATTTCTTCACAGTTGGAGTATTACCATAACAAAGTTCATAAGGAGTTTTATCACTATTCACACGAACATGAGCCTTGTTGAGAATATATACGATGGTATGAGAAGCTTCACCCCAAAAGATGTCAGGAATCCCAGATTCATCAAGCATAGCATGAGCCATTTGCTGAACTATTCTATTCATTCTTTCTACCACACCATTTTGTTGCGGAGTTCCAGCTACATATAAATTTCTTTTTATGCCATAATGTTCATATAAATCAAAGAATTCATCTTATATGTATTACCCTCCTCGGTCTGATCTCAGACATTTGATTTTTAGATCTAATTCATTTTCAACTAAAGCTTTGAAAACTTTAAATTTTTCAAATGATTCATCTTTGTGCTTCAATATACCGATCCAAAATATTCTTGAAAAGTCACCAATGAATAAGATATAGTGTTGTTCTCCATGAGGTGACTTTTTATTTACACGCCCACACAAATCAATATGTATAAGTTCAAGAGGCTCACTTGTTGATCCTTCTTTTGCATTAAATTGAACCATGGTTTGCTTATCTAATTGGCATGACTTGTATATGGTACTTTCTGGTAAAGTGATGTTGGATAGATCATGAACAACTTTGAGACTACTTGATTTTCTTATTTTAGAAAAGCTCATATGTCCCAATCTTCTGTGCCATAACCAGTTTTATGCATATTTTCCTAGGTAACATTTTTATTGGCCACATTTCAATATATGCAAATTTCTTGGTGTTCTTGTTCCTTTTATTACGATCTTTCCTATTTCAAGTTCACAAACCACACACTCTTTTGATCGAAAGACAACTTCATTTCCTTGGTCACACATTTGACTAACACTCAACAAGTTCTACTTTAATTTGTCAACATACATAACATTTGTAGCTTTAACCTTTTCTTTTAGAAAAACAGATCCTTTACCCTTAATGAAAACATGAGAGTCATTTCCAAAAGCAAAATTCTTTTCCTTTTCTAATGCATTATATGAAATAATTTTGTCTTTATCACATGTCATATGTTTTGAACATCTTCTATCAATGTAACATTGATTTTCTTTTCCTTCTGCAAATAAAGCTATGCCACAACTTTCGAATTGTAAGTCCTTCCTTCTCCATACCTTAGAACCTGTGGATTTTTTTTATTTTGGCTGTAGCTTTCTCCTGCATTCACATTACTTATGTCCAAAGTTATCACAAAATGGACATTAAATTTTGTCTTGAAGAGGAGAAAAATTGCTATAAGTATTCGTCTTTATTCCCATCTCATTTCTTTTCTTTCTTGCTTCTCTAGTCATGATGGTTTTGTATGCAACACATTGAGCAGCTTTGTGACCAAAATTATGACATGAGAAACATTTTCCATTAAAGAAAAAATTTATGCGATCATAGAACCTTCTAGTGTTTTTTACCTTTTGAATGATATTTTTTTATTGTTCATCCTTGAATTCGAATGATCACGTTTTTCCTGAGTATTGTATTTTTTCTTTTGATGAGTGATGAAACTTTGATGGGTGGCCTTTGCGACATTTAGATAGCTTGTAGCTGAGGTTTTTTCTGACTGAGAAGATTCACCAATATATATCCAAGACCTGTCTTCAGAAGAGGGGAGTGTTGAACCTTGATAATTTCATCAAAGGTTTTAGATCCTTTAGAAAATCTAATATTTAGAGTTTTTACTTTCTCTACTAAATTTGTGTCTCTTATGTCTTCACCCATATTTCTCATATGATTTACAATCTAATCTAGATGCAAAACAAAACTATAAATACTTTCATCATTATGCATTCTGATAATTTCATATTGAATGTTGAGAGATTGGATTTTAGCACTTTTTTCCTTGGCATCGCCTTCATAGCTTAAAATTATTTTTTCCCATATATCCTTTACTGTATTTAACTGCATAACCTTGACAAATTATGATTCGTTCATGCTTCCCAATAATGCATTGACAACTTTTTCATTAGTTTCATAGTTCTTCTTTGCTCCTGGATCTGTGGGGACTATAGCTAGATATTGGTAACCGTCTTCAACAATTTCCCAAGCATTTGCTCCAAGAGACTGAAGATAAGATATTTTTCTTGTCTTCTAGAAGATTAAATTGTTTTCGTTGAAGAGTGGTGGTATAATAGATGTTGTTCAATCTTGATTGCTCATCTTGGATGATATTGCTTCTAGCGATTAAGCTTCTTCAAAAGGACCTGCTCTGATAACTGTTACACCATTTTTTGGTCATCTAACCTATTATCATTAGATGGACCCAAGTACATCATGTAGGACCAATTTTACTCCAAGTAAAATTGCTTTCACTATGAAAATAACTTAGTAAATCACCTTTATTAGGTTGTTTATGGACTAAACAAGAAACCCCATAAGGAAATATCAAATAAATATATATTTGTTTGATTTTCCTCAAGAAATAACTAGTTAAACAGTAGTTTAATTAATATTTCTGGTTATATTTAACCCAAAAAAAAAGAAATTAATTAGATAAATCATTATTTTTCTTATTATTTTTCTAAAGAATAATTGTTAAAATCGTATTTAAATAATATTCTATGTTAAATATGACTAATTCACCCTTAAATAATTAAATAGATCATTAGTTATTTGATTATTACTCAACCATATCCTTAAAATGATAAATAAATCATTTATTTATTTATTATTACTTAATCACATCCTTAAAATGATAAATAAATCATTTATTTATTTATTATTACTTAATCACATCCTTAAAATAATAAACAAATCATTTATTTATTTATTATTTACAAATAAGGGGATTTGAATCAAGTCAAATTCCTTTTCCCTCCAACAAATATAATAAAATATTCCATAAAAGTTGGATCTAGATTTGGTTAATAATATTTTAACTATGCACCAATCTCTAGACTAACTCAATATTTTGTTATAAATAGAAGGGTTTTCCCATTCATTTGTCACCTTTTGTTGCCTAAAGATCACTCTAGATCTCAACTCTTGGTCTGGCTATTGATCCATTATCATAGCCATATTTTTCCATTTTTGTCTAGGTTTTCTACACCATCAAGAGAGAGGAATTCTAAATCTGAAGTGTTGAGGACTTACAAGAACGCATCCCATTGAGGAGAACAGGGAACACCCTCTTGTGTTAACCTCCCAGGTACCCATTAATAAAAATTTCATTGGATATATTCTTGTCTTGTCTATTGGATCTATGGAGTAAATCTTATTTTTATATTGTTTAATGTCTTCTAATGTATAGTTCTAGATTTTTTCATCATTTGTATTAATCATCTAATTGCAGATCTGAAGATATTAGCAGTCTTCTCTGCTGTTAGGGTTGTTTGTTATGCACAGCTAAAGTGGTATTTTTTCGTACACCTCGAATCAAGATTCATACTAACAACTGGTGACTCCACACGGGTTTACCATTACAACCGTTGTCATTTTTTTTATCCTTGCATATCCAGCTACTTCAAACCCTAGGATTTCTCTTCAGCCCCTTGTTTTGCTTATTCTTGATGTTTTTTTTAATCCATAAAACCCTAAAAATGATAAAAATTCTAACTTCCGCGTGTTTTCGGACCCATTGCGCAGGTGAATGACATCAGCCACAGCTGAGATGACAAATTTTTCTGAAACCTGCCGCCAAGAGCGCCGGAAGTGCAGGTCATAATTTTCTGCCCAAAACCTATGACCTGGACCTCCAGGGCACACTTTATAGCCCAAAAAGTGCGACCTCTGCTGAAAACAGGCCAAAAACTGCAACCTGTACTTTCTGCAAGGATTTTTCTGAAATTTTTCTGGGTTTTGTTGAGCCTCTGTTCAGGGTTTTTTGACCTCCGTCTCCGCCCATTTTGGACCTATACTAGTTTTTTTTCGCTCAAATAAGTGGGAACCTAACCCCCTAGGGCTTTAGTACCCTCCACTTTTTGTGGAAGAGTGTTTTCTGTTAGGTTGTTTTAAATTTCAGAGTATTCAGCCATTTTTCAAATCTGATACCTCATCTTCAGATCCACTTCAGATCGGCTTGTTATCCATCCAAATCACTTCATTTAGCTTTTTTTGGTTTTTCCATTAGGGGGCAGTCCGCTTCCCTCTTGAAGATAGCCTTTCACCACCTCTTTTTACAACAATTTTCCTCTGATTTGTTGCTGTTTTCTGCACCACTTTCTAGCAGATTTTGTCTTTTAGATCTCTATCCCTCTTGACCCAAGATCTATTAGCCTTTTTTAGTGTGTTTAGATTAGTTTTTTACTCACCTATTGACTAGTTTTTGAGAGGCCCACCTTCTTGGGTTTAGATTATTGCATTATTAGCTATTTATTTTCTGTTTTGCAAGCCTATATACTATCATTTGCAGGTTTATTTATAGCTATATAACAACACTTTTTCTTTTTCTCTACAAATGTCTGGGTTTAAAAATTAAAATTTACACACTTTTACACAAACACCCTAAGTGAAAAAGGGCTTGGTTAACACCGCCAAGAAAAGACTCTAAAACATTGAAATCAATTGATCCTGCACCTCTCTACCCTTGTTTTGACATTGTAATCGATTGATATTGCACCTCTCTGCCCTTGTGGGTCTCTTTTTCCTTGGTGCCGTGTGTGTGTCGTCATTGCTCAACCTCCCATGGGCTCTAATTTTCCTCAAGGGGGGGGAAACACCTCCTGCCCATCTTCCCCTATTGGTAGCACGTATTCAGGGTATAACATGCCTCCTCTCCTTTCCCAACCTACTGTATACCACACTGTTACCCAACCTCTTCTGTCTGGTACCCCCGATGACTAGATCCTCATGATCAAATCTGATCAACCTTCAACCGTAGACATCAATTTTTAGACTCGGTCCCATCATTACAATAAGCCTCCTGCTAAGTCTGTCCCTGAGCCGCCTCCTTCAATCTCTACAGAGCCTCTTTCGACACCTAATGGCCCCTTGTATATCCCTTAGCCTAGGGCGGAGGTTCATACCAAGATCCCTAAGGGTCCACTACGCTGAAATGTTGCTTCTAGCAAAGCCGCCCATTCGTATAACATAGTCGATGATTTGGCGCAATCTCCTACTGCCATTTCAACGCTGGAACTCCTTTAGTCGTGCCCTTCACAACGAAAGGCTCTTCTGTCTTTCATGGGCACTGTAGACCCTTTTGATTATCAATTGATTGTTTTTGATGTTGATCGGTCAGAGTATCCTCCTCTTCCTGCTTCCGTAGCTTTCCAAATCCCAGTCAAGGTCCGGAACGCCAACATTTCTCGGTGCATTATTGATGAGGGGGCATCCACCTGTGTGATGTCCGCTTTGGTTTGGAAACAAATCGGTTCTCCTAATTTGGCCCCATCCACGATCACTCTCCGAGCGTGCGACGGCCACGCCTCTAAGCCCATTGGCTTATTCCACAATTGTCCTATCACTCTTGCGGGGAAGACGGATTACGTTGACGTAGAGGTCATAGACGCCCCCTTAGAGTACAACATTCTATTGGGTCATAGCTACACTTATGCCATGTCTGTTGTCCCTTCCGCGGTTCACCGCAAGATTTCCTTCCGCCATAATGGAAAGTTAGTCACCATTGACTAGTTGACGTATTACAAGCCTAAGTCTCAAACCTCCCCTGACTCCACTATCTCTTCGGTAGCCAACAAGAAAACTGTCGACCCTTTGACCAGTGTCTCACCTGGTGTCTACAAGGAATCCTCCTTTCTTGGTACATTCCCTGGTCTTCCTCCTCCCATCTCTGATCCCAGCTCATCAAATGTTTGCATGATGCAATCGTCTCGGGCTTCTCTCAATAGGCCCGCCTCAACTAGTCAGTAGCCCCCTCGCCCTCCATAGCCATCTCCTAGCCCTTCGATGCAACCTCTTGGACCTTCTCCTTCTGGCCCTTCAACTGGTAGTCATGAGCCTATTTATCCTCCCACGTCAGTTCCTCCAGGCCTTAACCATTTAGGAGTCGTCCCACCCGGCCATCACCCTTCCGGTCAAATACCATTCCTATTCCCTCCACTTGGCATCTATACGGCACCTGTCATGGCCACCCTCTCTCTTCCCAACTTGACCATTGGGCTCCTGGTTTGGTACCTTGATCCTCCAGCCGCCACCCCGCCAGGTCAACCTACACCTTATCCTATTTTGACCCTGGTTCAACTGGTCCCCCTGACTTCTCTCATTGTCACAGTGCCTCAGCCACCTCAATAGGATCCGCCCCTATTACGACCGCTTCGGGTAAGAAGGGCAGAGCTCGCAAAAAGGCCTCAAAGGACAAAGCCACCCTGACTGACCCTGCACCTCCTCTGCCTCCAAAGCCTTGCGCTTTGTGTGATTTCTTTGGCCATGCCACCCATACTTGTCCCGAGTTTCCCCACATCAAGCCCATGGTTAATGTCACGTTCCCTGAGTCTACGGTCCGGGAAACATCTGCTTCTTCATCGACTGCAACCAAGAACACCAAGACTATTCACACCAAGCACCCTTATGCTTTGTGTGGTCTCCGTGGCCATTACTCCCATCATTTTCCCTGCCTCACACATTACCGTGCCTCTTTGGAGGTAGTCCGGGAGTACGAGATTGAACAGAATCAATCCGCTTCTCCTGTGCTTGCACAGTATGCTGTAGGCCAGACTGAGGATTTACCCGCTCCTATTGACATTCCCCCCCCCCCTTTATGTTGAAATGATAGAGCATGCGGCCACCATCCTCTACCTTTCATCATCCTTGAGACCCTCGACAGAAACTCACTCTGAATCTTCTCCTGTTTTTTCGCTTGACCTCCTTTCGGCAAACACCCCGGGCTTAACATTGGTAGATCCTTTATCTGCTTGTTCTTTCGTCATCCCCCACGATGATGCGCATGTGAGTATTTCTTCTCATGATGATGAGTCAGGTAGCCTCACCACGTCATGTGGTCTCCCTTCCCCATGTCCTTCCACCTCCTGTTGCGACGACGACATCTTGGAAGCTACGTCCACACCTGACTTCATCTTTCCTTCCCATAAACAAGATTTCATCATCCATACCTTTGGTGACTTATGCAACCTGAGCTCAAGCCACGCCTTCAGTAGCTCCCACATTCCCCCTCATCGTAAACATGTGGTAAGTAGACATCCTACCCAAATCACTCCTCCCACAAAGTGCGTTCGATTTCTACTATGCCCTCAGGTTGCCAGCACTGTTCTTTATCCTCCCATTTATTGTCTTGTAGCACCTTTCAGAGGGACCCCCATCCACACCTTATATTGGTTTTGCCGATGGTGCAAGTCGCTATTCTCGAAATTTAGCCTCAGCAGGTTGGGCCATTTTTACCCCTTTGTAGGTGCTTGTTCTTTCAAACGGTGTATGCATTGGTACTGCTACCGATGATCAGGCTGAATATGATGTTGTGTGAGGTTTATTGGCCAATGTTCTTTCACATCGCATCCTCCACCTTCATGTTCGTTTATATTCCCTACTTCTTGTCATGCAATTGAATGGTGTATATCGTGTGCATAATCCTATCCTTTTCAGAAGATATTTACGAGTGAAGCTTTTGATGCGTGAATTTGAAATCATTACTTTCAGTCATGTACCTAGAGCAGAAAATCACTATGTAGATAGCATTGAAAACCATATTCTGGATTGGCATTTAACACAAGACAATAACATAAAAATATCAAAACGATGCATATCCATAGTATGTGTCGTATAAAATGTTTTAGAGTTCATTAACTCTGATACATATGACATGCTCATAGCATGTTACAAAACCTCAAAACTGGGGGCACCACCTGCCCCTACACACTAATCACTATCTAGAGGATCCCGAGCTAATGGGTCTACCCCCGCCACTCATAGATCACGCATGCCCTACCCGGCCATCGCCATATGCCGCATGACCCCTCACCATTCCGAGGGTAAACCAATACATGGCTCTATGTACTGGTCGTCTAAGTCCTGCCAACCGCGTTCCGAAACACCAGTCATAATCCTCTCACATAAATGATGGATATCCTCTAGAAGGGCTGCTGCATCCTCATTATGCTGCGCCCTCGATCCACTAGACCCTGCGGTCCTTGATACTGCAGGTCGTCCCATGTACCCGGCCGGTTTGACCGGTGTTGTATCTGCATACCAAAAGTAAAAGAATCAGTATCATATATAATATTCTAGAAACTTTACATGCACATAAAATATTAGCAATTTGTCACTCACCATCGGGTCCCCATATATGACCAGGTGGCAGTGGCAGATCCGGGTCCCCACAATAACTCATCCCACTATAGGGATAGTCATCTATATATAGCAGCATCTGATCCCAATGAACAAAGAAATCAGGACGGAACACCCATCCAACTGGTCCACCTCCTGCTCTGCACAGTAGCCACCCCCACTGGTGCTTCCTAGGTTCTCTTGGGCCTCCATCTGGGAGCTGTATGCGAGGTCGAAGTGTCAGGATCTTCTCAAAGAAGAAAGAGCACAAAATTGTACCATATGCACAGTCATGGTTCACTTGCCGCCTACATAACGACAATTGTCGTTTCAATGACAACATCATCATCTATGCTCACCCATAGTAGGTCCCACTCAAAACACTCTCCACAAGCATCATTTGACCCCCCGTGATATGATGGGGTGCCTGGTTACCTAGGATCCATAGCATAGCTGCAGCCATAGCACGGGTCTCTAACCTCTCCAAATCCCCGATGGGTATCTAAGTCCGCTTGACTTGGAGACCTGGCCGAAAATGGCGCTCTACAAACTCTATGATGTTCTTCCCATGCGGTAATACTAGCTGAGTATTCCCTACCATCCCAAGTGGTGGAATACTATTCAGGAAATATATATCCTGGACCGTCAACTCAATCCGGTGCCCCTGCACTATAAAGACCTCATGGTTCGAATCCTGATAGCTGACAATCCGGGCCAATAAGGGCTCCCCAGCTTTCATCAAAGGATTATCCACAAACTTCAGAACCCCAAACCTGGCCAAAGCACTACAGACACCCTGATCCTCCTGGATATCTGACCGTAATGCGCCCAGGTCTCTCTCTCTCCAGTTGATCCATAATTCTTCCATACCTGCACAAAAACATCATATTTATCAATATACAGATAGTAAAGACTATTTCTCATCAAAAAAACCTAGTGCTTAGCCAAAAAACAGCACAAAAACACCCCTCCCAGACAGGTCACACTTTTCATGCCTAAACCTGGGACAGGTCACACTTTTCTGGCCAAAACCTACTACCCAGGTTGCACTTTTTGCCCGAAAAAGTGCGACCCAGTCGTGAAGAGGAGTATAGAGTTGTTACTGAGCCTTAGAGACCTAATCTGAACTTTTAATCCACTAAAAAGAAAGAGTAGGGTTAGGCCTCTTAGCTACAACTGACGGATCTCAATTCCAACGGTCGGTTTGTCTGCTACGATCGCTGCAAGATTTAGGGACTTCTCTCCTCTCCACATTCACCATAGCTCCATATGCAAATGAATGATTTTGGAGGGAAAATTCCTTATTAAAAGAGAAACCCTCATTTTTTCTTTCGCCTACTACGATCCAACTATAGCTCCATTTACCAAACCATCCACACCATTGGAAATCTCTCACCGAGCCCTCAAATGGGTATCTCTTAGTTTTTCATGATTTGATACTTCACTGGGACACATTTTTTCCATGAAGCGTCACTTCACCCCTTCTCAAAATCGAATTTCTTCACTTGCAACACTCATACTGGGGGCACCATGTTGCCCCCATACTTTTCCACATTCGTGTTGACTTTCGTCATGAGTTACCATGTTTTACTCATGCCTTTATGGTCCCCATTGGACCCTTTTCCTATTTGAAAAAACCATCGAGTCACCCTTGTTTAGAGCATCCGAGTTGAGTCATCATTGCTTTCATGGATTCTATCCCGAGTCCCTTCGCACCCCACTATAGTCCTCCATCCTCCATTGCCTGGTTTCTCTCTCGTGTCACTCATTATGGCCTTCAGTCCCACTGTCCCCTATCCCCCATGATATTGTGTCAGTTGCTGCCAGGTCATCCATGTTGTTTATGCTCTAACAAGGGAAGTCGTCCATTTGCCACTCATTTTCCCCCATTTCATCATCATCATTGGTGTCAGTCTTTCAGTCGCTCTACTATTTTCCCTTGTGCCTTAGTTGAGGATCCCTTATTGCCTCACCTATGGTAGACCTCCTTCTGTCGACATCAGCTCATTCATTCTAGAAGACAGGTCTAGAGGGCGGTGTACCTTGGTTCTAGCTTCCACTTTTATTCGGTACCTCGGATCAGGCAAAGGGACTCCTCATTTCCCTTTGACTTGATTGCTTATCAGCTCCAGCTCTTTTCAGTATGAATGAGATCCGTATACTTGATGGTTCGGTGATGCAACAGATGACATCGATAATTCTCGGGTGTGTGTGAGATGTCTCAGTCCTCATGAGGGGGTGGCCCTAGAGGTAGCCCCCCACACACTCGGATGACATCTTCATTACAGCCTTCGATGCAGCTCCATACATTTGATGATGTCGGCCTCAGTCGCTTGCAGTGCCTTTTTGTTTGTATGTATCAGTCATATTTTTTAGATCCCTTTCTTGTGTTCAAGGGCATCTGGGTTGTATTTATATCTCATGTACTCATATATTATTGTACAAAGTCCTGGCTGTTATCCCAAGAACAATATGTATGTGGGATTCATTATCGTGTTATTTATCTGGCTCTTGTTTAGGCCAGCATATTATTGTGTTCTGTGGTTTTCCGGGTGCCTTATTGTTTGTACTATTGCCTCGACGGGCATAGTTATGCCGCCCCCACTGCCTATAGTAGGTACTCACTCATAAAAAAGACTTGTCGCACCTGCAAGTCACCTCCTCAGGGTCTATTTCTTTCAGAACTTTGGTTTACCTCATACTTCTCTCTCTTTGACTTCCCCTTCGAGGTCTAGTGATTGAGTTCTTACAACGTACTTCAGTCATACGATTAGCTCCTAACACTCGCACGCTCGGGGGAAATCTGTTACACCATTTTTTGGTCATATAACCTATTATCATTAGATGGACCCAAGTACATCATGTAGGACCAATTTTACTCCAAGTAAAATTTCTTTCACTATGAAAATAACTTAGTAAATCACCTTTATTAAGTTGTTTATGGTCTAAACAAGAAACCCCATAAGGAAATATCAAATAAATTTTTTTTTTTTTTATTTTCCTCAAGAAATAATTAGTTAAACAGTAGTTAAATTAATATTTCTGGTTATATTTAACCCAAAACAAAGAAATTAATTAGATAAATAATTATTTATCTTATTATTTTCTAAAGAATAATTGTTTAAATTGTATTTAAATAATATTCTTTGTTAAATATGACTAATTCACCCTTAAATAATTAAATAGATCATTATTTATTTGATTGTTACTCAACCATATCCTTAAAATGATAAATAAATCATTTATTTATTTATTATTACTTAATCACATCCTTAAAATGATAAATAAATCATTCATTTATTTATTATTACTTAATCACATCCTTAAAATGATAAATAAATCATTTATTTATTTATTATTTACAAATAAGGGGATTTGACTCAAGTCAAATTCCTTTTCTCTCCAACAAATATAATAAAATATTCCATAAAAGTTGGATCTAGATTTGGTTAATAATATTTTAATTATGCACCAATCTCTAGACTAACTCAATATTTTGTTATAAATAGAAGGGTTTTCCCATTCATTTGTCACCTTTTGTTGCCTAAATATCACTCTGGATCTCAAATCTTGGTCTAGCTATTGATCCATTATCATAGCCATATTTTTCCATTTTTGTCTGGGATTTCTACACCATCAAGAGAGAGGAATTCTAAATCTGAAGTGTTGAGGACTTATAAGAACCCATCCCATTGAGGAGAACAGGGAACACCCTCTTGTGTTTTCCTCCCAGGTGCCCATTAATAAAAATTTCATTGGATATATTCTTGTCTTGTCTATTGGATATATGGAGTAAATATTATTTTTCTACTGTTTAATGTCTTCTAATGCATAGATCTAGATTTTTGTAGCATTTGTCTTGATCATCTAATTGCAGATATGAAGATATTAGCAGTCTTTTCTGCTGTTAGGGTTGTTTGTTATGCACAACTAAAGTGTTCTTTTTTCGTACACCTCGAATCAAGATTCATACTAACAATAACAATTGTTGGGAAAAATAATGAGAAGGTGGGGGGGGGGGGTGAATCAGTATTTACAAGAATCAAAATATTTTATTTTTCTTTACTGATTTCTATATGTGACTCTAATTAGTGAAAATAGCGTATGTGCACAACTATCTTAAATGAAACATACGTATATCCAAATAACTTAATGTTTAGGTAAATATTCAGAAACTTTACTTAGCCCAGTTGATCAGTTATGCATCAGACATTTAAGCACTAAACATGTGCAGTAGTAACAAAATAAATCATCACACATGGGAATCACACATGAAAACCAAGATATAAGGTGGAAACCCAAGTTGGCAGAAAAGCACTCCCGTTGTCATCTCTATCTTCAATATTTATTATATAGAAAACTGCTTACAACATTGTACTCATGCAAACTCATACCAATATTTATGCATGCACCTGGAGAAGGCTGCAACCTTCTCTCATTCTTCATATTCTACTAGAAGAGAGCTCCAACCCCCTAATCTCATTTACCAACCACTACTAGAAGGGAGCTTCAACCCCCTGAACTAATCACCAGCTTCTACTAGAAGGAAGCTTTGACTTCCACACTTAAGGCTTCAACCCTCACAACCACTGTAGACCACATTTCATAAATTCTCACACTTGATCCAACAGCTTCAACATAATTCGTAGATCAACACTAATAGCCATCAACCAATCTTCAAATAGAACAATGAGATCACTCTAACCAGATCACAACATTAAACCTAGACTCATGTATTACCACACAGAACCAATTTCAACCTTGCTCATTTACAAAATAATTGTATATGCAACTTCACTTACTGAAACCTGCGTGTATACGTGCTTTCTTGTGGACGAACCTACGTATATATCTTTATATACTGAGAGTTAGAGTTCTGTCTAGAATCAGAATAAATCAAAGATATTTTGATACCTTTTGTTATATATACAGAATTCTTAAACAATCAATAACATCCATCATTCTCAATAAACTAGTCACTAATCATCTTTATATATAATAAATTAGAAGCATAAACAGTATTCAAACAATCTAGATCTACATGAAGACTTCATTGACATATAGCGGAAATGATCAAACATTTTCTTCAGCAATCTTCAGAAAACCCCTGACTTCCATACGCATCTTTGCTGATATGAACCCGCAGGTATATGTGCTTTCACTGTGACTAACCGATGTATAGTCTGTAAATATTACAGGGTTGCACAACACATCAAAGCAAAAAAATTACTCAAATAATATATTTTACTTCAAGAATTATGTGCCAGACCACAGATCTAAAGAACTGATAAAAAAAATCATGAAAATACATAGTCATTTCAGGTCTAGAGAGCCTGATCCATTATTGTATTCATGAGTGCATCAAAATATCATATCTATCTATTGATTATAGACCATTACATGCATATATACTTCAAACTGAAGTGTTCATTCAATCACACACTCATGTACCCTAATTTTACTATGATAATCACCTCCTTATATAGTTTGAGCCTTAGAAAATACGATGAGCCAAAACCACACAAGTGCTGATGGTATTCTTGGAAGGGATAAAAAAGTCGTTATTGCGCTCAATATTGTGGGCTAATACCATGGTAAGGACCCTTGTTACTTTTTAAATTAGGGCGCCAAATCATACACGACTTTGCTTCTTTGTACCCGCATGTATGTTGGAATCACAGTTGTCGTTAGACCAAAAACCCGGAGGCGTTAGTCTCCGTTACAATCGCTAAAGTTAGGATCCACGAGAGGAGGTTATTCCATGTCGCGAAACACACAGGGAGCGTTGAACCCAATTTCCAACAATGTATACGCGATTTTTCTTCGCCAAAAATACATATACACAAATTCAGTGTATATTATAGATATATAAACGACTTGGCTTCATTGAACCTGTGTATGTATGTGACTTCCCTTTATCAAATCTGTGTATATTTCCTGAAACTTTACCTTCATCATTTCTCTATCACTGATTGTTTTTCCTTTATCTGTCACATCTGAAATGACCTGTAGATACATCAAGTTTACATCTTCAACAAATAGGTTTCTATCAAAAGGAAACTCATCGAGTAGGTTGAAAATAAGGACAACACATTGCATCATAATGCCAAGATCTCCCCTGTCTTCTTCCTTACTAGCATGAGGTTAGACTTCCAATATGAAAATTGAATGGGAACTATAATACTAGCTTTGTAAAGTCTATTTACCTCTTTTTTGATCAATTGCAACAACTTAGGATTGATTCTCTTCAAATTTTGGCAGAATGGATTTTGATCTGGCTTGATTGGGATGGTGTGTTGGATGATGTCTTTGTTGTACACCCTTAAATCTGAATACTCCCAAGTGAAAACATTAGAAAAATAATTCAATATATCTGTATATTTACCTTTCAACTTACGAGATAAATACCTCACTAACTTGACCATATTGGGGTTATCATTTGTAGAAATGTTTACATCTTCAACACCTGATTCTGTGGGGACCATTGTTGGGTTTTTTGCGACATCATCATGATCAAATAACTCTTCCAAAGGTACTAGACCTTGTGGAATGTTGTTGTCCTTTAGCTTTAACACCTCAACTTTAGTAGCTTCAATTACCTAATCATCTTCATGGTACATTTCATCAATGTGGGAGATAGCAAGTGCCTCCTCCATCTGTAGAAATTTATTTATTTGTTTATCATCCCAAAATACTTGCCAATATATGAGATTGTTAGGGACAACCAAGCAATTATTCACATGAATTTCAAAATTTTTAGTGGCATGAATAGGAATCTTAAAATTACTAGCCACTGTGGCATGTGAATCAACCATAAAATTATGACTTCTAGGAATCATAGACAATGTATATTCTAGAAAGTTTTTAAGAATATCAAAAACAACATTTCGATAAGCTCTTATCGTAGTATGTTTGACCTAGTACTCCTCTTTTAGTTATTTTTTCACCAACTCAGAGTCGCCATATACTGTAATTCTCTTCACACCTAGCCTTTTCAAAATTCAGAGACCGATGATCACGACCTCATATCCTGCCTCATTGTTAGAACCGTAAAAATATAGCTTATAAGAACACAATATTACATTATGTGGGACTTTATGTTACTGATGTATAGCGCTATGGATCCAGATTCTGATACTAGCTCCATATTTTCCCAAAGCACCATCAAAATTGATGGTCCAAAGACCCTCCTCATCATCGGGAAGCTGAAATTATGTCAAGTAATATGTATTTTATTCTTTTTGACCTGATGTATCAACCTATTATTTATATTTCTATGACTCAACTGATAATTTTTGTGGCTCTATTGACTTTTTCTCTGAAGTGCTTAGCTGCAAGCTTTTGGAATTTTGATTTTTGTTTTATGCATTCAAGACTACTTGGACACTATTTGAAAATTCTGAAACTTCTTCACACTCTAAAAGATGACTATCTAAATCATTAGTACCATGGTCATTATATAATACTAAGGACTCTAAATCAATATGTACATAATTAATTGGGTGATTCTTAGGTTTATCTTTGCTAGTGATCATGTATTTCATTTTCACTTCTCGATACAGCTTCCTAAGTTGGCCAAATACTAGAATTGTTGCATATGAAAATTCAAGTTATAGAGTACCCCTTAATTTGGCTCCACAAGACTGTGAAAGCAACATGCCATACCTTGGAGGTATGTCAACAACTACAACATCCATCAACACATTTTTGGCGGTAATCTGATCCAAAGAGACAACTAAGTCTTTGATAAGACCAAGGCATCAGACTCTACCAGAATCAAAACAATAGAGGTCATGATAGGATCGGGTTATGTCCAACCCTAAATTATCCATGATAGCCTCTGGAATTAGATTATCTGAGGCCCCAGAATCCAACATGGAATTATGGAGAATATAATCATCAATCGTCAAGCTGAGATAAAAGGGAGGGACTTCACTATCTTCAAGAATCCATCTACGACTGGACCAAATAGAAATTCTGGATGGTCATCACTGACATTGACCATGTCTGACATGTAATATAATTTTAACATATTGGCAATTTGATATTTATATCTATCATTCTTTATAAGATCAATGAGGGGAATAGACACCCTTAACTTATAAATTTCACTCTCTAAGCTAAACAAGTTAGATTGCTTCTCTACCTCTTTTACAATGGTATCCCACTTTTCATGGTGATATTTTGCTGGAGATTCCTTCCTTTTCACTTCCTTATCCTTCTTTGATGTACTTGTAGATGGCTCATTATTCTTACTCTAATTTATGGCAGTAGGCTCGTTCTCCTTGTTTGGACTAACTTGCAAAGTTTGTTTGGGCTGAGTATATTTTTGCTGAGTTGTCCTATTTCGAGTAGAAGTAATAAGAACATCTCGGTTTCTCAAACTATACTATATTTTCACTGATCTGAGAGAATTTAGGTACCCCCTTTGATAGTCTTCAGATTAGGCTGCTAACCCATCATCATTTGCAGGTACAAGTTCATGGTAGTCTGGTACATATGTTTCTTCAGTATACTCATCATCCTCTATAAGATAAATAGGTCCCTGATCTTTTGAAAAGAGAAGGTTTTCTTCAACAATGTCATACTCATCTTCAGGTCCTTGGGCATAGTTCTATTGTAATGGAGTGTAGATTTGTTGTTGAGCTTGCTGAACTGGAGCTCTTTGTTATGGCTGCTTAATCCTAAACTGTGATTGTTGTTGTTGTCCTTGGAAATTGGGATTTCGAACATGATTATCTCACTACCTTTCTAAAATGAACATTATGTCTACCATATTCTCCATGGTACTAATCAAACTATCCAACTTCACTTCGGATGAACTTGATGGCTCTTCCTTAATTGTGACTCTCTTTTCAACTTCACTTTTTTATTTTTTGATCAATAGATTGGATTCAAGGTTGACTGCATTTTTATGCATCTCTTCCAATGAGGTGGGATTTATTTCTATAAGCTGATATGCCATATCAGGGTCAAAGGAATTTGGATAGTTCAACAAGGCTAAATCAAGTGGACGCTTGATATTGACGGGATTGGAATTGTACACCTTATTGAAGTGGGTAGTATAGTCTTGAACTAATTCATTAGGCTATCTTTTCCATTAGGATGTCGATATCTGAAGTGGATGTTTCTTTTCCTCCCATTTAGCAAGGAAAATATATGTCAACTGCTGTTAATTCTGCACTCAACAGGTTGTCAAAGCTTTGAACCATTTTTTCACTTCTCCTGAGAAAATCCCATCAATAATTCTCATCTTCGCATCATCATTACCTACTTATTCTAAATATGTGAAATCTATGATCTTGTCAATGTGTTTCCTCGTTGTAACATCAGTGGTTACATCAAAAGGAGGTAGCATTTTTCCATAATTCTAAGGTAAATCGGTGAGCTATCCTGATAGAACTAATGGAGCAAATCTTGCCATAGTTGTTCTAGGAGCTAATCTTGTAGTCACAACAGGAAGTGTTGGTATGAGAGGTGGTTGTGTAGGAGGAAGTGTGGATGATGAAGAAACAATGGTATGAAGGGATGTAGCAGAAGTGTGAATATTAGGGGAATTTTGAAGTCTAAAATGGGCCTCCTAAGGAAATTATAAATTAATAGTGGAAATAATAAAATAAAATTAGATTACATCATCAAATTTTAGAGGGAAAAAAGAAAAATCTACTTTTTCAACTCATATTTTCAACTTATTTTTCTATAGGTTTACTCTAATTTTGAGCGGGGATACTCATTGGATGAAAATTTTGATTCATCATCCAAGGAGTACCCATGTTGCATACTTTCGATGGAAGTTACTACATGAAAAATGAGAAATACATGTTTTTCATGTATTTTTCATTTTTCGTGCAGTAGGGTCCATCAAAAGTATGCAACATGGGTCTTCCTTGGATGAGGAATTGAATTTTGCATCCAATGAGTACTCGAACTCGAAATTTGAGTAAAAGCTTAGGGAGATAAGTTGAAAAAGTAGTTTTATTATTTTATTATTTTTTATTCTTTTTACTTTTTTACCCAAAAAATGGTGAATCATCCCACATGGTTGACATCATCATCTTGAATCCTATTGGTTCTGATAAATTTATTTTGGTTGTACATTTTTCTTAGGAGGCCCAATTTAGACCTCAAAAGTTCTCTAATGAGGTGAAACTGAAAGAGGATCAACAGAGAAGAGCTCATGCTGATATTGTGTGAAAGCCTTATCAAATTTACTCCAAACCTTCCTATAAAATTATGCTTCTGAATTGGATTCTACGGATGATAAACCATTTTCAAGCTTTCAAGAGTCAAATGCAATTTTAGATAACCTTAAAGGATCAAATACAATTTCGGACAACGATGTTTCTAGTTTGGATCTAAATAGTGATAATTTTAACTTTAGATCAAAAGGAATATCTTCAAGCGAAAAAAATTCTGAAGGTAAAGATGTAGACGTTACCAAAGTAGTTGAACTTGACTGAATCTTTGAATGTTGAGGTCTTTTATTTCTGATGAGTCTTTCCAGATCTTCAACGAGAGATGCTGGATGTGGAACTAGATTTAATGGTGTATGCCTTTTAGGAGCCAGTGTATTCTTGTTTCTGCACTTTGGCTCTCTGTAACTTGAATCAACCTCCTCTAAAACTAGGTCCTCTCACCCACAGGCCTATAATTTCGATGAAAATGTAATAATAGACCCAAGGAAGATCTGTCACTTCGCTCCCTGGCAATGGTGCCATAAATGTTAACCTCCACAATGTCCCAAGGCTAAGAAAGGATATTGACGGAGGTAACCTCAAACCAAGATTTTATTTTGGTAGCTAGCCCTACCAAAGTAGAGAGGGCTCTCTCTATGAAAATCACAGCCAAAGGGTTTGATTGGAGGAAGAATGGATTTTAGGCTAGATGGCTTAGCTCTAGGGTTTTGAAAGATTCGTGATTTTTCTACTGGATCAAGGATAAAAACCAAGTAACTAGGTCAAAGTATTAAAGGTCACATCTGCAAAAGATATGGAGGAGCAAGATAGTTATGCTTTTGTGATGGACTTAGGATTTTTTTAGTGTAGTGTAGGGTTTGAAAGTGAAAGAAAATTTCAAAGAGCATGTGCACCATGAATTCACTAGAAAAGAAGGAAGATTACATAAAATGACATTCCCAACAAAACAGAGCTTTCATGAAAGAATTATGCTGATAAATTTTTTAGGAAAATCACTAAAGAAGGAAGATATGGAAAGGAGTAAAACTATAACAGAGAAAATACAACATCATATACTCACAACACAAGAATTTCTAGATAATAGTTGCAACTGGTCCTTTGATTTCCTGTATAAAAGTTGAAGTACAAGCTACAAGAGTTCCACCCTTTTATGTCCAACCATCAACATGACTAAGAAATCCATACATATAGAAAAAAAACCATTTCCCCTCTCTCAGGGGTTAAATCCTAGAGTGGAGGAATTGCTCACATGATTTCCTCACCTAAAACCTAATGACTAGTGAGGTTAACAAAACTCTCCTCACAATAGAAAAACTGATACATTTGATCATGAAAGGCATTTACAAGCATGAATCCACCTAATTTTCACTCTAACAAACATGTTTACCATTTATTACATCATTACAACACCATAAAAGAGTAATTACATTAGAATAAGTCGAACACGATTGAGAAAACTGAGAAAATTGAGTTCCAAGCAAGAGCGCAGTGAATTGACATGAAAGCATAGCATGCCAAGAGAAAGCACATCGTGCCAGGAGAAAGCGCGGTGTGCCAGGAGAAAGCACAACGTGCCAGGTGTAAGAGACTTTTGGAGGGGTTCCCGAGGTCCAAATCAATATATGAAAGATGCTAGAGAAATATTTGCCTGTATAATACACCATAGAATCTTCAAGCACTGAAAAAGACTACTTCTAGCCTTTCAAAAATAATTTCTCCCTCAAATACTCCAAAAATGCAACATGTTTATGAAAAAACAGGCAGAAAGGTGATTTTTAGGTAGTTTTTTTACCCTTTCACCCCCCAGAATGTGCTGACATGGCTCTTCCAATGGCTAAAGTTGATGTAGATGTCAAAATAAATCCATAAATGCAAAAAAAAAATCATTTTAGTGGCCCCAACAAAAGCACACCGTGAGGCTGTCTACCCTTTTGGACCAAAGGTTGTGCAAAAATTGCCAAAATGTTCAAAAACTTCAAAATTTGTCGAAATTTATTCAAATTTTCTCAAAATTGTACCAAACTTGCTCCATGAAGACCGATTATGGTATGTTATGCTATGAGGGAAGCATCATCTAGCAAATCCAACTTACCCTTCTATTTTTCTTCATTAGGGTTTCCTTGAGTTTTTCCTTCAACTACTTGATTCTTACCTGAGACACCTGATTTCTTGTGTAGTAATGCATGGCCATGTGCCTTTGTATGTTTTTGTTTTTATTTTCCCTTATGAGGAGTTTCTCTAAGTTACAATTGACTCTATCAAGCCAATATTCCATATCCTTCTCAATTTCTACCAATATGAACTTATTAACTATCATTTGGGTCCTTAGTGGAGTTCTGATTCTTTGTTGCTCAAGTGAACCTTTGAGACCTCTAGTCCTTGTTCTCTTTATTCTTACCTGATCTTCATGATCATCTAAATCCTCAATGTCAACTAGTGCTTTACCCTTTACATCTTATTTGCTCAAATCAACTTTAGGCTTATTCAAGATTAGCTGATTTACCTTTAATTGCATATTCTCTTGTTCCAAGAATTAAATCAAGAAGTTGTCCTTAAGTTCTTTGATCTCAACATATTTCTCCATGATGACCTGATTTGTTGTTCTATGCTCTTCAATCACCTCCAAGTCTGCCATGTCAGTGTCAAGATGGAATGGCTCCTCATCTTGCAAAGGTGATTCATGTTGTGATCATGATCCCTGTTCAGCTGATGTAGGCTTGGACCTTTCAACAATGTTTGGAGAAAAAACAAGCCTCCTTCCTCTTTTATATGTTTGAGTCACTTCAAACGTAGGTGTCCTCTTGACTAAAATTTGGCTAGTATAGGAAATCTCATTTGGCTTGGATGGTACTGATGGTGTTGTTGATGGTGTACTTTGGCTAGTAGGCTAACTAGTAGGGGGGAGAAAGACAGTGGAATCCATGAATGCCTCCCAAGAGATTTGAATCTGTGTGAGGTGGTGTAAGACAATGATTTTGATTATTCCATGGTGGAAATGACTAGCTTGGTGATCACTCTCTTTATAATGCACTTTCTCTGAAATTTTAGCCAAGATTTTGTAGAGATAGTAGGGTAGATTGAGAATTCTTACCCCTCTGAAATGCATTAAAAATCTTACATGATATTTTTACAACCTTGAGAATCTACCCTTGCATGTGAAATACCTCATTATGGCCTTCATAAATGGAGAAAACTTATCCAACAATTGTCGAAAAGGGAAAATTTCCTTGATGGCATCTTTGTTGTGACTTTTAATGAAAGCTGTGTAATTTTGAACATCTAAATCTGAGTTCTTGAACCAATTTTCCCCATTGTTTTGTATCCTTGTATTTGTGGCTATGGTCTTAGTTGAGGTTTTAAAACTCACTCCTACGATGATGACCTTATCTCTCCTTTAGGTTTGTGTCAAACAATCTTGTTACCCTGGCATGATATCCCACTTGTTGGATTTTCTCACAAAACCCTAAACATCCTACATTTTGAAAACAATGTTTTTCCAATTAGGAAGACATAAAGTCCTAAGTGTTAAGTGCCTCAAACCTTGATATTTTACCTCCTTTTTTTTATGGTTTCTTTCCTCCCTCCGTGTTTACAATTTACAAAGAAAAACCACAAGTGAAAGGAAGGGGAAGTAGGTGATGGGAGGGGATGAAGGGATTAGGGAAAATATGTGAGGATAGGAAAAATGTGGGAGGTAGATAGGTGTATTAGGAAGCTTAGGGAGGTGGAGAGTTATAAAAAGAGTGTATGGAATTAAAACATAGTCCTAAGCCTAGAACTGCCCAAACACACAGTGTAGGAGCTACGGTTAGGTGTAGGGGTTAGGTAAATGAAGGTGAGAGGGGGTCAGGGCTATGGAAAATGTATTTGGGTGTGGGGAAGGGTAAAACATGTAAGTAATTAGGTTTTTTTTCTTGCAATTCAAATTATGGAGATCACCCACAAAAAACGCAGTGTGGGGACTGTGAGAGTACTTCACCACTGAAACAATGAAATAAATGCTAATAGAAGGTGGCAAAGCTTCAAATTACTTGTCAATAGGCTGCTGGAACCTTCAATTTCCCTTGAAGACTCTTGAAGATGAATATTTTTCCTCTAGGAGTGAAAATGCAACGAAGGCTAAAAAACGTAGTGTGGTTGCCTGGAGAGGGTGCCAATCACCTTTTGAGAGTTTCCTTCGATGCGTGTTGTGCAGAGGAGGTATTTGCTCTGATTTAGTTCTCAATTCCAATGGAATGAGTGAAATAAATGCTTGTATGGTCTTTTGTAGCTTGTGGAAATCAAATTCTTTGCATGGTGGTGTAGGGGCCCAGCATGTGTTTTTCACCTTTGACTTGAAAACTGGAGATTTCAAAACTAGTGAAACATATTACATATATATTTGAAATGAAATTACAATTTAAAATACTTCATTGAGAATTTTCCATATTACTACTCCTTCAATGCCAGATTTATTTTTGAAATGATAGATTTTTTATGAATTTGACCCTAAGACCTAATGGTGACACGTCATGAAATAAGTTGAATGTTGACCAAAGTGGTATGACTGAGATAATAATGGAGAAATTTCAGTGGTGACTCATCCAACGTAATGATGGAAATGATCGAAACATGAAATTTTTGAAAGGAGTAGTAATAGACCTAGACACAGTAGATAGTGACCAAATTTCTATTTGAAGAGCTACTGAAACCATAAAAATATAACTTAATACCCTAACAAAAACCTTGTAAGAGCATATTTGATCACTGGTGACAGGAAGAATTGAATAACACCAACAAGGAGAATATTTGTAGTCTACCATTTTTGTAGTTATATTTAATTTCTTCCTGCAAGGCATCTCATGTCAGCTAAACTAGATCACAATAAACTCGCGTACCTTAGCATAATTAGGGGAGGATGTCTCATATGAAAGATAAACCAATTATAATAATACATGCATAAACACAATCATAAAAACACACACACACACACATGAACATCATTCTAGCTAGAGTCCAGTCATCAATGCATGACCATGTCAACTACACATACCATGACCTCATGCATGACAAAAAAAACCATACAAATGCACAATTGACAACATGTAAGCACTTGAAATATATAAAAAAAACATAACCAAATATACACTCGAAAACACATTTCACAACAACATCATCAATCTTCACATGGTAACATCACTGCAACCATGAACAACACCATGTGGATGCAATAAGCACATGGATCACAAGCATAAGAAACAAATATGAAACTAAGATGAAAGCATTACCAACACACTCCCCATCCAGCCTGAGGGTTGAACCATGCTTTGATACCACTCTGTAACACCCTCCTCCCACATCTACCCAAGTAATCGGCCAACTGGAGTAAACATTTGACGAGGAGTTACTATGATCTGATTCAACCTCCTAGGACACCTTAAGGAAGTGGAACTGACCCTACGCAACAATTCAAACCTTATACACCTACTACAAGACACCCAAGAGCCATGAGAACCTTCCATAAGGCTAGCCCCTACATCAAATTTACCTTTTCAAGCATCACCCTTCCAGTCGCTCCCTTGACATGGGAAAGAGTGTGACTGGGACCCTCTAGTTCCACTCACAACATGGCATGCATGTGACTCGGGACTTTTCATAGTAGTTATGAGCGAGTGACCCCAATTTTTGTGCCACTTTTTCAGGCCTAGAGCCTAGCTCACTACCAAGAACACCATGACACTTTCGTAAATGAAATATAACAATGGAATAATGATTCAAAAGAAAACACTTGAACAAGGACTTGACTGGACCCCAACTGGCCATGATAGGAATTTTATCAAACATGTCACAAATATGCAATCTACAGTTTTAAATAACAGATCTGAGCATAGGGGTCTCATAACTATCTGAGAATCGCTAGGAATCATTTTTTCCTGATCACATTAAATCCATCACCATCTAAATTAGCATAGACAAATTATTCATTCAATTACAAATAAAAACATGATGAGAGCTATATATCATCACCATCATAAAACACATTCATAACCAACATATAAACAACATAAATGACATGAACATAACATCGATATAAGCCACATAATAACAAGCATATTTACCCATCAATACAAGAGGAAAATGGTTTTTATTGCCATAAGAAAAATGCAACCAAGTTTGGGACTTCCACATTCCACCTGACCATAGACATGGATGAGCCAAATTTCTCTTCATCCAGTCACCCTCGTGCCATATTCCAAGCATGAATGTGGAATCTCATAAAAATTATCAATCAAAACCAAACCATGGCTTCCAAAGGCCAGACCACCTCAATCCTGAACTAGTGATTCCACCTCACGGTCAGACATCACAACCATAATAATATTGGTGTCTACCAAGTTGTCCAGGGCTCCAGATTTTTTGTTCCAACCAGGGCTTCCAAGACTAGTAACTCAACCAACATATGTCCTCGGGCTTTCAGATTTTTTTTCCAACCAATTCTTGCAGGACTAGTAATTAAACCCACCAAGGGCTTCCAGATTTTTTGTCCAACTAGGGCTTCCAAGACTATTAACTCAACCCAAGATATTACAAGGCTTCCAAAGAGTTTTCCCAACCAAGGTTTCCAACAACTAATAACTCAAGACACAAGCAAAATCACATGAGAACCAACCAAAAAAATAAACAATGAAATGCACTCACAACTCCATGGCTATCCAAGAAATGGCAAGGCTAGGAAAATACACTATCAATCCATGAAATCCTCCTTGAGAATGACAGATCACGACCAATAAACCACATGCATATGAAATGCATGCCAAAACTAGTAAGGAAAACATACATGCAACTAGGTACCTCCAAATAGAATCCATTGTAGTTGTTGATCGTAATGCCATCTTGCACTTTCACATCCTTTTTCTCCTATTTTCCATTATTTTCATAAATAAATTCCAATAAATTCCACTTTTTCCTTTCCAAAACCTTATCCATTTCCTTTTCCAATTTCCATAGCCATAATAAACCCTATGAACACCCACACTAGGATGTTTTTCCCAACATTCAACTTAGAATATGTGTACCATGACCATGGTTATTAATTTTCCTTTATTAACTTTTATTACATAGAATTTTCACCAGGGTTATTACATTTTGAATGATTTGCGGGTTCCAGTTTTATAAATTCAAGTTAGAAATGGAGCTAAGAAGTTGGGAGAAGAAGGAAACTTGAATTAGATTCCAACTAGGTTTTATTTTCATATTTCAAACACATATAAGGAAAATAATTTAAGTTTTGTATTCTTTGTTTCTAGGCTAACCGACTAGGTCTATGGATATTGTTTTTGTCTGCGGAAGGAATTTATCCACATAACACCCTTATGCCCCTTGTTAGGAGCTAGGGTTAAAACATGGCTAAAAGGAAATGCATTTAGATCAAGAAGATAATCCGACTCCATGATGAATAAAATGGTGAAGGAAAAAAAAATTATAGCGGAAATAAAAGAGGGATGTATTATAAGATTGTCATATATGTCAAGAAAAATATATATTAAAATATATAAACATTATTAAAGTAAAAATTTTATATATTTTGAATCTATAAGGTGAATCTATATGTTTACATAGTTTCATAAATGATGGATTTGTCTATCCTATAAAAAAGTAAGGTACAAAATAGAGATATAAAGAGGTATTCTAAAAATTGAGGTTTTCTTGTATTTATACTGAAAATCGGTAGGTTTTTCCTCCCAAGCTTATATTAAAATCAACCAAATCAATAAACATGTGAAATAGATTTATCACTC